>CM035412.1:148469678-148472178 GCA_020310875.1 Ceratopteris richardii
GATTATTCACATTGAAGAATTGTTCAACATAGAGTACCAGATGCTGATCAAGATCTGCAATAATGTTTATAACCACTACCATTTATTGTTCAGCCCGTTGATCAATTGCAGTGTTCATAAACTCGATGTAGAGCATAAACAATAGAAAATAATAATGTGTGCCAATAATCTTCTTCACTTGTCATAAACATTGGAAATGGCTAGCAATCCAATGTCAACCTCACCAAAATTCAAGGAGTTTATACTCACTTGAGTCCACAAAAGTACAGTACAATCAAGCCCAACATGTGCAATGAACTCTAATTTTGGCATATGCAAAGCTTCATGAGTCCAATTCAAGAAATGAAAATGCAGTCTCAGATTGAGGTTAATGTTTTTTTTATAAAGGAAGTCCAGCCTTAGCCTACTCTCCCAGACTTGTATTAAATAAAACGAAAAGAAAAGTACAAGTGAAGGGGACCAGTGTCCACGGGACCCCCCAAGTCCCATAGAGTAGGGGTAGATCTTAGAGAGTTTAGATGGCATTATAAAGAAGGTTAATCACCCTCTCATCACCCTTATGAAGGGCCCACTTGGTTTTAAGCTTGTTGTTGATCAAAAGGAGCACTTTATGATGCCTGAAAGGGGGGGATTTCTTACAGTTGGCAATTCTTATATCGAGGAGGAACAACGATTTCTCAATTGACTACTCTTTGGGGGAGTCTCCAAAGTTATAAGCACAGTTTTCCTGACAGATCTTCCAGAGGACCTCCCCTCTAGTGGCATTCCAGAGAGTTGTCAAGTAGTCGATCCCTTCTCCCATCAAAGCTTGTTTCCAGCTAATATGCTTCTGAAGTTTAATTTTCTTTCTGACAATCTGCCAGAGCCTGTTGGAGGTGGGACAAGTAAAGAAGATGCAAACAATGTCTTCAATGGACTGGCAACAGCGCTTGCACTAGGGAGACGTCCCACAAATTTTGCTAGCCTTTAGGCTCGTCCACATTCCCCGATGAAGAATTTTCCATAAGAGGATAGACTTTTTGTTTTCTATGAGAGGTTGCCAGACAGCCATGAACTTCATATTCCACCGTAGTAGCATCCACGATAGGCACCACGTCTTGTTGAGGTTGACCTAATAATCAATGTTTCCTTTGATATTTGGGATTTTTGTTAGGCAATTACCATTATGCCATCTGAGACCCAACAAGCATGGCAAGTCATGTCCCATGAGAAGACGGAATTTAGAACGGTTCCAGGCAAGACGCCTGCTTTTTAAAATATTCCATTCTTCATAGGTAATGCTGACACCAACCAATGAAGTTGATCCACTAGTTGGTGTCTTGTTTCTAGAGATGTTTCCATTTTTTGAAGACCTTGTTCTAGAGCCTCTTGGCACTTCGAATGTTCCAAGATTCCACGTTCCTGATGCCATGGATTAAAAACCAAATAGAGTCATCATGTCTGATACCGGCCACCCACTTCCAATCTTTGCTGATTCTTATGAAGCTTTTGACTTTATTCCAACTCTTCCATAGAGAGCACACCAAATTCAAACCTTTTGGGAAAACCGGGATCGGGGAAAACAAAAGGGCCAGAATATCAAGATTCTTCCAATTCGAGAATCCCACAAAAGTCAATGTGTTCTTGTTTCTGAAGATAAACTTGGCCTATTCAATAACCATTCCGTGACCCGTGAGATTGATTTGCATACCTCTCCAATAGTTAGCTTGCTTTCGAGTCTGGTCAGGACCCAGTTCCACCACTGCTCCAACAAGATACCAAAGCCCAAGGGAATCCCAAGAAGCCAAAAAAATTGGCCTGAAGGAATGTTTTGACAACCGTGTTCAAAGAGAAGGTCAGGTTGGATCCCGACAATAGCTTTGAAAGCGGTCTTTGAGTGGTTGATTTTGGATCGAGATGCTTCACAAAAAGTATCCAGACACCTCCAAAACGTCTCCAGACTGGTATAGTCATTATGGCTAAACGTGTTCATATCGTCGGCAAAAAGTCTCACAGTGATCTAGCCATGGTTACGGGGCAACAAGAGACCTTTGATATTACCAACTTCCACCTATTGTTCCACTAGCCAGCTAAGACCTTTTGTGGTGATGGCAAAGAGAAAGGGAGCCAACGAGCGCCAGTTGATGATCTTATATCTCGTTTGAAGCATCATAATCGAACGCCAGTTCTCAATTCTGTTCTTTTTCCCTTTTTTGTGGATTAACTTGATGATGCCATTGTTGAGACAAGTCGGAAGCGCGCCAAACTCCAGTGCCTCTTTCCAAACCAAACAAAGAGGGGTGGCCATCACCAACTTGAAGGACTTAAAGAACTCATTAGTGAGCCTGTCCGGCCCCACACTTTTCCCATTGGGAAGGGCATCAATGACTTCAATGATTTCTTTTTCCAAGATAGGGGCATCAAGTAGGGATCAAAGATTGTGTGAGATCCTACGAGAGGATATCCTAGAGATGGTCGCCATGTAGTCCCGTCTATGAGGGGAGAGGGAAGTCAAGATCCC
>CM035412.1:148479678-148509678 GCA_020310875.1 Ceratopteris richardii
ATATGTGCACTTGCAACTCATCATGGTTGGAACGTACATCAATTGGACATTAAAACAGCATTTCTGAATAGTGACTTGCATGAAGAAGTGTACTTTTTTAACCCCATGGTTTTGTGCAGAAACAGCATGAAAACAAAGTGTGCAAGTTGAAAAAGGCATTATATGGTTTGAAGCAAGCACCACGTGCTTCGTACGAAAAGATACATGCCTACTTGATTGCACATGGTTTTGAAAATAGTCCAACTGAGAGCACCTTAAACGTTAAGCGTGCAAATGATGTGTTTTTGCTCATTGTTGTCTGTGTTGATAACATGGTCCTCATTGGTCCCAATGACAAGCATATTACTGATTTTAAGGCTGATTTGCATGCCTCATTTGAGATGTTACATTTGGGGCATTCGAATCATTATTTGGGCATTCAATTTATGCAAGTTGATGGCGGACTAGCTTTGTGTCAAACAAAATATATTGAAACATTATTGCAACGTTTTTGCCTTGAAGATTGCAAACCTATTGCCACTCCTAAGGAGACAGAATTACAATTGAGTCTTCATGATGCTCGAGATGCATTTGATGTTCTTCTCTATCAGCAAGCTGTTGGATGCTTGATTTACTTACGCATTACTCGGCCAGATATTTAGTTTGTTATCCCAGAGCTGAGCACCTTTATGCATTGCCCATGTGTCAAGCATTGGCAAGCGCATCTTTCGCTACTTGAGTGGTATCCGACTACTTGGATTGTTTTATCTCAAGGGGGAATCACTACCGCCAGATTTACATGCTTTTTATTACTCTGATTGGGTTGGTTGCTATGACACTCGTGTGTCCACCAATGGTCTTTGCTTCATTCTTGGTAGCTCATGCATATCTTGATTGAGCATGAAGCAGCCCACTATGGCCACTTCTAGTTGTGAGGATGAGTATAGGGCAACTTTCATAGCAAGTGTTGAGTGTGTGTCTCCTAGACGCCTTATGGCTAATTTGGGTTTTTGTCAATATGTTGAAACCACCATCTTCAATGACAGTCAGAGCACATTGGCAATTGTGAGCAACCCTGTGTTACATGCTCGCACTAAGCACATTGAGGTGCACTATCGTTATGTCAAGGAGATGTGCTCCGAGCTTCTTCTCCTTCTTCCTTGTACATCTCTCTCTCTCTCTCTCTCTCTCTCTCTCTCTCTCTCTCTCTCTCTCTCTCTCTCTCTCTCTCTCTCTCTCTCTCTCTCTCTCTCTCTCTCTCTCTCTCTCTCTCTCTCTCTCTCTCTCTCTCTCTCTCTCTCTCTCTCTCTCTCTCTCTCTCTCTCTCTCTCTCTCTCTCTCTCTCTCTCTCTCTCTCTCTCTCTCTCTCTCTCTCTCTCTCTCTCTCTCTCTCTCTCTCTCTCTCTCTCTATATATATATATATATATATATATATATATATATATATATATATATATATGTATATCTATGTGTGTGTGTTTGTATATATATATATATATATATATATATATATATATATATATATATATATATATATATATATATATATATATATATATATATATATATATATATATATATATATATATATATATATATATATATATGTGTGTGTGTGTGTGTGTGTGTGTGTATGTATGTATATATATGCATACATACATACATATATAGATACATACATAAATACATACATGCATGCATGCATGCATACATACATACATACATACATACATACATACATACATACATACATACATACATACATACATACATACATACATACATACATACATACATACACACATATATGCATACACACATACAAACACGTATACATACATACACACAAACACCTAATAAACTGTCTTCTTAAATGAAAGGCCCCAGGACCTGCACGATCTATCCCTTGCGATTCTCGCTATGCATCTGGAAGGTAACTCAAAGATACCCAATAATTACAGACACAACAAACCTGCGAGACAAGCTAAAAATGAAGAGGGTTGTGAATACACTCGTTATATGTCTAATGATTATTGTTGAATATCCTCACTATGATTACATTAATAGCCTTTAGTCCTACACGATATCGATACATGTGGAAGACTCCCACTTTAAGTTTCTACAGCTGTAGCCAGTGTTTCAAGAACAAGAATTTTGTGGAGGAACCCAATTTATCCATGAAATCATACACGAGATATGTTCAGGGTAAGAAGTAGACACTAGGGCATGAGAGTTCTGCAGAGAGAGGCTTAGCGTACTTACCTGAAGTGGATCTAAAACTGGAAGCCTATTAAAATATCAAAAAATAGAGCAAAATTGAGCATCCCTTGATTCTGTAACAACTCAGCCTGTCAAGTAGTCCAATGTTGCTGCAAAACTCCTGCAACACATCTGCCAACAAGATTATTCAAGTCTGGTTCTTTGACAGCTTTCTTTGCATGCTGATACTATTGTGTAGCAGCAACCCAGCCACACTTGTCATTCCACAGCACATATTTGCATCGAAAATGTATTTGCATCATAATTTAAGAATATCACTAGATTGTGTCTCATATTCATATACCCCATTCTTCTAGCAGCTCTGCTACATGTTCACCTGTCAAATAGCCGATTACTCCTGCAAGAACTCCCCCTGAAAGATAACTAAGGGTGGTTTTCAGATATGACCTGTTTGACACTTTTGCTTTGCAAAGCGCTAGTGTAGTAACAGCCACAACTGTCACTCCACAACACAAAATAAATTTATCATCCCTGTTATCTGTAGCTCTGTATGAAAAACCATAAACGAGTGGTGACAGCAGACCAAAAACAATATATGATATCAGTGCCACAGTTCCATGTAGCAGTAGAGTGAAGCCCACAATGTCAATGTAGTGATCCCTATGATAGTGATAGAGGTTCAGCACCTGCATCATCGGGGTTATTACAGTCAAACAAAGCCCAATGAAGGAGGCGAAAAAAACCAACATGTCTGCAAACTCGTAGATTGATTGCTTACATTATGGTAGAATGCAATGAGACCAGAAAACAAGGTTGCGATGCCCATGTATACAACTGTTCCTGTAGTTTCAAAGTGTAGCAAATGGTAAGTTCTACATCTTTCAAGAAAAAAGATTTTTCCATTGGACTCATCAGTCACATATACTCACTAGTGATAGCATTGCCCCCAGCAGCAGAGGATGTCACCCCGAAGCTGGCAATTGATATATCCAACCCACCATAGACAATGCTCTTTAAGATATTCCAATTATCTGCTTCCTCTCTCCTTTCAGGAGCAGGAAGTGAAGCACCTGTCGTAGTTGTTCCCACTGAAATCGGCTCCTCAACAGGCAAACGATCTATTACAGCTTCAATGTCTGTGGTGGCCTGAGGAACAAGAAGTGGCTCCTTCAACTTTTCACTACCTATGTAGCCTGGATATGAATGCAGAAGCAGGGCAGTCGTGCCACCTTCATCTGGAAAGTGTCATCACTACTCAAGGCCAGAATCAACAACCAATATGATAACCTGATCACAAGATACTTCCAGGATCTCACCTGAAGGATTAGGCGTCTTTAAATAAGAAATCCAGGTGCTACGCTTGGGCTCTTGAACCCTAACATCACTAGACTTTTCCACATCAATTAGCGTTCCTGCAACTATCGATAAACAAAGGGATTTCAAGCCCATAGCATAATAATTCAGCATTAGAAACATTTGAACCCGAACATCACTAGACTTTTTCACATCAATTAGCATTCCTGCAACTATCGATAAACAAAGGGATTTCAAGCCCATCACATAATAATTCAGCATTAGGAACATGATGGTCACATAGCAATCTCAGATTGAGAGTCGAGTCACTCTAAATAATGTAAACTAGCTAAACAAGGGTTCCAGGTCATGACCTATATCTGATTTCCCAGGAGACCATTTTGAAGGAAACTGACTGCCAATGGATGGTTTCTGGGGTTTAACCTCTTCATTCTTAGCAGCATTTCGTGGAAGAGAATCCCAATCGCTCCCATGTATCATGTCTGACACAGTGCAAGGGGATGTAGGATCCTCTTCGATTTCAGAATGTGGCACGGCTTCATCAAAAAATGCATACCCTGTAGATGGCCTATTTTGGAGCTTTCCTTCATCTTCAAAAATCGCATACCCTGTAGATGGTCTATTTTGGAGCTTTCCTTTATCTTCAGCTGTTTCAGGAACTTTAACACTTGCATTGATGTCGATTACGGTCTGACCAAATCTGACATCACCTACAGAGGTTATTTTGGAATTCAGGATTGTTGTCTTTTCCGGACCTGTTTCACCAGTGTATGTAGCTATTGTATTATTTATTCTAACTACATCAGCTTGGTATGTTACATGCACTTTTGTCTGTGTCTTCTGTTCAACATTCTTATGCACTTCTTCATTGGAGAGAACTTGACCTTGATTATTGACTGGAACATAAAAAGAAGAAAATTTTCATCTTCAGTAAATCCAATAAAATTATAAATAGAACAATGTCAATTTACAAAGAAGGCAAAATATAAAACCTTTGACCAATGTTTGACCCCAAGGGAAATCTGGCCACACTTTCATTCCCAATCCACCAGTATAGTTTTTCTCTGCAGAATCATGATGCATTTGTGCAGTACCATTTTGTTCTGGTTGAAGAAATGCATAGGTAAACTCCAATTTCAGTTTTATAACACAGCTTCACTTATAATACAGAAGAGAAGTACCCCACCTTTCACCTTCAAAATTCACCTGTGTCATGCTTGTCACAGACAAGCATAACAAAGAGGTGGCATATTACTTAGAACGGTCACTATTTGTTGATACTCTTTCAAGATTATTCACATAGTAACTAAATAAGCATAAATTTTATTTCAAGAATGAAGCTACCATTTCCAGACCGATTTGTAGAGCACTTTCCCCATGGATATGATGGTAGAAGAGCAGAATCCAAGCGCACGTGAGCGCCATTCTGTGAACCATTCAGCCCATTAGATAACGCTGAATCTTCTGCAATCCCTGCATTGAGAAAGTCAACATAATGGGATCAACATTAATCTAAAATGCAATGAGGATACAAACATCGGATAAGAAATTCTAGAACAAAACCTCGAGAACGAGAGGTCATGCCCCAAGGATATGATGGTAGAACAGCAGAATCCAAGTGCAAAAGAACACCCTTCTGTGGACCACTGTGCCCATCAGATAGCATTGTATCTTCTGCAATCCATGCATTCAGAAAGCCAACATAATAGAATCAACATCAATACTATATCTAAAAAGCCAAGAAGATACAAACATCTGACAAGAAATGCTAGGATAAAACCTCGAGAATGAGAGGTCACGCCCCAGGGATAATCAGGCAGAACAGCAGAAAACGGATCACACCTAATATTATTGCCCTCTCTTCTTTGTGCCCCTGTCTCTACAATAGTTCCAGCCTTGATATTCTTATTCTCCTCCACAGTATCTGCACTCCACTTCAAGCATACTGTCACCTTTACATTCCTAAAAAAAATTAAACTCTATCAGAAACAAAGGCATGATAATCACCTGCATTCTTTCTGCTTAAATATCCCCAAGTATAGTCAGGTATTAAGGCAGGCACAAGTGCACAAGTGCAAGTTGCATCTTCTTTGTTAGCAGATAATGGCTGTGCAGAACTTTGAGGCTCAGATAGAGTCCCTCTGACATTCTCCTCAGGAACCACTAATTCATTATCTTCAATCACAGAGGGGTTCGAATGTTCAGGAGTTCCTCCGAGATTTGAGGAAATTTGAGTATCTGCAAAGAAACGCATAGGCCATGATTAACCTATCATTTGGTTGCACTACAGATATTTAGAGAACAATGCTTAAAATGTCCAAAACATGTCCACCTTCAATGAACATTCCTGCTCCTTCAACTCCTGAAATATGCTTCCCTGTGACATAATCCCATTTCAATGCATCCTTGTATTTGGAGAGAAATAGTTATTTTACACTAGTTCTCAGAAAAAACTCAAGGTAAGCCATGTACTAAAACAAGAAGCTTGTGCTTACTGCAAATGCCCCATGGATATTCAGGAAACAGATCTGGAACAGAGTCAAAAAAGCGAGTCCTTGCTTGAACAAAACTGTCAGTTATTACTGAAGTACCACTACCAACATCTGCTACAATCTGATTTGAAGACTGTCCTGCATATACAGTTAAACAAAACAGTTAGATCTTATAAACCCTACTAAATTTTTAACATCAAGATATGGACTGTTAGAAAACCACTGTCTGCACAGAACAACAGTTATAATCTTTACATTTTTCTCAGACACAGGGACAATTTGTATCTTCAATAGATATACTTTATATATTACTCCAGAGCTCCCAGTTAGAATATAATGGGAGGCGTCTGAGGACCAAGACCATAATCTTTTCAGGTTTCCACTCTATACATATGGAAACACCAGTCAACACTTTTCACCACTTTAAAAATCTCATATATTATTGTGATGCCAAGCTCACAGTAGCATGTATCAAAAATAAGTTGAATGAATAATCATGTGACAGTCTCCATATGATGACACAAAAGCGATTGAGATCATTTCAAGCCGATAGGTCTGATGCACAGACCAGATTGCTCCAACCTCTTAGACACACACCGTATTGCTATCATGTAAGATTGGACAGCTGACTGCTATGTTCTACTTCCGTGGCTTCTCCAAATTGATAGAGATTTGTTTTATGTAATATCCAATAGAATTTTGGTTCATCCCATATTCTTTCTCCCACCCAAATATGAAGAGGACAAAAACTCCGCATAAACTTTTGGCCCTGTTTGTTTTCCCAAAATTTCCCACATTTTATCTTATCATGATGAGTCATCAATGGATACTATAAGTGATTTGTTATGAAAATTTTAGGGTTACTTTATCATAAAGCTAGCATGATTCTTTTTATACGACATCACTTGAAAGTCTATAGAAACAGCTCATGACAGCTCATAATATGTATGAAGATCATATCAGTTCACCATCTTTAGAGATCAGCTGCACCTCCTTTTCTGAGTTCGTCATCATGATTGTTGGAGTTTGAGGTTTGTGGAAGGACACGAACACCATGAGGAAGAAGAAGAAGCTTGGAGCACAACACAACAATGAATGAATTACCAAGTGAATGTACAAAGATAAGTACCTCGTTAGGGTTATAGGCATAGATACAAGCCGGGGGGAAAAACCTCTTAAAGAGGGAAAAAAGTGCTAAGTGTGAAAAGCTCTGCAACGTTATCCTATGTGAGGACATATGCCAAACTGATCTTTCTAGCAGAGAACCGTTGGAAACAATCTTAAAATAGCCAAATTTTGGTCACAAAAGGTCAGAAATTATTATTAGCTCATTACATATCACTTGAAGAGAGATTTCATTTGCTATATAACATTATGTCATATCAGGTCCAGAAATGCAAGTTAAACCTAACCCTAATTTCTGCAGAAAATGTTTTCTTTTTGCATATACCTCATCCTTATGTCATGAGCATTAAGAAAAGATACTTTTTATAATTTCTCCACTTTTAGACTATGAGATGCTAGTCATTTTAGCCTAGAAAATCTGATCGCTTTTTAAATTAACGAAATTGCTTTTTGCAGGTTTTCATGAAATTTTTCGCTAAAGCAGCTACAAACCTATATAAGAAGGTGCTAGGGGTCACAATTAAGCATCCATCTGCCTTAAGCAAGGATCATGTCTTGGAGGCTTGAGTGTTCTACTCTTGGAGGAGGTGTTCCCAACTTATGGTGCAGATTTGGAGGAGATTTTGGCAGCCAACCATCAGCTCTTGCTAAATTTTGTAAGTAGCAAGTTCCAATTTCAGTCCTTCTATTGTTGCTGTTGTTCCAAGGTTTTTGCCTTCTACTTCAACACAAGGAGGAGATTATCCTGCTATTTAGGTCAATTTCTAATTTAGGGTTTTTGAAACCCTGATTTCAGAATTAGGGTTCGCTGTAAAACAGTTCTAAGCTATTTCTATTCACTCCAATTGCACATACACACACTCTTCATACCTCTTAGGCACTTTATGCACAATTTCTTGTATCTAGAACCTTATATTCAACCTAGATTCAGTTTTGTATTAACATACATTCAGTTTTGTATCATTACACAGTGCACACATTGTAATTTAACATTCATAGTAGACAACGTAAGTAAGCATTCGGCTTACTTTGACAGTTTGACAAATTGTGTATTCTCTCTTTATTTCTCATTCCTCTAATTTTGAGTCTTAGGGTGTGTATGCTAAAGTTCATGTGTTGAAAAATCCTATAACCCTCTGAATATTATTATTAGGGCCCACCTCACTTCCAACAAGAACCTTTCCCTGACATAATGATAGTGCACCTCAATGTGCTTTGTGCCAGCATGAAACATAGGGTTCTTCGCATTTGCCAATGTGCTTTAACTCTCAGTGAAGATGGTGGTGGCAAAAGACTGACCAACACCCAAATAAGCCAAAAGGCATCTAAGCTACACACCCAACAATCGCTTCGAAAGCTTCCCTATACTTAGCCTAACAACTGGAAGTGACCACAACAAGCTTCTTCTTGCTCAACCAAGATATACATGAGCTACCATGCATGTAGCAAAAACCACTTGAGGACATACGAGTGTCATAACAACCAACCCTATCATACTCAAAAAAAAGCATGTAAATCTAGCGATAATGATCCTCCCTTTGGATAAAACAATCAAAGTAGCTGCATACCACTCAGATATCGAAAGATGCGCTTAAGTCCTTGTCAATGCTTGACACCTAGGCAATGCATAAACCTCCTCATCTAAAAGACAGCAAACTGAATATCAAGTCAAGTTATGCATAAGTAAATCAAGCAGCCAACAACCTGTTGATAGAGAACAACATCAAATTCATCTCGAGCATCATGAAGACTCAACCATAAACTTGTTTCCATAAGAGTGGCAACACGCTTGCAATCTTCAAGGCCAAAACGCTACAATAATCTGTCCATATATTTTGTTCGACACAAAGCCATTCCCCCATCAACTTGCATAAATTGAATGCCCAAATAATGATGAATGCCCCAAATCTAGCATCTCAAAAGAGGCATGCAAGTCAACCTTAAAATCAGCAATATGCTTCTCATTAGGACCATTGAGCAACATGTCATCAACATATACAATCATGATAAGAAGTACATCATCTGTATGCTTGATATATAAGGTGCCCTGAATTGGATTGTTCTCAAAACCAAGTGCAATCAAGTAGGCATGTATCTTTTCATACTAAGCACATGGTGCTTACTTCAAACCATATAATGCCTTCTTCGACATGCACACTTTGTTTTCATGCCCTTTTTGTACAAAAGCAAAGGGCTGAAATACATACACTTCTTCATGAAATTCATCATTCGGAAATGCAATTTTAATGTCCAAGCGATCTACATTCCATCCATGATAAGCTGCAAGTGCAAAGATGCTACAAACAATGGTCATTCAACATGTGCGAGCAAAGGTTTCATAAAAATCAATGCCTCTCTCTTGAGCATAAGCTTTTGCAACAAGCCTCACCTTATACCTCTCAACTATTCCATCAGGTTTACATTTCAGCTTGTATACCCATTTACTGTCAATGGCCTTTTTGCCTGGAAGCAAATCATATAAAGACCATGTACCATTCTTCATAATAGCATCATATTCTAATTACGTAGCAGCCATCCAATTATTAAAATTTATGCTTCATCAAAAGTAACACCTTCATTCTCATCACAAAGACTAGAGGAAACCATTGCATACCAATCTGATGCGAAGGAAGCACTACGAGAACATGAACGAGTACAATATGATAGAGGTGCATCTAATTTGCTATCACTCAAAGTCTACACCAGCCATTTAGGCATAGTTTTTGCCTGCTATAAATCAGCCCTCTCATCAACAAGTGCATCATGTAAATCTACATCAGAAATCAAGTGATATGCATCATCATGTGGAACATGTAAAGACTGAAAAATCGCATATTTGGACCAGCACTTGATTGTCAACGTGTAAAAAGAGAGAGCAAAGTGTCATATGAAAGAGGCCGCGGAGAGCTACGTCGTGGTGTGCTCAGTTGCTCCAAACACCAAGGGAGTGGGCTACTGCGTGAGGAGAGAGAAAGTAGAGAGAGAAACCTGCGCAGAAATTTGGAGAAGAAGATGGAGAAGCTGAAGTTGAAAAGTCCCAATCAAGTTATGAGAGATTTGGGACCAAGTCTTATTGACAAGTGACTTTTAGGTCATTTGGGCATGTTCACACATGGCCAATGACCAAAAGTCATAAAAATAATGTAAATGCCTCTAACTCCCCAATTTGAGGTCCAAAAAATACAACAAAAATATGTCTGGAAAGCTCTCGAAGAGAGCTTTCACATGGAAGGGTCAAAATATACAAAAGGAGAGTCCTTGGGGCCTTTATCCCCAACAACCTCCCACTTAAAGGACCAAGGAGGCTCCTTTAAGCTAAGTAACTCCCACCATCTGTATACATAGCTGATGATGTGCCTTGGGTAGACACTTCGTGAGAGCATCTGCAGGATTCTGTGAAGTATTGACCTTGATCAAAGTGATCAGGCCATCCTCTAACACCTCTCTGATGAAGTGATATCTCACATCAATATGCTTTGTGCGAGCATGAAACATGGCATTCTTTGCCAAACATATGGCACTCTGGCTATCGCATCCAAGAAGAGGTGCCTTTTCAAGCATCCCAAACTCACTGCAGAGCCGAGCTAACCAAATGGCTTCTTTGGAAGCCTCTGTGGCTGAAATATATTCAGCCTCTGTAGTAGATAGTGCAACTATCCTCTGAAGTCTAGAGCACCATGAAATAGCTCCACCTGCAAGGATGTATACATAGCCACTTGTGGACTTGCGTGTGTCCACATCACCTCCCATGTCTGAATCACAAAATCCTTTTAACTCCAATGGACCCTTTCCATAACATAAGCATTTACTTTTGGTCCCTTTCAAATATCTCAAGATAGATTTGACTGCCTCCCAATGAGCTCTACCAGGATTAGCCATGAACCTGCTAACAACTCCCACTGCATGAGCAATGTCTGGCCGAGTGGCAACCATAGCATACATAAGTGAACCACAAGCTGATGCATATGGAACACTCTTCATGTAACTGGCTGCATCATCATTTTTGGGACAGTCATCCTTGGAAAGCTTAACATGTGGCTGCAATGGCACTCCAAGAGGCTTAGCATCAGCCACATTAAATCTGTCCAGCACTTTTTCAATGTACTTTTCTTGGGATACCTGCAAAGTATGCTGCTGTCTATCCCTTTTTATACGCATACCAAGAATATGCTCAGCTTCCCCAAGGTCTTTCATTGAGAATGCAGAGTTCAGCTGCTGTTTTAGAGCATTCAGAGTGCTCTTTTTCTTCCCAGCCAGCAGCATATCATCTACATACAGTACAAGAATAATTGGGCTGCCATCTTCATCCTTTTTCGTGTACAAACAATGATCTGCATGGCTTCTTTTAAACCCATGTTTGAGCATAAATGCATCAAACTTCTTATACCATTGTCTGGGGGCCTGTTTCAGCCCATACAAGCTCCTTTTCAGTTTGCATACCAGATGCTCTTTTCCAGGAATGGCATATCCTTCTGGCTGTTTCATGTACAGCTCTTCATCTAAATCACCATGCAAAAAGGCTGTTTTAACATCCATTTGGAATAATTCCAAATCCAAGGCAGCTCTGAGAGCAAACAACACACGTAAAGTGGTCATTTTCACCACTGGAGAGAACACTTCTTGGAAATCAATGCCCTCTTTTTGGGCATATCCCTTAGCAACCAGCCTTGCCTTATACTTGGGTTTGCCATCAACAGTTTTGATTTTGTACACCCACTTGTTTGGAATGGCTTTCCTTCCTTTGGGTAACTCAACCAAATCCCAAGTATCATTTGCATGCAAGGCCTTTATCTCTTCCTGCATGGCTAACTCCCACTTCTTCTTGTGCTCACATAGCTTTGCCTCTTTATAAGTAAGAGGCTCACCCTCATCTGATAACATAATATAATGTATAGAGGGATCATATCTATTCACTCGCCTCCTAGGACGTATAGATCTTCTTACCCAATGATCAACATTACCAGGCAATGGATCTACATCAGGAGGTACATTAACTTCTTCATTGTTAACGGGCTGCTGTACATCATTTCCAGCCCTGTTTTCAGCATGAATAGGTGGCTGCATATGCCCTTCAGGAGCATCATTTTGCTGTCCAGCATCATCAGGCTCAATAACCACGGGCTCATTGTCATTTCCAGCCATATGTGGTGCATCCCGAGGGTCCATATCAGATTTAACTGGTGGCTGTACATGCTGAAATTTGACTCTTTTATGGTCATCTTTAGAGGCACAATTGTTTTTGAGCAGCCTTGCCTCATTAAATACAACATCTCGGCTGCGTATTACCTTCTTGAGTTGAGGTAGCCAAATCCTGTAGCCCATTTCACCTTCATCTCCATAACCCATGAAGATTCCTTTCACGGACTTTGCATCTAACTTGCTTCTCAACTCAGGCCTTATATGCACAAAAGCATCGCAACCAAAGATGCGTAGGTGGTCATATGAAGCTGGTTTGCCAGACCAAACCTCTTCTGGAATGCCACCTTTTAAGGACATATGAGGGGATCGATTGCAAACATGAACTGCAGTTTTCAAAGCCTCTCCCCAAAATCCATGAGGGAGATTAGCTGTGGACAGCATGCATCTCACCCTCTCACATAAAGTCCTATTATACCTTTCAGCCACACCGTTGGAAGAGGGGCTGTATGGGACTGTTAGCTCCCTCTTAATACCAAGATTTTCACAAAATCTATTGAATTCAACACTTGTAAACTCACCCCCATTATCTGTACGTAAGCATTTCAGCTTTCTACCTGTTTGAGTGGTCACAAATGCATGAAATTTCTTAAATGCAGCAAAGGCTTCATCTTTAGATTTTAACAAATATACCCAAAGCTTCCTAGAGTAATCATCTACAAAAGAAACAAAGTAAAGAGCACCCCCCATAGATTTTGTGGGCATGCTACAAACATCAGAATGAACAAGATCAAGCACATTAGACTTACGAGAGACACCAGAGTAGTAAGAATTCTTTACTTGCTTACCATATTGGCATTCATTACAAAAATCAAGTTTTGAGCCTTTAGCATCAAACTTGTCCAAATTACATAGTTTATCAAGGCCTTTTTGACTCATGTGACCAAGCCTTTTATGCCATAATTCCATATGTGAATGGATTTCAGCCAAAGCAATAAACTTGCCCAGCAAGGCTTTACCATGCAAGCAATAAAGAGTCCCTTTCTTTGTACCTTTAACAATCAGCCTAGAGCCTTTGATAAGCTTCCATGACCCCTTCTCAAAGAGGGTACTATATCCATGCATATCCATTTGCCCAACAGACAATAAGCTTTTCTTGATGCTTGGTACATATCTTACATCATGCAAAACCAGCTCATTGGTACCATCCACTGTGAGATGCACTGTGCCAATACCTTCAATTGAACAAGCATGGTTATTTCCAAGATATACATGTCCATGGCTGCCTGCATGAAAGGTAGTGAAACACTCCTTAATAGGAGTTACATGAAACGATGCACCTGAATCTACAATCCATGTTTGTGACAAAGCATCATTCACAGTAAGCAAGGAATCAATCAGATCCCTCTTTGTGATTTGCATATCTTGTGCATGAATATTAATAGAAGGATCAATAACTTCAGCATGCTCTGCTTCCATAGTAGCACAAAGTATATCTTCTGCATCTGATAGCTCCTCAATGATGACACTAGAGGCCACATTGGCCTTCTCTTTGTCTTTGTCCTTTGAGGTATCATGTGCTTCATTCTTGGTGTCCTTTTTCTTCCTGTCACCTGTGTTCTTCTTTCTTTCTAGTTCAGCTTTATAGAATCTGCAATCAGGCTTCTTGTGACCTTTCTTACCACATTGATAACAAGTCACTTCAGCCTTGCCTTTGCTTTTGCTCCTGTTCCTTTGTACATTTTCACTTTTCTTTTTTGTTCTTCCTCTAGCCACATTGGCTGAACCACTGCCCTCTCCACTAGCTTTCCTCCTGATTTCCTCATTCAAAATAGAACCCCTTACACCATCAAAGGTAAGACTGGGGCTATTCGAAAGTGAAACAACCAATGTTTCCCACGAATCAGGTAAGGTCATCAACAAGAAGATGGCCTTAAGCTTATCATCAAATGGAGGTAATCCAGAGTCCTGCAATTGTGAAAGAGTACCTGTAAACAAAGATAAGTGCTCAGCCGCACTTTTTGACTCATCAAGCTGCATACACACTAGCTTACGCATAAGATGCACTTGATTTACAGGCGTGGTATTTTCATAAGTGGCTTTCAGCTTCTCCCATACCTCAAAAGAAGTTGTAATGCCTTTCAAATCCACTAAGATTTCATCTGATACAGCCATCTTGATGTAAGTGATGACCTTCTTGTTTAGGTTCATCCATGCTGCATCTGTCATATCTTCAGGCTTGACTTCCTCAAGAGCCCCTTCACAATCTTTAAGAAAGAGGATGCCCAACATTCTCTCTTTCCACAAATCGAAACCATTACCTTCAAATCTCTTGATCTCAAACAAGCTTTTGACATCAGAGGAGGTAGAGGCCATGTTTGCACACTAAGAGCTTCAAAATTTCACCAAAAAGGTAAAATTCACCTGCTGTCCTGTGCGCAATTACCTTAGGAGACTATAGCTGAGAAATTAAGCCCAAAAACTGTTGAAAACTTGCAAAAAACAATTTCTGAAATTTTCTGCAGAAAATTTCAGCAAATTCCAGCAAGCTGTAATTGCATCAAAAACAACAAATTTGTTGTTTTTCAACCACAAAAGGCATACATAGATGTAAAACCAAGGCAATGGGTGCTTGTTTTCACAAAAGCCCCAATTTTTGCAGCAATATGACCTGTAAAATCAGAGAAATGACCTACTGTAATAAGTTTCCAGCAAGTGTGCTCTTCCTCAATCTTTGTGCATGTCCTCCCACTTGAAAAATGAGAGAATTTCTGCCACAAAAGACCTGTAGATGAAAAAATCAGCAATGTGGATGCTGAAAAAGACCTGTGGGGATACAAAAAGAAGAATAGAAGAGATTCTTCGCGATGAAACTCTCTAAAAAGCACAAAATTTGCTTCAGCTTTGCTCCGGGCTGAAGTAATCCTCCAAAAACAACACTTTTATCGCGAAAAAAGAAGATTTTTCGCGATGAAATTCTCCCAAATGCAAGAAAACACCTTCAGCTTAACATAGGCTGAAGTGGAAAAGCACTTCGAGCAACTTTGTCGCGATGGAACAGCTCAAGGCTCTGATACCAGTTGAAAGAGGCCGCGGAGAGCTACGTCGTGGTGTGCTCAGTTGCTCCAAACACCAAGGGAGTGGGCTGCTGCGTGAGGAGAGAGAAAGTAGAGAGAGAAACCTGCGCAAAAATTTGGAGAAGAAGATGGAGAAGCTGAAGTTGAAAAGTCCCAATCAAGTTATGAGAGATTTGGGACCAAGTCTTATTGACAAGTGACTTTTAAGTCATTTGGGCATGTTCACACATGGCCAATGACCAAAAGTCATAAAAATAATGTAAATGCCTATAACTCCCCAATTTGAGGTCCAAAAAATACAACAAAAATATGTCTGGAAAGCTCTCGAAGAGAGCTTTCACATGGAAGGGTCAAAATATACAAAAGGAGAGTCCTTGGGGCCTTTATCCCCAACATCATACAGATCTCGAGAGCTAACTCAAGTCTTCTTGGTACATGAAAGTAATGGCTGAATTAGATTTTCCATAAAAACAACATCACACTTAACCAAAATGCACTTATTCTGTGGATAATAGAGACAATGGCCTTGGCTTTCAGAACTGTGCCCAATAAAAATACATTTCACTGCTTTATCATCCAATTTCTTGCATTGTTGTTCAAGCACTAATGCATATGCCAAACAGCCAAAGACAACCACATGAGAAACACATGGCTTGCAACCATGCCAAGCCTCATACGGAGTGATAGATTGTAGTGCTTTGGTCGGACACCTGTTAAGTACATATGTTGCACACATAACAACCTCAAGCCAGAAGCTATGTGGTGAAGCCTGACACCTCGCCATCTCCATGTTCGTTCTTTCAGCAACTCCATTTTGTTGAGGTGCATACGGCATTGTATATTGATGTTTTATCCCATGTTCAGCCAAAAATGCATTAAAATCAGAAGACATATATTCCCTCCCTCGATCAAAACAGAGGTGCACAATTAACATGCTGATAGATTTTCAGCCATAACCAAAAGCTATTTGAAGCACATAAACACTTTGCACTTTGCTTTCAATGGATACACCCATGCATGCCTGGAGAAATCATCAATAAAATTCATGAAGTAAAGGTAGTTCCCTAAAGAAGATGTAAGCATAGGACCACAAACATCACTATGAACAAGCTGCAATTTATGATTAGCTCGAACTAAACCATCTTTTGGAAAGGAGGAACGCTACATTTTGCCCAAAGTACAACCTTCACAGAAATCTTTACAAAGTGCCTAAGTTTGGGAAGAGAGTGGATAATAACTTTATAGAATCAATTCCAACGAGGAAATTGATGAGGACAAAAGTTCCCAAAGTCATCTAGATGGATACCTATGTTCCTACCAAGTGAATTGTTGTTGGTCTTCTTAAATGAGTCCTATAAATATGAGTCATGGCACCTTACCACATACGGATTGTCCATTGGTGGAATCTGCGCCAACTAGTATGGATGCAAGCTATGGAGCATCCGCCCTTGTGGCGATGACCTTTTATGTGATTCTAAGTCCTAAGCTAGACACAAGGGTGAGCACATCCATCTCTATTGCTAGGAACTATGTTTTTCTTTCATGTTCTTTCATAAATATGACTTGTACTTTCTCGTGCCCTCCCTTTCATGTTCTTACATGAATATGGCTTATACTTTGTCTTATTAGCAAGAAAGACCTTACCAAGGTGCTAACATGTAACCTACTTAGCTAGACCTTGTCCTTGGAACTTCATAACTCATCCTTGCATTAGAGGTAATTTCATTGTAATCAATTGTACTACCCATATGCATGTTGGATGTCGTAACGGTTTTGCGCTGTCTACTTCAAAGGTGCATGGTAATTCGGAACTTGGCTTAAGTTGTTATCCCCTACCCATTTGAAAGTGAAATCACCCACTAGTTAATTCTATGTTTTTAGAAGATATTTTTTCATTATCTTTGATGGCATGGTCATCATAATCCCTTTGCATTCAAATCATTGTCTTGTACTTGCTTCGTACACCTCCCGTAGCTAATGCATTCGAGTCTTCTAGTTATTCAAGTTCAAGCCCAATGGCTTCCATTCCTTTTGCCTCAATGTTTACTCTCTATTGGGGTGAAGTCCACACATTCATGGTTATATTTGACACAACAATATGATGGAATTTTCCTCCCTTCAGATTTACTAAATTATGCTCTAAGAATGATAGCAAGCTCAGCTCTGTCAAAAAGTGGCTTAAAGCCTCTACAGCTTCTTATTACTTTGTTCTTACACCTAAATGTGATATTGCATATGTATGTAGCCGTTGTTGGGGTTTCCACTAAACCCACTGCATGGTGGTGTTATAGATGGATTTGTATGTGGTATTCAAGTCTATTATTTCAACATTGTCTATTTTCATGGACAGCATTATTGTTTCAACATTGTCTATTTTCATGGACGGCAGTCACTAGGACTATGCACACATGTGCTTTTTTCGAGAGACGTTCAGCATTTCCCATGCATGTATAAATGTGTGTATGAATTATGCATGCACACATGCATTATTCGTACATACATGCATGTGTGCATGCATGCATGTATGTATGTATGTATGTATGTATGTATGTATGTATGTATGTATGTATGTATGTATGTATGTATGTATGTATGTATGTACGCATGTATGTATGTATGTCTGTATGTATGTATGTATGTATGTATGTATGTATGTATGTATGTATGTATGTATGTATGTATGTATGTATGTATGTATGTATGTATGTATGTATGTATGTATGTATGTATGTATGTATGTATGTATGTATGTATGTATGTATGTATGTATGTATTATGCATACACACATGCAAGTTTGCATGTATGTATGTATGTGTGCATGAAGCAGTAGATACCTGTACTATTATGACAATTAGGGCAAGACAATCTTAGATTTCCAGGGCTATACCTTCACAATACATTACATATGTTTTTGGCATATATTTATTGATTGTTTGGTTTGATTATCAAAGATTTATGCACCTAAAAATAAGGAAATAAAACACAAACCCAATATAATCATTGTAAAGTTTCAAATTAGGATAGAGATACTATATACTTGGAGACTGGGCAAATACAAAAATACCACCTCAAGAAAAAAGTTACATTTAAGGATTCAGCATTGGAGCTACTATTTCCCCTCTAATAAGTTTCAGCATTAGGAAATTAATATTCATGGAAGATTGAACAGAAACTAAAGGAAACTTCTGCCACAATGCCATTGACGGTATTTATTGTTTAGCAAATAAAATTCTCACAAATTCAGTCTTTTGCTTCCCCCAATCAGACAAGTAAACCACCTTCCTCCAACCAGTTCACGAAGGGAACAGAAGCAGAGCCCCAGATGAACCTTCTGGCATCTGCAAATACCACATGCACCCATAATGGATCAGATCATGGCTGTTGCCCAACTGGTTGGCAGGCTGATTTGGCTTGATAAGTTTGCACGTTCTAATCAATCCACCTTGCCGGGTACCTTGGATGCATCACGAATGGAATGGAAGCACATCTGCAAATACCACATGCATGCATAATGGATGACACCATGGCTATTGCCCAACTGGTTAGCAAGTCGATTTTCAATAGTTTCGACTCAATCCACCTTGCTGGATACCTTGGGTCTGTTCTTATACGAAGAATGGCCTCTGACAGCTAATGTCAACCTGTATTCATTGCATAATAACTGGAGAAATCATCAAGTAGAGAATGTGGGGATTCACTGTATCCCCTCGACAAACATGCAAGAAACAAAGAGCAAATCAAGTCCCTCGATGCATCCATCATTGCAGCTAAATCATTGTTTTTATACATCAAAATATGCAATCTTGAACAATATACAACCATTGATAAGTTCAGGCAAAGACAAATCTGGCGTACCATGCTTTTGACCTTAGTAAAATGAACTGTACAAGAAATATTATACTGAAATGAAATAGGCCAGAAATGTTTGAACACGAAAATTACCGTCCAATAAATAGGGCATTTTGCCCCAATGGTAGTGTGGGAGTAACATGGAGCCAATTTCACAGGTACAGTTTGATGTCTCAATAGGCTCTTCTGACTGCTTGGTCCCCTCAACTACATGTACAACACCTTGCAGTTCTGCTTCCAGTGGAAATCTCTCTCTCTCTCTCTCTCTCTCTCTCTCTCTCTCTCTCTCTCTCTCTCTCTCTCTCTCTCTCTCTCTCTCTCTCTCTCTCTCTCTCTCTCTCTCTCTCTCTCTCTCTCTCTCTCTCTCTCTCTCTCTCTCTCTCTCTCTCTCTCTCTCTCTCTCTCTCTCTCTCTCTCTCTCTCTCTCTCTCTCTCTCTCTCTCTCTCTCTCTCTCTCTCTCTCTCTCTCACACACACACACACAGAGTATGGACACCATTAGAGAGGCCACAGATCCTCATGATTGCCAAACTTATCCGTAGCAAGCCTTCCGTACCACATGATATCATTAGAGCGGAGCTAGCTGCACCACCGATGCTAGTTGAGGCACTATTCCAGACAGTATGCCTATTACACAGACTCCGGAGCATGGATACAGAGCGCATTGCCTTCGTGCTTTTCAGGCATCACGTGATATGGCATTAGCTGGCGACACCTCCTGATGGTATGCACCGACACGAGACTGGCTGGCCACCATGGCTTTGACATAGACAGGCTACCACCACTACAGTAGGACTCACATGCACCCACCTACTTGCTCTCTCATCAAGAGAGGAATAGGGTCATTCGTCAGGAGATATGGCATACATACATACAGAGGACATGGGTGAGCCCTAGGGCTACATTGCCACCGAAAATGCTCTATTACCGTGAGCATTTCCTACATATATCGGACGAGGGCTTTATCGAGATTCCGAGATACATGCGGACATACCTACCCCACCACCTTTGAGTAGTCACTGGGCAGCTCCGGGTTTCATCACATCATCTCGAGATTGAGAGGGGTCAGTCCATGTGAGTCCCCCGTGAGGAGAGGTGGTGCCCAGTATGCGAGACCGAGGTAGAGAGTGAGGAGCATTTTGTTATCAGATGCCAAGCATACTTAGACCTACGAGCACACTTCCAGATAGAGGAGTCACTCCAGCTGTGCATGACTATGGGAGACCAGCGATGCTTGGGACACTTTCTCACAGAAGCATACGAGAGGCGAGAGCGGTGACTACAGCCCACACATCAGCCACGGGTGAGTACCCAGCAGACCATTACCCAGTTCTTTCAGCGAGCTGAGCTACATCAGAGAGCTCCATCTATAGGGCTCACGCTCCACCGGGCAGCGGCACAGAGAGCACGGCGCCGACCACGCATGGGCCGATATCGTCGACCATGACTATATCAGGAGGATATCTCACGCATCAGGACAGCCTACGACCACATGATGGAGCATCGACGTACCACCACCCCCTGGGTTGTCTTCCTTCAGGAGGCACTCAGACCACCACCGATGTACCACATACTACATCCACCTCCACCCATCACCAGTAGCTAGGGTGTTTTTACTCACATTATGGATCCCCCATGTATTAGGTGGTCACTATCTGCAGAGTCAGAGCCACGTCTCCCCAGCCTCTTCCAACCCTATATAGCTTTGTGTAGCGATATAGTTTTTCTTTCATTTCATCTTCTACACAGGGTTACTACACTTGTATATGGTTTTTGTCTCATAGGCCAAGTTTGGCCTCCAGAAGACGTTAATATGACTCTCTCTCTCTCTCTCTCTCTCTCTCTCTCTCTCTCTCTCTCTCTCTCTCTCTCTCTCTCTCTCTCTCTCTCTCTCTCTCTCTCTCTCTCTCTCTCTCTCTCTCTCTCTCTCTCTCTCTCTCGCTCTCTCTCTCTACATTGATGAGATAGTAGACTACATACAGCAGCAGGGGGGTGATGGCATTGAGGTACGCGGGTCCACTGTCCATATTCTTTTATATGCTGATGATATTGTACTGGTTTCAGAGTCTGCAGAAGGTCTACAGCATCATCTACATGGCCTAGATGACTTTTGCACACACAGAGGGTTATCTGTGAACCTTGGTAAAACCAAGGTCATGATCTTTCATACATCAGCACAGGTACGCAGACATAGTTTGTTCACGGCAGCGGGTGGACCCATTGAGGTGGTCGGATCATATGTTTACTTGGGAGTGACATTTACAGCAGCATCAGGGGTCTTCTCTATGTCTCAGGCAGCCCGTGACCGCATCACACGTGGATATGCAGTACTTGCCTTGATGGAGAGACAGTGCCACCAGGCATATTTTCAGGAGCCCCGCACAAAAGGGTGGCTCTTCGACACTTTGGTTACACCAGCGCTCATGTATGGGGCAGCCATATGGGGACCAGGATTAGCCACATCAGTATGGACAGCATTAGAGAGGCCACAGATCCTCATGATTTCCAGACTTATCCGGAGCAAGCCTTCAGTACCACATGATATCATTAGAGAAGAGCTTGCTGCACCACCGATGCTAGTTGAGGCACTATTCCAGACAGTATGCCTATTACACAGACTCCAGAGCATGGATATAGAGCGCATTGCTTATCGGGCTTTACAGGCATCACGGGACATGGCATTAGCAGGCGACACCTCCTCATGGTATGCGCAGACACGAGACTGGCTGGCCCACCACGGCTTTGACATAGACAGGCTACCACCACTACAGTACGACTCACATGCACCCACCTACTCTCTCTCTCATCAGGAGAGGAATAGGATCATTCGTCAGGAGATATGGCATACATACATACAGAGGACATGGCTGAGCCCTAGGGATACATTGCCACCGAAAATGCTCTATTACCGTGAGCATTTTCTACATATATCGGACGAGGGGCTTCATCAAGATTCCGAGATACATGCAGACATATCTACCCCACCAGCTTCGAGTCGTCATTGGGCAGCTCCGGGTTTCATCACATCAGCTCGAGATTGAGAGGGGTCGATCCAGGGGAGTCCACCGTGAGGAGAGGCGGTGCCCAGTATGCGAGACAGAGGTAGAGAGTGAGGAGCATTTTGTTATCAGATGCCCAGCATATGTAGACCTACGAGCACATTTCCAGATAGAGGAGACACTCCAGTTATGCATGAGTATGGGAGACCAGCGACGCTTGGGACGCTTCCTCGCAGCAGCATACGAGAGGCGAGATCGGTCACTCCAGCCCACACATCAGCCACGGGTGAGTACGCAGCAGACCATTACCGAGTTTTTTCAGCGAGCTGAGCTACATCAGAGAGGTCCATCTATAGGGCTCACGCTCCACCAGGCAGCAGCACAGAGAGCACGGCACCGACCACGCAAGGGCACATATCATCGACCACGACTATATCAGGAGGATATCTCATGCATCAGGACAGCCTACGACCACATGATGGAGCATAGGCGCACCACCACTCCATGGGTTGTCTTCCTTCAGGAGGCACTCAGACCACCCCCGATGTACCACATACTACACCCACCTCCACCCATTCACCAGTAGCTAGGGTGTTTTACTCACACTTTTACTCACATGTCCCCCATGTATTAGGTGGCCACTATCTGCGGAGTCAGAGCCACATCTCCCCATCCTTTTCCAGCTTTATGTATATCTTTCTGTCGCGATATACCTTTTATTTCATTTCATCCTCTACACAGGGTTACTACACTTGTACATGGTTTTTTGTCTCATAGGCCAAGTTTGGCCTCCAGAAGACGTTAATATGACTTTCTTTCTTTCTTTCTTTCTTTTTTTTCTCTCTCTCTCTCTCTCTCTCTCTCTCTCTCTCTCTCTCTCTCTCTCTCTCTCTCTCTCTCTCTCTCTCATCTCTCTCTCTCTCTCTCTCTCTCTCTCTCTCTCTCTCTCTCTCTCTCTCTCTCTCTCTCTCTCTCTCTCTCTCTCTCTCTCTCTCTCTCCCCCCCCCTCCCTCCCCTCCCTCCCTCCCTCCCTCCCTCCCTCCCTCCCTCCCTCCCTCCCTCCCTCCCTCCCTCCCTCCCTCCCTCCCTCCCTCCCTCCCTCCCTCCCTCCCTCCCTCCCTCCCTCCCTCCCTCCCTCCCTCCCTCTCTCTCTCTCTCTCTCTCTCTCTCTCTCTCTCTCTCTCTCTCTCTCTCTCTCTCTCTCTCTCTCTCTCTCTCTCTCTCTCTCTCTCTCTCTCTCTCTCTCTCTCTGTGCCCACACACCGAGAGGGGTGACTCTTCAGCAAGCTCAAACTTCTCGAGCTAGGAGACGACCCCATGCTATAGGATATTGGGCCCCGAGACTTCACCGACACTAGATTGCAGAGATCCAGGGTCGTGACCATCGCGCCATGGAGGAGAGACGATCCGAGATGATGGCTGATCCCGCTGAAGCCATCAGGATGGCCGTGACTCCACCTCCACCTATGTATCACATCTTACACCAGCCCACTAGCACAGGATGGAGCTAGTTAGTTGTTTCAGATACATTCTCATGCTTGTTGCACTACCCTTTTGCATATCGACTATCATAGATATCGCACTCCATACACCCCCCCACTTTCATGGGTATCTCCACATGCATACTATGGAGATATGTATCAGCTTTACAAGTTTTCTTCAACACTTTTATCTTCTCTAATAGACAGAAGATACACCCATGTACATCGATTTGTCTCATAGGCCAAGTTCGGCCTCCTAATAGTCGTAAAAACACTCTCTCTCTCTCTCTCTCTCTCTCTCTCTCTCTCTCTCTCTCTCTCTCTCTCTCTCTCTCTCTCTCTCTCTCTCTCTCTCTCTCTCTCTCTCTCTCTCTCTCTCTCTCTCTCTCTCTCTCTCTCTCTCTCTCTCTCTCTCTCTCTCTCTCTCTCTCTCTCTCTCTCTCTCTCTCTCTCTGTGTGTGTGTGGATTCAGCTGGATACTAGGAGAACATGGATAGAGCGTAGAGCGTACTCAAGAATTGGGCACAAAGATGGTTTTTTATAGAGATCATCTTCTTCGACTCACGATGGATGGTTTTGTAGTCACGCCAAGTTACATGGATACACAATTATCATATGGGGTGCGATGTGCTATTGGTCAAATATGTACATCCTCACATCAGCTTGAGAAAGAGACCGGCAAATATAGAGGGGTTCCAGCTTAGGACAAGATATGTCATATATGCCATAGGCAACCAGAGACAGAGCTACATTACATATATCATTGCTATGCATACTATGAGATACAAGGACACTTCCATTGCTTATTTAGAGAAGGCTTTGGACCATTCTCTAGAGTAATGGGATATGAGGACAAGATGCTTGGGTTTGTTTTTGCTTGAGCTTAGGAGACATAGAGCTAGCCTATTGAGACAGAGATAGCCTCTCGAGGCTTTCAGAGAGGGAGACTCAACATTAGGTTACAAATTACTTCAGGCAAGTCACTACCACTACACAACGACTCGCAAGATAGGCTGACAGTGCAACAGAGTCCAGATCTCACTTCCTTCAGAGGCACATTGGTGGACCGTGCGATGGGCCTAGGGAGATCTAGGCATCCACAATTACAAAGGAGGATGTCCCAACAGAGATGGCGATTACAGAAGAGGATTAGGCTTATTTTTGCACTCCACGCGTGACACCGAGTTAGAGTCTTGACTATGGAGGACATTGAGGAGATCTGACACAGATCGATGCGGGATTTCCTTCAAGATGGAGGACTTCCTACATCTTGATCTTTCCCTCGTTGATGTTGGTTTACACTTATACCTCATGAGATTGTACCCCTTCATTGTATCACTCAAGCCTCTAGCCACACTGTATCATCTAGAGAGTATGTCGACTATATTCCCTCCCCTGCTGGCTCTATCTTTTTCAGTATCAGACTAAGTTTTAGAGTAGTTGTTTAGCATACATAGATTTTGTATCAGATCCACCAACTCCGTAAGTTTTTGGTCTCATAGATCATTTTGGCCTTTTGCAGACGTAAATATATGAGTTCATTTCATTCTCTCTCTCTCTCTCTCTCTCTCTCTCTCTCTCTCTCTCTCTCTCTCTCTCTCTCTCTCTCTCTCTCTCTCATCTCTCTCTCTCTCTCTCTCTCTCTCTCTCTCTCTCTCTCTCTCTCTCTCTCTCTCTCTCTCTCTCTCTCTCTCTCTCTCTCTCTCTCTCTCTCTCTCTCTCTCTCTCTCTCTCTCTCTCTCTCTCTCTCTCTCTCTCTCTCTCTCTCCATCTCGAGGGGAGGGTGAGGGAGGGGACCCTCTCCTTGAGCTTTCCAGCACCCTTCTCCTCGCTCACTGTCTACAGAAACAACATGGAAGGCAGGAAAAGCTTTGCCTCTGCCCTCTTGCACCAGCCGCTTTCTATACCAGCCCCAGTCAACAAACCAACAGCATGGGAGTCTTACTTACTCCAGGAAGTGAAGAAACTCCAAGGAGAAATGGCAGCAATGAAACAGGAAATTAGTAAGAAAGATGAACAAATAGCCAGATTGCAACAAAAGCTTGATGAAACACAAGGAAACAGCCAGCAAACAAGAGATGAATCAACCAATAAAGTCGACTTTGCAACACAATTATCCGAGGTAAAACTATCCAGCTCTACACATTTTTCAAAAGAAGTAATGTCTGTGGTAAAGGAACAGGAATTGGTGGACAGCAACAAGAAAGTTATCAGGATTGGAGGCCTCCCCCTAGGATGGGACAGGGAGGACATCGCACCCGAGTTAAAAGATGACTGCATCCTTGAAACAGAAGTACTAGAAGCACAACTAACCAAGGTGGTCCCCTTCATCAATCTAGGGTCTCCGGTGCTCATCACACCCAAAGGAACTCAGGCAAGGGTAAGCTATTTTGACATGTCAGATAAGATAGCTGTCATGAAGCAAGCAAAGTCACTACAAGGTACTAAAGTATGGATAGCAGATGAACTCACCCCATTCCAACTTAAAAATCGACCAGCAGAGTTAACTAAAGTCAGAGAAGCCAGGAAGAATGGAAAGTGGGCAGTATACAGAGGCTGTCAAGCTATTATCAGAGATTTCCATACCCATACCACATAGGAAGAAACAGCTATCTCCCTCATTTGTAATATACATTGATGTAATTTTGAAACTCTTATGAGTCATAAGAGTGCTTTGGAAGCCACATCCCCCCCCCCTTTTATTTTTATTTTGATTTTTGCCTTTTATTATAGCCCCTTGAGGGCCTCAACCCAAGTGGAATGTAATGTTTTGATGTACCTGATCGGTCCCATAGGTCGACTTCGGCCTCCCGTGGACGTTAATATATCTTTCTTTCTTTCTTTCTTTCTCTCTCTCTCTCTCTCTCTCTCTCTCTCTCTCTCTCTCTCTCTCTCTCTCTCTCTCTCTCTCTCTCTCTCTCTCTCTCTCTCTCTCTCTCTCTCTCTCTCTCTCTCTCTCTCTCTCTCCCCCTCCCTCTCTCGCTCTCTCCCTCCCTCTCTCTCTCTCTCTCTCTCTCTCTCTCTTGCTCCCCCCCCCTCCCCCCCTTCCCTCCCTCCCTCTCTCTCCCTCCCTCCCTCTCTCTCTCTCTCTCTCTCTCTCTCTCTCTCTCTCTCTCTCTCTCTCTCTCTCTCTCTCTCTCTCTCTCTCTCTCTCTCTCTCTCTCTCTCTCTCTCTCTCTCTCTCTCTCTCTCTCTCTCTCTCTCTCTCTGCCTAGACGACTTCTACATACATAGAGGGCTATCCATGCCATGTTTCATGTCAGTAAACTTAGAAAGCATATTTCTAGGGAGGATAATCTAATAGAGGGTATTGTTTCTATGCATATTGTTTCTATGCAGGAAAGTGATAGCACATATCATTCTCAAGACAGGATATTAGATCGGAGATAGAAATGGTTGAGGAACAATGTCATCGAGGAGTATCTAGTAGTCTAGAGAGGATTACCGTTTACTGACTCTACTTGGGAATCATAAGCTCTGGTTCGCAAGTACTTTCCTTCATTGATCATTGAGGACAATGATCTTTAGAAGGGGGAGAGAGTGTGGAAGAGACAACATTCCGGACAGTATGCCTATTACATAGGATCTAGAGCATGGACACAAAGTGCATCACTTATCGAGCTTTCTAGGTGCCACGCGACATGGCATTAGCAAGAGACACCTCCTCATGCTACGCACAAACACGAGACTGGCTGGCCCATCATGGGTTTGACATAGACAAACTACCACCATGGTAGTACGACTTATAGGCCCCCATCTATTCACTCTCCCACCAGGAGAAGAATAGGGTCATTCGATAGGGGATATGGCATACATACATACAGAGGACATGGATTAGCCCCCACTATATATTGCCACCGAAAATGCTCCACTATTGCAGTCATTTTCTACAGATCTCAGACCAGGGCTTCATTGAGACTCCGCGATACATGCAAACATACCTATCACACCATCTTTGAGTCGTCATTGGGCAGCTTTGAGTTTCATCACATCAGCTTGAGATCAAAGGTGGTCGAACCAGGGGAGTCCCTAGAGAGGAGAGATGGTGCCCAGTATGCCATTAAGAGATAGAGAGTGAGGAGCGCTTTGTTACTAGATGTCGAGCATAATCAGATCTACGAGCACAGTTCCACATAGAGGAGTCACCACAGTTGATGACTACAAGAGACCAACGGAGGTTGGGACGTTTCCTCCAAGCAACATACGAGAGACGAGAGAAGTCGCTACAGCCCATGCATCAGACACGGGTGAGTACCCATCAGACCATTGCTCAAATCTTTCAACGAGATGGGCTACATCAGACGGGCCCGTCTTTCAGATGCATAGGGCTCATGCTCCAGCAGGCAATAGCACAGAGAGTGCAACATCGACCACATAGAGCTGGATAAAGACAACCACGACTATACCTAGAGGATATCTCACGCATCATGATAGCCCATGACCACATGATGGAGCACAAGCGCCTCACCACCGCCTCGGAAGCCTTCCTTTAGGAGGCACTAAGACCGCCACCGATCTACCACATACTCCACCCACCTCCACCCATTATCTATAGTTAGGATATACATATTCACTCCTGTCATGGGGACCCCATGTATTAGGTGGCCATTATCTGCAGAGCCAGAGCCACATCTCCCCACGCACCACTACATTATCCCCACTACCTCTCCATCACCCGGTACACTATCATGTGGTTGTTTCCAGCTTTTTTCAGCCTACACAATTTTGTGTAGCAAGTACCATTCTGTTTTATTTCTACACAAAGGTTACTACAATTGTACATGGTTTTGTCTCATAGGCCAAGTTTGGCCTTCAGAAGACATTAATTTCTCTCTCTCTCTCTCTCTCTCTCTCTCTCTCTCTCTCTCTCTCTCTCTCTCTCTCTCTCTCTCTCTCTCTCTCTCTCTCTCTCTCTCTCTCTCTCTCTCTCTCTCTCTCTCTCTCTCTCTCTCTCTCTCTCTCTCTCTCTCTCTCTCTCTCTCTCTCTCTCTCTCTCTCTCTCTCTCTCTCTCTCTCTCATTGAGAGGGGTGACTCTTGAGCATGCTAAAACATCTCGAGCTAGGAGAGGACCCCGTGCTATAGGATATCAAGCCCTGAGACTTCACCGACACCAAATTGCAGAGATCCAGGCTCATGATCATCGCGCCATGGAGAGACGATCCTAGATGATGGTTGATCCCGCTGCAGCCATCAGGGAAGCCCTAACTCCACCTCCACCCATGTACCACATCTTACACCCACCCACTAGTATAGGATGGAGCTAGTTAGTCGTTCACAATGCACATGCATTCTCATGCTTGTACTACCCTTTTGCATATATACTTTAGATATAGCACTCCATACACCCCCCCACCCTCCACTTTCATGGGTATCTCTACATGCATTCTACAGAGATCTACATCAGCTTTACCAATTTTATTGGCACTTTTATCTTTTCCAATTGGAAGACGATACACCCATGTACATGATTTGTCTCATAGGCCGAGTTCGGCCTCCTAAAACACTTTTCCTCTCTCTCTCTCTCTCTCTCTCTCTCTCTCTCTCTCTCTCTCTCTCTCTCTCTCTCTCTCTCTCTCTCTCTCTCTCTCTCTCTCTCTCTCTCTCTCTCTCTCTCTCTCTCTCTCTCTCTCTCTCTCTCTCTCTCTCTCTCTCTCTCTCTCTCTCTCTCTCTCTCTCTCTCTCTCTCTCTCTCTCTCTCTCTCTCTCTCTCTCTCGCGGCATGGCACTAGCAAGAGATACCTCCTCATGGTAGGCACAAGCACTAGATTGGTTGGCCCACTATGGATTCGACATAGACAATCTACCACCACCACACTACGACTCCAAGCCCCCCATCTATTCGCTCTCCCACAAGGAGAGGAATAGGATCATTCGGAAGGAAATATGGCATACAGTCATACAGAGGACATGGATCAGCCCGAGGGGTATATTGCCACAGAAAATGCTCCACTATCGTGAGCATTTTCTACAGCTATCAGAACAGGGCTTCATCGAGACTCTGTGCTACATGCAGACATACCTACCACACCACCTCTCAGTCGTCATTGGGAAGCTTCGAGTTTGATCACACCGGCTCGAGATCGATAGGGGTCAGGCAAGAGGAGTCCCTCGAGAGGAGAGGTGGTGTCTAGTATGCCATACAAAGATAGAGAGTGAGGAGCACTTGGTTACCATATGCCCAGCATACTCAGACCTACGAGCAGAGTTCCAAATAGAGGATTTACTCAAAGCTATGCATGGCCATAGGAGACAAGCAGAGGATGGGACACTTCCTCGTGGCAGCATATGACAGCCGAGAGGAGATGCTACAGCCCACAATTCGGAC
>CM035412.1:148514678-148519678 GCA_020310875.1 Ceratopteris richardii
ACCAGAGACCTAGATGAGATGAGCACCATTAGAGTATCCACGGATATGGGTCAGGACACCACCGGGTATGGCAGACATCTACTTGAGCTAGGCAGCCGACATCAGATCGTTATATATAACGGGATGAATCGTTGGCCACGTTCGGGGGGACTTACTTGCTTCCCTCACGGGGGAGGTGAGAGCACAGTCGACTACATTTTAGGTACCACCTCTGGAGCTTCACTCATCCCCTCACTTAGTATTGGACGACACCCACTTGGTGCTGACCATACATTTATCACATTCACACTCTCATCTCCTATTCCATTAGACCCTCTCTCACCCACTCAAACAAACACCACGATACACTTCACACACGAACTCTCACACGTTTATGCACACCATTTACACACCCGCCTACTCTCTCTCGCTCCACTCTCACCCTTGGACACACTTACATCACAGTTCACCACCATCCTACAGGACTCAGCTCTCTGCAGCTTCCCACATCGCACACATATACACCCTCCACGCACAGGTTCCATGCCCCAGAACCGCTGGTATGATGTAGATTGTCGTGAGCTACGGAAGCACCTACGGATTTTAGAGCATAGAGGGGATATTACACACACACACGCACAGCATTGCATGCAGAGCCTTACTCGCCGCAAACGACGAGATTGGGAGGAGAGACAGTATTGGGATATTTATCATTTGCTCATGAGTCGAGACAGTGTAGTGGCATGGCGACATTTGAGAGAGAGGAGACAGCTGACACCCATCTGAGACCTGAGCACCTGGCATAACTATGCACGGAGCCTATACGAGATTCCATACTAGCCCCCCATTCCTAGACCACAGAGCTCACGTCCTACTACCTCTGACTTCTTCACACCCACTATGGTGGGACACGCTATTGCCTGTCTACAGCATGGCAGGGCCCATGACCATTTCGGTTTACAGGCAGAGCACCTCATATACGGAGGCATGACCCATGCATCGCTCATTGCCCACCTCTTCAACCTTGCATTGGTTGAAGGGTTCCCTGACTCATGGACTGAGCACACCATAGTGCCCATTCATAAGTCAGGTGATATTATGGATCCAGCTACATACCGGACGATCATGATTGGCCCTATACTGGCCAAGTTATATGGGGCGCTACTAGAGACAGAGTTGAGTACTCTCGCTGAGAGGAAGGGTATTAGGGCTCCAGGACAGGCAGGTTTCAGACGCGATTACTCTACCATTGACCACATCTTCACTCTGAGATGCTTGATCGACCAGGAAAGGGTGAGGAAGAGGAGATTATATTGTTGCTTTGTGGACTTCCGCAAAGCATTTGACACTCTTCCCAGGGAAAGTCTCTTCGGACGACTACTTGATATCGGAGCTCCGGAGGAGATGATATGGGGGATCTACGCCTTATACGAGAGAGTATCTGGTAGAGTCAGTTGTCCGGGGAGCTTATCTTATCCACTTGCTAGCGCTATCGAGGTGAAGCAAGGATGCCCTCTTTCACCCACCCTCTTTCGTGCGGGTCGGAACTTACCCGACAAGGAATTTCGCTACCTTAGGACCGTTATAGTTACGGCCGCCGTTCACCGGGGCTTCGGTCGCCGGCTTACCCGTCATCAGGTCACCAACTTCCTTAACCTTCCGGCGCTGTAGCAAGACAAGACCTACATGGTGTAGCTGTAGCCTACATTATCGCTAAGCCTTCACCAACATTGGTCTATACATTGATGAGATAGTGGACTACATACGACAGCAAGGGGGTGATGGCATTGACGTACGTGGGTCCACAGTCCATATTCTTTTATACGCTGATGATATTGTACTGGTTTCAGAGTCTGTAGAAGATCTACAGCATCATCTACATGGCCTAGATGACTTTCGCAGACACGGAGGGTTATCTGTGAACCTTCGTAAAACCAAGGTCATGATCTTTCAGACATCAGCACAGGTACGCAGACATAGTTTGTTCACAGAAGCAGGTGAACCGATTGAGGTGGTCGGATCATATGTTTAATTGGGAGTGACATTTACAACAACATCAGGGGTCTTCTCTATGTCTCAGGCAGCCCGTGACCGCATCACACGTGGGTATGCAGCACTAGCTTTGATGGAGAGACAATGCCACCAGGCATATTTTCAAGAGCCCCGCACAAAGGGGTGGCTCTTCGACACTTTGGTTACGCCAGCACTCATGTATGGGGCAGCCATATGGGGACCAGGCTTAGCTACATCAGTATGGACAGCATTAGAGAGGCCACAGATCCTCATGATTGCAAGACTTATCCGTAGCAAGGCTTCCGTACCACATGATATCATTAGAGCAGAGCTCGCTGCACCACCGATGCTAGTTGAGGCACTATTCCAGACAGTATGCCTATTACACAGACTCCGGAGCATGGATACAGAGCGCATTGCCTATCGTGCTTTCCAGGCATCACGTGATATGGCATTAGCAGGCGACACCTCCTCATGGATGATGGTATGCACAGACACGAGACTGGCTGGCCCACCATGGCTTTGACATAGACAGTCTACCACCACTACAGTATGACTCACATGCACCCACCTACTCGCTCTCTCATCAAGAGAGGAATAGGATCATTCGTCAGGAGATATGGCGTACATACATACAGAGGACATGGGTGAGCCCTAGGGATACATTGCCACCGAAAATGTTGTATTACCGTGAGCATTTTCTACATATATCAGATGAGGGCTTCATCGAGATTCCGAGATACATGCAGACATACCTACCCCACCACCTTCGAGTCGTCATTGGGAAGCTCCAGGTTTCATCACATCAGCTCGAGATTGAGAGGGGTCGGTCCAGGGGAGTCCCCCGTGAGGAGAGGTGGTGCCCAGTATGCGAGACAGAGGTAGAGTGTGAGCAGCATTTTGTTATCAGATGCCAAGCATACTTAGACCTACGAGCACACTTCCAGATAGAGGAGTCACTCCAGTTGTGCATGACTATGGGAGACCAGCGACGCTTGGGACGCTTTCTCACAGCAGCATACGAGAGGAGAGAGCGGTCACTACAGCCCACACATCAGCCACGGGTGAGTACCCAGCAGACCATTACCCAGTTCTTTCAGCGAGCTCAGCTACATCAGAGGTCCATCTAGAGGGCTCATGCTCCACCAGGCAGCAGCACAGAGAGCACGGCGCCGACCACGCATGGGCGGATATCATCACCACGACTATATCAAGAGGATATCTCACGCATCAGGACAGCCTACGACCACATGATGGAGAAGAGGCGTACCACCACCCCCTAGGTTGTCTTCCTTCAGGAGGCACTCAGACCACCACGGATGTACCACATACTACACCCACCTCCACCCCTCACCAGTAGCTAGGGTGTTTTTACTCACATTATGGATCCCCCATGTATTAGGTGGCCACTATCTGCAGAGACACAGCCACATCTCCCCAGCCTCTTCCAGTCATATATAGCTTTGTGTAGCGATATACTTTCTATTTCATTTCATCTTCTACACAGGGTTTCTACACTTGTATATGGTTTTTGTCTCATAGGTCAAGTTTGGCCTCCAGAAGACGTTAATATGACCCCCCCCCCCTCTCTCTCTCTCTCTCTCTCTCTCTCTCTCTCTCTCTCTCTCTCTCTCTCTCTCTCTCTCTCTCTCTCTCTCTCTCTCTCTCTCTCTCTCTCTCTCTCTCTCTCTCTCTCTCTCTCTCTCTCTCTCTCTCTCTCTCTCTCTCTCTCTCTCTCTCTCTCTCTCTCTCTCTCCTCTCTCTCTCTCTCTCTCTCTCTCTCTCTATATATATATATATATATATATATATATATATATATATATATATATATATATATATATATATATATACACACACACACACATATACATATACATACACACAAGTCTCTCTCTCTCTCTCTCTCTCTCTCTCTCTCTCTCTCTCTCTCTCTCTCTCTCTCTCTCTCTCTCTCTCTCTCTCTCTCTCTCTCTCTCTCTCTCTCTCTCTCTCTCATGAGGGCCAGAGACCCGGTTGAGATTAGCACCAGCAGAGTATCAGCAGATACGGGTCAGGACACCACCGGCTATGGAAGACATCTACTCGAGCTAGGCAGCCGCCATCATCTCGTTATATACAACGGGATGAATCGTTGACCAGGTTCAGGCGGATTTACTTGCTTCCCTCACGGGGGAGGTGAGAGCACAGTCGACTACATTTTGGGTACTACCTCTGGAGCTTCACTCATCCCTTCACTTAGTATTGGACGACGCCCACTCGGTGCAGACCACACATTTATCACATTCACACTCTCATCTCCGATTCCCTTAGACCCTCCCTCACCCACTGAGATACATACCACGATACACTTCACACACGAGCTCTCACACGTTTATGCACACCATTTACACACCCGCTTACTCTCCCTCGATCCATGCTCACCTTTGGACACACTCACATCACATATCACCACCATCCTACATGACTCAGCTCTCCGCAGCTTCCCACACCACACACATATGCACCCTCCACGCACAGGATCCATGCCCCAGAACCGTTGGTATGATGCAGATTGTCGCGAGCTTCGGAAGCACCTACGGATTTTAGAGCATAGAGGAGATATTACACACACACAGGCACAGCGTCGCATGCAGAGCCTTACTCGCCGCAAACGGCGGGATTGGGAGGAGAGACAGTATTGGGATAGTTACCATTTGCTCATGAGTCGAGACAGTGTAGTGGCATGGCGACATTTGAGAGAGAGGAGACAGCAGACACCTATCCGAGACCCGAGCACTTGGCATAGCTATGCACGGAGCCTATACGAGATCCCAGACCAGCCTCCCATTCCCAGACCGCAGAGCTCACGTCCTACTACCTCTGACTTCTTCACACCCACTATGGTGGGACGCGCTATTGCCCGGCTGCAGCATGGAAGGGCCCATGATCATTTCGGTTTACAGGCAGAGCACCTCATTTATGGAGGCAAGACTCTCGCACCGCTCATTGCCCATCTCTTCAACCGT
>CM035412.1:148524678-148837178 GCA_020310875.1 Ceratopteris richardii
ATTAAATTTAAGCAAAAACCTTAGTTTATGGATTTGTGGCTAGAGAGGTCTAGCATCAAAACCATTCCTTTAGTAAGAAAGGAAGATGGAAAGGTAGGGAGGAGAGAGATCCTCACCCCAAGTAAACCCTCATATATAATTGTGGTTGAATATATGTATGTCCATTCTCTTGTTTTGGTTCTTTTAGGCTCACACAATTCCTTCATTGTCTATTCTTGTAAAAGGTCCTATCATTTGGTATCTAACATTGCCAAGTGCTCCTTTCAAGGAAGGGACAAAGATAATGTACTTCCCAACCCCCCCCATCATGCACATAGTGCCAAGGAAGCGCCAAAAGGCACATAGGCATTTGGACTCAGCAAGATGGTACAGAACGTTTTGTATGGCACGTACAGTATACGTACGAAATGCAGTGTCGTACCAAACGTCAAGATATGGAACGGTATGGAACGTTAACTTATTAATTATATATATATCTATATATATATATATATATATATATATATATATATATATATATATATATATATATATATATATATATATATATATATATATATGGAACGTATATATATATATATATATATATATATATATATATATATATATATATACATATATATATATGGAACGTATATATATATATATACATATATATATATATATGGAACGTACAGTATACCTTCATCAAGACCAAGAGCCATGGAGATTATTTGAGAAGAAATTTTTTCTTCACTTAAAGTCATTCAACAACAAGTCCAAGAGATACGAGAAAACCAACAAAGGATTCAACAACAGAATATTCAAGATGTAATCACAGAACTTCAAAGGCAAATCCAAGAGCTGCAGATCATTGTAAATCAATCTTCTTCAAGTACCCCCACGATGACTAACACTAAGAAAAGTCCAAAAGTGAGCATGCCTGAGAAATTTGATGGGAAAAGATCAAAGTTTCGAGGATTTGTGCAACAAGTGAAGCTATTCATAAGGATGGAACCAGATAGGTACCCAGATGATGCTTCTCAAGTAGGACTCATAGGAACTCTGTTATGTGGTCCTTCTCTTTCATGGTTTGCCCCTATCCTTGAGAAGGATATGGATATTTTGCATGATTTCAAGGCCTTTATTCGAGAGTTCACATCTTCGTTTGGAGATACCAATTGTTCACGTGTTGCCGAAACAAAGTTAAGAAAGCTACATCAAGGAAATAGGCCTTCATCTACCTATGCATCAGAATTCAGACAAATCATTTGTGATCTCACATGGCACAAGGATTATTTTATAAACCAATTTCGATGGGCTTACATGACGATGTTAAGGACCTCATGTTAACCATGCCCAAGGTAAATACTTCGAATGAATTCATGAATCAAGCAATTGAGTGTGAAAATAGGTTGTTTGAGAGAAAACAAGAGAAGAAGATTTCTGTTCACGATCAAGAATACAAGTTTATCTCAGTTCCTCAACAACATATGTTGGAAGAATCTCAACCTGAACCCATGCAGTTGGATAACATTAGGGTCAGACGACTTACACCAAAGGAAAGAAAACATCGAAAAGACAATGGGTTATGCTTTTATTGTCGAGATCATGATCATATGGTATTCGAATGTCCTAAGAAGAAGAAGCAAGTAAGAATTAGGACTTCTACAATCACCATCCCACATCAAAAGGATCATCATCGAAATCAGAAGAGGAGTACTACCCATCATGAGAATCATGGCTATGATTATGTACCTAGATATACTACAAACCCTTTTCAGTTTCATCATGGATATCCATCATCATCATGTTCCAGTACCACATATCAAGAACTCTACAAAGCCCAAGAGCTATGAAGATTCAAGTCTTAGAAGATCTCAGATTCACATAACCGCTCCTAATGGAACTTGTCACTTGAGGGGGAGGTGATATCATGGACACAAAGGAAACCATCTTGAACCTTAGATTCCATGTCAATTTCTATATCTCATGATTGGCTTAGAGTTTGGAGAAACTAATGCTTCCATTGCGTCCGCAACGTGCCAAAACCCAAAGATTGACTGTCTATTTGCTAAATTCTAATACCGGGAGGTCTCCTTTCCAATTGATGACATCATGATGACATCATCAAGTCGTAACCGCCATGGAGAATCCCCTTTGAACACCTATAAAAGGAGGGATTCACCACATTCATTCTCAGTCTTGCCAATACCAATCTTGGGAGCTCAAGGAGTCATGACCATCAAGTAAGTACTCTCCAAGTTCCAGTTCCAGTTCTTGTCTTGTTCCTTGTTCGAGTCTTGCCTAGTCTAGTTCTTGGACATCCTGTCTTGTCCTCCTGTAATCTCGTAGTACGAGATCTTGTCGAGTTCTTTCTTGTATCTACTTCATCTCCTAGAAGGGAGTTCTTGTAATCCAAATATCTTGTTCCATACTTACGATCTCGGGTTGTGGGATCTCTTGTATCATCTTTACTCCAGTTTTCCATACCTATCGATCCCGGGTTGTGGGACATATTGTATTAGTTACGTATTCTTGTATCTTTTTCCCTACGTGGGTGTTCTTGTAATCATACGTGTATTTCCGAAATCTTGTGCCCCCTGACAATAGATGCATCAAGAAATGCAACAAGCCACGAATGTATATATGTATATATGAGTGTGTATGTACTAATGGACTTTGGAGTGGGCCCATGAGAGAGAGCTCACTGACTCCTAAGGCAAGTCACTATCGAAAAAACCATGGGGTATTGCTTTTTTAAGTCAAAGTTCCATACGTTGTTTGGAACGTTGGTGCGGAACCAAAAGCGTCGAACCATAAAAGCTATTTGGAACGATTTCCAAACCAATTTATAGACAGAGAGACGCTCTCTCATCCCCCCATACACATGCATGTGAGAGAGGGAGGGAGAACTCAGTTCCTCCACCACTCCTTTTTAGAGTGCAGTGCTCATTATATAGAGATAAACAATGGGTCTACGTATCTTATGTGGGATTGATCACAAATTCATCCTACAATTATCTGCGCCCACGAGTTGATCTTTCGGATGCACTCTGTAAGCATATAAGTTGAACCACACATGCTTCATTCTCTGACCTCCCCTACCAACTCCAAGAAGAAGAAGAAGAAGAAGAAGAAGAGGAAGAAGAAGAAGAAGAAGAGGAGGAGGAAGAAGAAGGAAAGGAAAAGGAGATGGAAGAAGGAGAAGAGGAAGTTTTCTCCCTTTCATTGTAAACTCCATATCATAATCCTATATTCTATCATAATCCAATCTTCTATTGTGATTTATGGGAGAAAGAATGTATCCATGGGATTTCTCCAAATGAAAGTGAAGAGGTCAAGCATTGCAAGGAGGAATTTTCTTCCTCTCATTTAAGGTACTAAGGATTGTAAATACATGTTGTATGGAGGGAAAAGGTCAAGTAGTGCAAGGTGGGAGTTTCTTCCTCTCATTTAATGTATTAAGAATGGTAAAAATTCCTTGTTTTTGGCTGATTCATTTTGTGGACTTGCAAAGTAGCCATTTAAGCATTGTTTCAAATCAGTGACCCCCTCATACGAGTCTGTTGCTTATTGTTCAATTGTCCGATCTTACAAATTTTTAGTTTACTAGAAAGTCATTTCAAAACTCTTCAAGTTATATAAAGTTTTTTGAAAATTAGAGAACATTTGACTAACTTGCACAAGGAAACAATGTTAAGCAGCCACCTTTTGACAATTTCAAAGTGGCATTGGTGGCTTTGTTGATGATCTTTTGACAGAAATGTGGAATGAAAATGTGTTGCCACTTTCAATTCTTGCTCATGCACCATGTTTCTATTATCTATCACTTCAAGAAGAGAGCCTTGCTGCTACTTATTTCACAAGAGAAACCCTAATCTTTGTTAGGGTTGCAGATTTTCATCATTTTCCAGCACATAGGCTGTTGTAATTCTTACATTCAATCCTGTTTTATTCTTATTCAAGCACAATCACTCATCCTTACAATTCTTAGGCACTCTCTTCTACATTCTATACCTAGAACCCTTTTCAACATTATAGATTTTGTATATTGCACACCGACTAGTATTGGACAATGGAAACTACTTCCCTTCAATGTGTTTTTTTCCATGACCAAGGAGAAAAGAACTCATCATTCATGGATAGCATTTTTCATTAAACTAGGAGGAGAAGATATCTCCTTAGACATGGAAGATTTGTTCTTCAAATGATAAGATGATTATGGGAAGATTTGTTCTTCCAATGATAGATGATTCTATACAAATATGATGATCCATGCCTAGGGAATGGATGTAGGATTATTCATTCACTCTCTCCTTTAAGGGAAGGAGAAAGAGGAAAAAGTTCCACTTGCATAGAGAGATGAGTCTAAGCAAGGATTTATCTCTAGAGGAAGTAAGTCTAGCTTGCTCCTAAAGGAATAGTCTAGGTTGAAAGTTTATCTTTTAGATTTCCTAGATAGGAGTGTCACTATCCTATTAAAGGCAATAGAGATATGATTTACTCACAGTGCTTAGATTGAGCCTCACATGAAGATTCTAGGGAAGAAGTTGTTATGTCTTTCAAACGAAGGTCTTCAACTAGATGAGGAAGATCTACTTGTTGGCATTAGAGAGATGAGGAATTGAGTAATAACTTTTCACTTTAGAGTTGTGAGGGATAGAAATAAATCTAACTCGTACAAGCATAACCTTTTATTCGATGTTTAGTCACAATGGTTAGATTGAGTCTCACCTAAAGATTCTAGGGAAGAAGCTATTATGTCTACTTCCAATGATGGCCATCGACTAGATGAGGAAGATCTAGTTGTTGGCATTATGGAGGCTCAAAATTGAGTGACAACTTGTTGTTTTCAAGTTGGAAGAGATAAAGATAAATCTCATTCGTACAAGCATCAACCTCTTATTTGGTGTTTAGTCGTGAGGAATCAGGATTATGACCTAGAACCATTTAGGAAGATTGACACTTATGGATTATCTAAATCTCATAGAGGAATGCCCATGCATTCCTATGGCAAACTATGGGAAGAGAAAGACTAGAGTTGCATCATAATGCTAATAGACTCTTCCAATAGAATTTAGTCCAAATTATATGAATGATAATTCAGCTTCTTAGATAGTGGGATGTAGTGATTGCATTCTACTACCAAGAACTCCTTATAATTGAACTAAGAGAATGGATTTTGCATATGACACAAGGAAATTTAGGTTAAAAATATTGCTTGTGAGTACACTCAAGGTTAGGAATACCAAGAGTGGAATGATGGCAAGTTTATCATTATAGTTCTAAACGAGTTTGTACTCAGTTTTCTAATGGAACTTTGTTCTATTTCTTATAGGGTTACATGGTTTATTAACTCCATTGAGTTTAGCTAGCTTGACATTTCACATTTAGAGGTTAGCATCATAACTATTCGTTTTGTAGGAAAGTTAGATGGGAAAGGTGGAGAGGAGAGAGATCCTCAACCAACTTTATTCTCATATATAACTACAATTGTGTGGAGGCCCACTTTCATCTCCTATGGAGAGGTGGAGGCCCACTATCATCTCCTATGTGCATCCATTCTCTTGCTTTAGTCTCTTTCTAGGCTCACGTAGGCATTCCTTCACTATCTATTCTTGTAAAAGATCCTATTAGCTCACATACGGCTTCTTCTCATAATGTGGACCTTACAAATTTAAGCATCATGGATTATTGACAAGAACTTACAAAGGGGTACTGAGCATAGCAACCCCCAAATGTCCTTTAGGTTTGGAGGGTATAACACCAACCCACTATGGGACACTATTAGAGGTAAATTTGGGCCCTCAAGAAATGTGATAAACTTTGGGAAAGCCCTAAACATCCCTCCCTACAAAGCTCCATCCTAATTCTATACAAGATACTTAAAAGCTAAAAGGGCAAACCCCCTTCTAAACATCAACAAGCATATGTTTTGTATGGAAAGCATATGAAACTAGAATGGTTCTCGCTCCTAGGGGAAAAGATGTTTATCAATCTTCATTGTACTCCTGCCCCTTGTTGCTTGTAAGTTTGCTCTCCATTCATAGAATTAAAGAAATAACAATAACAACCATAAAAAGAGGAAATTTTAAGAAAGAATTTTATATCCAAAAACTAATAAAACTTAATACAATTAATTGTGTGCTTGACAATATACTTAAGACAAATGGGAAAAGGATTGAGGATAATATCATGGTAGATGGCTTAATGCAAGCTACTCAACAATCAAGTGAAATAGCATGAAAAACGTTGAAATGCTATGTACCTTAAGTAATTCCTTTTACAAAAGACTTATCCCGAAATGAATCTAGTAAAATTAATCTATTCTTCTTAAGAAAAAATATAGACTTGTCCCAAAAAATCTTTCCCATTCAATATATTTCCATCATATGCAATTATGCCATTACAGCAAGTCAAATTATAGATTTTCTCCACGAAATATAGATCAAAAAATACGAGATGTAACACATAAAAACATCCTAATTATATGATGCAAAAGATTATGGAATGCTTGCTCATATACAGAAAGATATCTGGCCTCAGATAAAGACTTCACCTAATGTATCAATGCATTTGCAACTAAATGTTAGAAATGATCACACTCTAGAAGACAAATTACTTCACAGAAAACTTAAAAAATAGTCTCCACTTGAAAGAGCGAGTACTCCTCACAAGTACATGTTAGGTTTATACCTGTCTTTCTTTGCTTCATGTGAGTCATCCCCCAGGGATATGGTGGAAAGAAAAACGGCAAACAAGTAAATGCGTTTTGGCTGACATCTGCTTGCAATTGGCTGAAGAGATCTCTACCTAGAACACAAATTTAATTGACGTAAGTGAAGTACCATATGCATGTATGAAGCTGCTGTGAATTACACTCTGTCTACATGAATGGGTATTCAAACCACATTGACATGTGCATGTACGTCATTAAAAGAGAGAATGTGTGTCAGCACCACCTTTTCTGAAGAAAAGAGAGAAGCATGACAAACACCCAAAAGCTTCAATATCCTGAGTTTGCAGATTCCCCTCTCGATTTTCATCAATTGATTCAGGTAAAAACGCATCAGATAAAGTGGCATCTTCTTCAACGATCTCATGTACTTGATCCTCATACCATCTCTCGACAGAAAACGACCTAGTCCTCTTCCTCTTGCGTAGTATGACCCTCCTAGTTACGCAAGATCCACATATGGGGCAGAGCAAGTCATGTGTGTTCTGATGATGCTTCAGAACTTTCACAATCTCTTCTACTATCTCTCCGTTCGTTGTGCTTGTCTGCAGAACCCGAGTCCAATACTCTCGAAGCCGCTCATTGTCAGTGTCATCTTCAATATTACTATCATAGCTCAACCTCTTTTCAAAACGTTCACTTCCAGGTTCTAGAAGTTCATCGATCCTGGGCTTGTCAAAATCCAATGGATAATTTGCTTTATCATCTCTCACTGCCCTTGTTTGAGATGTCAGTAGATTGCTTTCGGGTGCTGCAGCTTCAAGAGTCTCTAACTTATGTGTCTCTTCAATTATTGGAATGGAAGTTCCTGCATTATCCTTAAAATGCTGGCTTGAGTCTCCTAATCCTAGACTTCCTAATCCTAGACTTCTTTCACCCCAATCATCCGAAACCTGATCAATTGATCTTACAGGTAAAGGAAGAGCTTCGAACGGTTCATTTGCAACATCATCGCTGAATGAGCATAGGAACTCGGCCACTGGTACGTTGCTAGCCTGTGACTGTAAAGTACGTTTTCCAGTACTGGAATCAAGGGGGCCGGGCTCCAAAGCTTCTTCACAAAATTCATCAGAGATTATTCCCCCTTCTTGAATCACATCGTCCCGAGTCCCAGCATCGCTTTGACTTGACAAATCATAGGTAGAATCGCTTTCACTTTCGTCTGTTCTCCTGTCGTTCCGTCCTCCATCGCCATCTGTACTTACGCCTCTCTTGCTTAACAAAGGAGCAAATTCTTCCTCTTCCACATCCACCTCGTCACTGCTTGCGTTGTTACCGGTCTTCGTAGGGTCTTCGGCACAAATTTCTCGGGGATGGACGTCTGTTCCATAGTCCTGGCTTACTGAGACTGCAGAGCTCTCTCCCTTACCCTGAATGATGGTGTCCATGGCGGGGGACTTCCACCATAAGCTTTTCGTCAAGTGAAATTCCTAAAACGTTTTATGGGAAGGCGTGCAGCTCCATGTGCACATCCGGGTCCCATTACAGGTATGCGACACAGGTGCTCCATGTCACTTACATTCAGCTGCTAACATGTATGATTCAGAAACTGCAAGTAGAAAAGTCTGACTGAAGTCTATCTACCTCTACGCGTTCCGCAGCGCAATGGAAGAAGCCAGAATTTTGGCCTACAACAGGCTAACAGCTGAGCAGAGACTTAAGTCAGACATGAGATGGAATGGAGTACGCGTTCCGCCCTGATATGGACGTGCGTGTCCATGTGAATGGGATGAAACGCGCACCCGACATAAGAGAGCGACGAGACGATGGGGATCGGCATTTGAAGGCCGGGGAAGCCGCGAATGCCAGCCTCGGAGTGAGTGACGGACACACATTGGCAAATGGCGATCTTCAGAGAATCAGAGTCCATATGCCCAGCTAATACTGACAGAGCTATCCGCAGAAGCTGGGTCCTGGACCCATAACCAGTGAGGATTGACCCTTCTGAGGCCTTCTCATCTGCTAAATACTCCGAACGGCCTCGCGATCCACGTACGATCTGGCATGGCTAGCCGAACATAATTCAAAAAGTCGCACGCCCCGGCATGAAAGCCTTTCATCACTGGCAATTTGGCAAATGCTCTTTATTGACTATACTGTGGTCGGCGCCTCTCGAGTTCCTCTTCCGAGTCCCGCATCAAATGAGACGCACGTGCATCCTGCAGGCTGCGCTCTGCGAAGAAACTAATGGAATTGCACGTGCTTCGTACACATTAGGGAGCAGAATCCATGACGGAAGAATTGAGGTTGGAACTTCGTACACAGACAAGCGGAACAAATATCAACATTTCATCTTCAAGTTAACTTCTTTACAACAGAAGTGGAATAGGATAGATATTATTTGTATGTCATTGCCATATGTGAATATTGAAAGATAGATTGAAAAACAAAATCAGCAATATTTGATTTTTTTTTTTTGAGAGAACAAGGCAATGAATTCGTTTTAAGTCCCTCACCATTGCTCTAGAGTTAGAGTCTCACTTTTGAGACCTTGGAAAGCTCGTTTAAGTCCCTCACCATTGCTCTAGAGTTAGAGTCTCACTTTTGAGACCTTGGAAAGCTTAAAAAGTGGGGATTTCAATCATAACATCATGAAAAAATCTCGAAGACATTGACTCTACCTTCCATTTTCTTATTGAGGATCGGGTTCTTTAGGAGTCCTATTCTTTCTTTTTTTCTTGTTACCAAAAGTTTTAACTTGATTAAAGAGAAATTAGATGCAAGAGAGTTAAGATGAGATGCAAGGCATGTTAGTAAACCTATCATCCCTTCATGGAGATCCATTCTTTCTTTAACTTATCTTTTTGGATTACAAATACCATTAACTTATCTCTTTGGATTACAAATACCACCATGTGTTTAAAAGGAGGACATTCCTATATTTCTTTAGTTTTTTTCTTAATAGTATAAGGGAACTCTTAATGGAAGAATCTTTGGGGGAGGCAAGAAGATTTGCACCCACCACCTAGTTTTCATGGCTGAGTTAACAACTAACATCGTCACAAACTTTCTTATAGACATTAATTGACCACTTGTTGTATATATAGTTTTTTTATCAAAGATAACGATACGATCGAAGTTTGGACCCATTAACTGGAATCTGAAGAACCTCTCTTGTTAATGTTTCCAATCAGAAAGTTACAGGCCCAAGTTCGGAATGGATCCGAAAAGGACCCATTGCACCTTGAATTTGCATGCTTGCTGCTTCATCTTAGAATGAAAAAACAAGACCAAATCACCACACCGAAACACATGAGTTTTCAAATGGTGATCATGCCATTGCCTTTGATGGTATTGTACTTCCTAAATAAGAATAAAGATGTGGTATCGTAATTCTTCCAAAGAGTAAAGGGTTTGTATTTGATAAATAAATGATTCTTTCGAAAGTAAGCATTCTTTAACTACAACACGAAGGCTAAGCACCGCAAACTCCACAGGAGCTATGGCTTCTAATCCATAAACTAATTTAAAAGGGGTAAACCCAATGGAAACTTTATATGTGGTATGATAAGCCCAAATAACAGTAGGCAAACATTGTTCCCACTTGTGCAGATGGTCTAAAAGCATTTTCTGAAGCATAATCTATCACACATTGATCCACAAGGATCATGATATTGATCCATAGGGATCAGTCCATGTGTGTGAGGGACAAGGGCTAGCTAGCCAAGGTCCCAAGCTCAGGGGATACCATAAGGTACTTTGGTAGTAATGGGAATAAGTGTTGCATGATGGCCACATGTTCACACTAGAATATTCTATATCATTTCTATTTTTAGAGTACATCATTACTATTTTTAGAGTACAAGAGGGTATATATAGATGGGAGAAGACTCACACACACATCATTCAAGTCATTGTCTAACAATTGGTGTCATTCAGTCCATGTGTGTGAGGGACAAGGGCTAGCTAGCAAAGGTCCCAAGCTCAGGGAATATGTTATATTCGAGAGATGTACATGATTGGAGGAACGAGAAGTTCCTTGCTCGGGGGATAGCCAAGGCCAAAAGCCAAAGAGTTCATATGAGGTACTTACTCATGATGGCCAGATGAGTAGAGGAACCTTAGAGAGAACTCTAGATGGTGACTAGGCAAAGGCTATAAATAGGCTGGGAGGTGAGTCCCAGGCATCTCATTCTCCACTTCTCACATTTGGTATCAGAGCTTAGAGGAGAGATCCATGGAGGGCAAGCATAGGATGATCTTCTTCTTCACGTTTGCAACATCATCTTTTGTTTATTCATCTTCGATTTGAGTTTCGATATTCGGTGCCATCAACTGATGTGTAAAAGGCGTATGAGGCATGGAGACAATCACACCCGTGAGGAATAAAGGCTAAGCAAAAGAGGCTATGCTAGTCCCGATTACAAGTAGGGGAATATATACTTCATCATTCTCTTATAGCGCAGAGATTCATAGACGTGCAAACCGGAGGTATTGAACCCACGACCTTCTGAGGCGTTTGTTCTACCCAATATGCCATAGCAACTTGTTGGAAACTAAACGCTCTTTATTATTTATATATAAATTACTGGTGCGCATGTTGATCACAGAGAGAGAGAGAGAGGAAGAGAAAGAAACAAAGAGAGAAAGAGATAGAGAGAGAGAGAGAGGAAGAGAAAGAAACAAGGAGAGAAAGAAATAGAGAGAGAAGAATAGAAAGAAAGAGAAATTTAGAGATAAAAAAAGAGAGAGAAAGAAAGAAAGAGAAGTAAGAAAGAAAGAGAATAGAGAAAGAGAAGTAAGAAAGAAAGAGAATATAGAAAGAGAAGAAGTAGAGATAGAAAGAAAGAGAAAGGGAAAGAAAGAGAAAAGAGAGAGATAGAAAGAGAGGATCCAAGAGAGAGAGATAGAAAGAGAGGATCCAAGAGAGAGAGAAAAAGAAAGAGATGGAGAGAGAGAGAGATAGAGAAGGAGATGGAAAAAAGGAAAAAAAGAGAGGTAGAGAGAAAGAGATAGAAAAAAAGAGGTAGAGAGAAAGAGGTAAAAGAATATAAAGGAGCAAGAAAATGGATGGACCAAGAGGAAGAGAGAAGATGAAAGTGAAGATTAGAGGGACAAGGAAAAAAAAGATTAGAAAGAGAGAGAAGAGTAAAGAAAGAGAAAAAAAAAGATAGGAAGTAAGAGAAAGAGCAAGATTAGCATACCTACCTTTACTAAATTGGCCATAACTCTCTCATATGAAATCCAAATCGGAGGATTCTACTTGGTATAGGAAGTAGATTTCAAGGGCTTTCCAATGAGTGGCTGGAAGCTATCATTGGATAGTAAGAAAGAACCTGTAGATATTATTTAATTCTTTGCATACTTCTTCAAAGAGATATGCTGCCCACTCACCTAGCTTCATTGTTTTGGCCATAACTTCCTAATGGAAGCTCCAAATCAAAAATTTCAACTTGCTATAGATTCCACACTTCAAGATCTTTCTTTTGAATGGTTGTGTAACATATTTTGACCATTGGAAGCCATCTCTACATAAGCTTTTAGATGGATGTTGACTAGTAAGAAACTCTTTTTGAGTGATTTGAGTGTCCAATTATGATAATTAGGGGTTTCTAATCATATTTTGAACCATTTTTTTATAAGAATGAATTATTTTTCATACCTTTGCATCATAGTTTTTCTCTTAAATATATTCATTTGAATACTTTTTGCATCAAAGTTTATAATTTTGCATTGTATTCTCTTCTAATTTTATAATACCAACATTGGAATGTGCATGAAAGTTAGTTTTTACATGAATTTATCTATGCACATGAAGTTACACTAACTTATGTTGATTCATAAAAGCATGCATAGGTTGTTGTTGTGTGTTTCAAGATCTTTGCGCAGGTATTGGAGCAAGAAAAGATCTCGTTATGAGGGCATGTAGTGCCCAACAACACATTGTGGAAAAGTTTCTTATTTGCAGGTTTCTAGAGTAAAGAGGGTGTTTTTTTAACCACAAGGTTGATGCCTATCATTGTAATGGTTATTATTATTTTTTTTCAGGCTTCATTTTCCTGGGGAAGTACTACCGAAAATTTTGTAGCCAATGGTGTTATATGCCGTGTGAGAACTAGAATGATGTTGTGTTGTGAGAGAGAGAAAGTGGTATGTGTGCATAGCTAAAAGCATATAAAATTTAAGTAGAGAAGAAGATGCATGAGTGGATACATGCATACATAGACGATATGATTGCTAGAAAGTTAAAATGCATGATGCAATTTTTTTCTTATCTATAGAAGATCACTTTTATGTATCACCACGATGAGTTAGGTGAGCATGAGGTATGTGATAGAGGTATCATGCATAGGCTGATTGGGCCTTTAGAGAATAAAGGACAAGGTATATACATCAAGAACAACTAAAATGTGTTTTTGACTAGTAACGCATGAGCACATGAATTGTTTTCCATGCGAGTTTATGTACTTGATATAGATGCTTATCTCGAGTCCGCACAAGAGTGCTATGGTTATGATCATCAATACAAGTATTAAGTGATTGTATATGATTAGTTGTGATGAGATTAAAGAATGTGCAAGAAGCACAATGAATAGGATGACATCCATAGATGTTCGCTTTCACTAAAAGGTGGATACTATGTTAAGAGTTGTTTTTTCAACGAGACGATTTCTGATGGTTAATTGATTTGCATTGATCTAGATGATCATTATATGCATGGATATATATCCATTTCATAATCCATCCAAGATAATGAATGAGTTTTTTTAATCATAAGGATTAACATGTCTCGTCATTTTTAAGCTTTAAAAAATGATCGAGCAAAAAGTTAGTGAGGTAGTAGCCTCATAGAGATTTGGATGCTACTCTTTGAGGGAATGCCCAAATTTATTGAAATTTAAAGCTCAAGTATCTCATAGGCTTGTCTTTAAGCTGACCAATTTTCAAGTAATTTGGAAACTTTTAGATAGGTCAAATGGCCTCTGCAGTAAAAATGTTGTTAGCAGAGGTAGAGGCCTGAAACAAGTGACATAGGCATATTACAAAGGGAATTTCTCTTATTTGGTAGATCTAAATGGAATGATTTTTGTTGGAAATGAAATTGATAGATGCACTTTGTTCATAACAATTTTCATTATTTTTAGAGATCATTTGATAGGTCAAATAATCTCTGCACATCAAAGTGCAGTCTCTGGAATTTATGAAATGATCAGAGACCATGTCACCTAGAGGTGATTGGTTCTCTTAGCTCATTTACTCAAATTGAGTGATTTTTGTTTCTACCATTAGGTAAAGACCTCCAGATAGTGTATAAAATTTCAAGATGAAATGTTTCTCCATTTAGGAGATATAAAGAAAAGAGTAAAAGTTAGCCTCTACAAATTGTTAACATTTTGTAGTTATAGAGGCTTATTATTTTGGTCATTGTGAAAGATACAAATGTCCAAATACTATTAAACTTATATCAATAAAAGTAGATATTAGTAGCTATATTCTATTAAATTTTGGAAAAAATTGGACATCATTTGATAGGTCAAATGTGTTGGGTGTGTGTAGAAGTGCGAGAGACACACAAGAAGCACACACAAGGAGCACAAACGCAGCAAGACACACAGAGAAGACGATGGATGGAATAGCTCTCTCTATTGATCGATGAATTCAACTGAAGTAAGAGATGAATAATCTCCCTAAGTACAAAGTACCACCACATATGAGAGTATCAAGTATGTGGTAACATGGGGAAAAAACCTCTAGCCAGCATTAGAGTAAAAAGTGCCCCATTATCTTGTGTAGGCACATATACCAAATCAATATCTCCTGCATGAAGGCGCTCTCTCACATAGTGATAATGCACCTCAATATGTTTGGTCCGTGCATGAAACACTGGGTTTTGTGCAACAGCCAAAGCACTCTGACTATCTGTGAGAATATGCATAGAAGCATCAATCTCCATGCAAAGATCCATCAATAGGCATCTCAGCCATATACACTCCATTGTTGCTGTGAAAACCGCCCTGTACTCAGCTTCACAACTCGATGTCGCCACTATTGGTTGCTTCTTATTCAACCAAGATATGCATGAGTCTCCAAGGAAAAAGCAATTACCACTAGTGGACACGCGAGTATCATAACAACCAGCCCAATCACTATCTATAAAAGCATGCAAGCATGGCTGAACATCTCTGCCATAAAAGAGACCTAAGCTCAAAGTGCCTCGGAGATATCTAAACACACGTTTCACCGCTTGCCAATGCTTAGTGCCAGGGCTATGCATGAATCGACTCAACTGGGAAACTGCATACAGTATATCCGGCCTTGTGTTGCATGCATATATAAGACATCCCAAAGCTTGCTGATAAAAAGAAGTGTGAAATGCATCACTGGAATCCTCAACTGAGAACCTGAATCCTGTCTCAACTGGTGTGGAAACTAGCTTACAATCCTCAAAGTCAAAACGCTGAAGTAGTTTTTGAACATACTTTGCTTGATGCATAACAATCCCCCCCCTCAACGGATACAAAGTGGATGCCAAGATAGTAGCTCAAAAGACCAAGATAAGTGGCATCAAAAGTATGCTGCAAATCAGCCATAAGAATGTCAAGTTTTGCATCACATGACCAAGTCAAAAGTATGTCATCGACATAAAGAACAAGCACTATAAGATCAGCCCCATTTTTGCGTACATAGAGTGTTCTTTCAATCGGACTACATGTGAAGCCAAGAGCAATCGAGTACTTATGTATTTTGTCATAGCATGCACGTGGAGCTTGCTTGAGACCATACAAAGCTTTATGCAAGCGACAAACCATATGCTCTTTCCCTTTCATAGCAAATCCAAGAGGTTGCTTCACATAGACCTCTTCTTGCAAATCTCCATTCAAGAAGGCTGTTTTTATGTCCAATTGATGCACTTTCCAACCTCGATGGGCAGCCAACACAACCACGGTACGAATGGTAGTCATGCGTGAAGTAGGTGCAAAAGTTTCCTCATAGTCAATGCCATATTGTTGTGCATATCCTTTGGCAACCAATCTAGCTTTATAGCGATCAATGCTACCATCAAATTTTCTCTTAATCTTGTAAACCCACTTTGTACCAATGGCATTCTTTCCTTTTGGCAATTCACATAGCTCCCAAGTACCATTCCTATGTATGGAATCCATTTCTGATTGCATAGCACTCATCCATTGTGGATCGTCACATGCATCTTCAAAAGAAAGTGGCTCTTCATTACATGCTGTAGCAATAAGAGAATAATCCACAAAATTACTTGATGCATGGTGAGAGCTTGATCTTGTTCTACCAAGTAAAGGTGCACTCAATTTACTGTCCTGCAAAGTTTGTTTAAGCCACTTTGGCATAGATTGTGCACTCTTGATAGACATGCGTTCATTATGTAAAACATCTTCAATATGTACATCATGCATGGGCTGAATTTCATGCTCAATTTCAGCCATATTTTGACGCAAATGTTCAGCCCTATGTGGCTGAAAATTTCCAGCAGTTTGGACATTTTTTGACTGAAATTTTTCAGCCATGTTTGGCTGGAAATTCTCTGCATTTTCAGCCCTATTTGGCTGGAATTTTTCAGCCCTTTGAACCTCAGTTGGCTGGTCTACATGGCCATAGTCAAGCGCACCATTTTGGAACAAAGGCATGAGTGTATCGAACACAACTTGTGAGCTAACTGTTGGCAGTTTTTTGCATTCAAGTAGAGGGAAAACTGAATTTTCAACAAATACCACATCTCGACTCACAATAATTGTGTTCGTCAATGGATGATACAACTGATATCCCTTACTTTCAGCACTATAACCAACAAATATACATTTCTTTGCCTTGTCATCAAGTTTGTGACGTTGTTGTGATGGCACAAGAGCATATGCCAAACAACCAAACACACACATATGACTAATCATAGGCTTATGACCATTCCAAGCCTCATAAGGAGTGATGACTCTCAATGCTTTTGTAGGGCAGCGATTCAACACATAGTTTGCACACATGACCGCTTCCATCCAAAACTTATGAGGAAGATGCTTTCCTTTAACCATACATCGTGCCATTTCAAGTAAAGTTCTATTTTTGCGCTTGGCAACACCTTTTGGTTGAGGTGTATATGGCACCGTACATTTGTGTGAAATACCTTTTTCACGAAGAAAATCATTAAACTCATGTGACATGTATTCCCCACCATGATCCGTGCGTAGAGTCAAAAGCTTTTGTGAATTTTCAGCCATAGCTAAAAATGCTTTGAAGCAAGAAAATACCTCATTCTTTGCTTTCATAGGATACACCCATGTATGGCGAGTAGCATCATCAATGAAGGTAACAAAATATACATGCTTCCCAAAAGATGGAGTCTTGACCGGACCACATACATCACTATGAACAAGTTGCAATTTTCGGGTAGTGTGTGTATGACTATCTTTTGGAAAAGAAGCACGATGCATTTTTCCAAGAATGCAACCTTCACATGCATGCTTTTCAATGGACTCAAGTGTAGGCAAGCCCATAATCATGTCCTTCTTTTGCAAGTAGAGCAAACTATTGAAGTTTAAATGACCAAAACGAGCATGCCAAAGCTCCATTTCAGCCATGGAAGAAGTATGAGCAACTAAGGCATTCGAGGTAGCCCTCTTGTATGTATCCATGCGATACAAACCATTACATAATGTTCCGGACATCACGATAACATCGCCATTGCTGAAATCATGAACAACACACTTATCATCAACAAAGTGTATATGAAGTCCAGCTTTGGCAATCAACGGAACTGAAATTAAGTTCTTCTTGATACCGGGCACATACAATGCATTTTTCAAGAGAATCACACCTCCATTTGCAGTCGTAAGCTCAATTTCTCCTACTCCAATGATAGGATAAGAGGCATTGTTTGCACACACCACATGTCCTCCTTTAGGTGCATCTTTCAAAGAGGCAAAAAATCTTTTGCATGATGTTATGTGCTTTGAAGCACCACTATCAAAGAACCAATCCAAATCAGCCTCACTCACAACCATACATTTAGAATGTAAAGAAGCATCATAATGACATGTAACAACACATGCCCAAAAATCTTGAGCCATGTTAGCTTCATCATTCTTTGCATTTGCTGAATTTTCAGCAATAGACATGCCTGATTCCTTCTTCTTTTCATTGCGTTTTGCAAGCTTTCTACACTCATCAATAGTATGACCAGCCTTCCGACAATATTTGCATCTCTTCTTCTTTTGCAAATCACCATCATTAGAGGAATGAGTGGAAGAGGAAGCTTGAGTCTTTGGTTTTGATGAACCCAAAGCTGAACCATACTTGCTTTTCCCCTTTTGTGAGATAGCAAGTGCTTGTGTTCCCTCAATCAAACCACTCCTATTCACTCTAGATTGCTCTTCTTGCAAAAAAAGAGACACAAGCTCATCAAATGCATACATATTAGGATTTCCTTTTGCAACCAAGCGAGTGTAGTATCAAAGCTTTGAAAAGATTCCGGTAATCCTTTCAACAATGTAGAAATGAGTGATGCATCCGGAATGATCTCATCTATGTTTGCCAATTGCTCTTTTAAGTCCTTGATGTGTGTTACATACACATCCACCGACTCATTTTCAGCCATACATACATCTTCAAGTTGCTTCCTCAAGTATGTAACACGTGCTTCATTACGCACCGCATACAAAGAAGCAAGAGTGTCCCATGCCTATCGTGATGTAGAACATGACCGAATGTGTGGAACTATATGACGCTTCACTGAAAGCGCAATCAAAGCATGAGCTTGAGCATCTTTTCCATCCCATCTAAGCTGCTCCTGTGTAGGTGGAGAAGGACAAACCACTATACTCGAAGAAGAAGCTCCATTTGTGACAGTAGACCGTGAAGTAGAAGCACCTACCGGTCTTCGATCTACATCTGCCACTATGTTCCAAAGTTGTTTTGCAACAAGAACATGCTTCATCATGTAAGACCACATCGGATAGTTGGTCCCATCAAGCTTATCTTCAGCTTGAAGCATGCCAAAAAAGTCATTGCTGCCCGCCATTTCACTGAGGAACAAGAATGTGACAAAATCTTCACTTCGATGAAAGCTGAAATGAGTGCTGAAATTTCAGCTCACAAACCGTCACTCTGATGGTGATTCTGACTGCACGAATGGCTTTGAAATGGGGGTAAAACCCAAGCGCTCCAGGTGGAAATGTTTCCGGGCTGTTGAAATTCACACTTGTATGCTCCGAAGTCGAACTGCACTGCTAAAGTGCGCGCACGCCGCGACGCGAAAAACCGAAACTTGAGAAGAAGCTGAACCTGTTCTGATACCAATGTTGGGTGTGTGTAGAAGTGCGAGAGACACACAAGAAGCACACACAAGGAGCACAAATGAAGCAAGATACACAGAGAAGATGATGGCTAGAATAGCTCTCTTTATTGATCGATGAACTCAACTGAAGTAAGAGCTGAATAATCTCCCTAAGTACAAAGTACCACCACATATGAGAGTATCAAGTATGTGGTAACATGGGGAAAAAACCTCTAGCCAGCACTAGAGTAAAAAGTGCCCATGTATAGGGAAAAGGTTCACATCAAAGCTACTCGAGGAACACATAAGTGTAACAAAATGATCTATTCGTCTCAGACCAATCTCTGATGAGGATTTTCCAAAGAGTAGTACATGTGTCTGGTGCGCATATGATATTTTCATATTGGAAACTCCAATTTCAAACATTTTTGTTGGATAAGATACTCCAGTATAGACCCTATGGTATACCCAAAATTCATGGATTTGAAAATTTATCTTCATAGTTAGAAGATATTTTAAAAGTGCAGTAGCATTGTTTCTAGGCTCACCTAAGCGTAGGTGTAGCAGAGATAGAATTATACTTTTAAATGAGTATATGATTTAATTTTGAATTGAAATTTTGTGAGATCAAACTAGATAAGTTTCCTAGATTTGTGCACAAAGAAAATGAAATTTGGAATTTGTTTGATTAGTTTAAGGGCTTCAAGAAGATGACCCTGTACATTTTTAGAGTTGGTCGTCAAGTGTTTGACCCTTCCAATAAAATGGTTATAAAACTCTGGCAAATATCCAAATCAAGTGATTTTTCTGCCTAATGAAAGCTTGAGAAAAGTTACATAAGTTTTGAAAATTTCATACATTTTGTGTGAGTAAATCTTAGAAAAAGTAAGATTTAATCTGCTTCTATTGGAAATTGTTTATGTAGGAGACATTGTTGAAAGGAAAAGATTTTCCACAGGTTTTTATGATATTTTTTTGAGATGGTGTGATCCCCATGGGCTAGCTATGCCCTAGATATTTGTTGATTGATCATTGGTTTTTGGTGACCATTCTCAGTAGGACAGAGGAGACTCTGTGGAAATTTTCAAGAATATATATAGTGCCATGAGAGCATGGAAGAGGAGAACTTTGGTAGTTGTTCTCATTTCATATAATTGGATTCATACAAGTTGTATAAATTCTAATTTATTGTGAGTTAGTATTTGATTCAAGTCACATGAGTTGATATCTGATGCAAGCCGCATCCTTCACAACTCTAGTTGAGTTGATTTATTATATAGTTTCTCATTTCTCAACTCAAGATGAATTGATGTTAGAGATAGTAAGAGTGATAGAGTCATAGAAATGACTCTGTTCTTTCCATCGAGGGAAGGAAACACTTCAGGAACACTTCATGATTTCATTTATTATTATTCATGCTTGTGAGTACTCACCAATCTATTATTGTTTTTTTTTTTGAGAGAAGTGTTCGACTTTAATCTCATACATGCATCTATGTGGGGTATAAAGTTTGGTGGTATGGGACATCAAACTTTGTATTCTACCTAGGTGTAGGAAAGATGGGATGGGAGAGAAGTCTCAAAGATTATATTTTGATAGGATTTGGAGTTCATTTATATGATCTTCTCATATCATCTTATTATTAGACAACAGAGGGGCAGTTGATGCAGTCACTCTATATGTGATCGCAAACAAGGCAAGGTTTGCACATAAGAACTATGAATAGGCAATTGCATTGAGAAGAAATTTATAGAGTACATACTACTTTATTTGATATGCCTGAGAATAGGCCATGGTTCATACATAGTGTGTATGAGGTGAGCTAGATGCTTAGCCTAGTGGGCTATGAGTGTGCACACATCTACTTATCGTTGTTCCGGGTATTTAGTGGACTCATATTATGGTCCTCATTATATTTGGGAGTACTAGATTATTACAATAGCTTACTTGAGACACAGAATGATTTGATCATAGTGATGATCAGATGGTGGTCATGGATTAAGCAAGTTTCATCCACTTGGAACATCTTGCATGTTATTATTGAGAAGGCGGTGGTAGTTCCACTAGTTGCTATACTTTCTTAGCACGTCTTCACTTGGCATGATGGATTTGATTCCAGAGAGTGGATTAGGATTTACTTTGTATGGGAAATATTTTGATCCATAGTTTGGATTATCATATATGATAGATCGAGATTTTGATCCATAGTTTGTATATTATATATGACAAATCGAGCTTTTGATCCATAGTTTGGATTATCATATATGACAGATTGAGCTTTTGATCCATAGTTTGGATTATTATATGACACATCGAGATCTTGGTCCATAGTTTGGATCATTGACAGATTGACATCTTGTTCCATAGTTTGGATCATTGATAGATTACCATCTTGGATTCACAGTTTGGATCATGATGAGATTATCTTGAGTTTTATTTCATTATAGTGAGTAAATCAAGCAGATTTACTTAAGCTTAGAGATAAAACACTACTTGGAAAAGATTTCCATTTCTTTTTAGTATTCTTCCACAGAGAGTTGGACATAGTCACATTGTTTTGGATTAGCATAATAGTTTTCATTACTCTAGTAGAGTAAGTGATTTTGCATGATTGTACCATATGATAAGCTACCAGTGGGTATTTCAGGGAGACAAAGGCAAGTTGCCAAGGTCTCTACAGGTGACAAGCTGTCAAAAGCTAGTGGTCAAGGTCTAGGCATAGGGGGTCCGAGGATATTTTGAGTACTTATGGTGTGCACATATGGACTCATTGGGCCTCAGAGGGATTCCTATAGTTTGTCGAAGGCAAGGACTACTATTGATTGGTGGAAATGCTAGATAGGAAGCACAGAGACTAGTTTTCTACTTTTTGAGCATCTAGTATTTCACACACCTAGCACACTTTACTCTTATTATTTGGAATCACAGATTCTGGTTCCCAGGTTTATAGCTCCTTCTATATCATTGAGGACAATGATCTTTAGAAGGGGGAGAGAGTGTTATATTTCAGAGATGTACATGCTTGGAGGAACCAGAGTTCCTTGCTCTGGGGATAGCCAAGACCAAAAGCCAGAGAGTTCATATGAGGTACCTACTCATGATGGCGAGATGAGTAGAGGAACCTTAGAGAGAACTCTAGATGGTGACTAGGCAAAGGCTATAAATAGGCTAGGAGGTGAGTCCCAGGCATGTCATTCTCCACTTCTCACAGAATACTCTAAGGTACTTTGGTAGTAATGGGAATTACTTCTGTAGTAATGGGAATAAGTGTTGCATGATGGCCACATGTTCACACTAGACTATTCCAGATAATTGCTATTTTTAGAGTACATCATTACTATTTTTAGAGTACAAAAGGGTATATATGGATGAGAGATAGACAGATTGGGATAGCTATTTGCCACTCGTTGAGTTTTTTATAATAGTAGACCTCACAAGGTGATAGGTATGTCTCCTTTTGAGATGAACTATGGCATGAATCCCAATGCTCCTAGTACCATAGGCATGCCAAAGAAATGTCCTAGTGCTATGGATTTCTTAGCGAACATCCAAGCAAATTTAGAAATAACTAAAGCCAAGATGTAGCAAGAAGCTGATAGGGCTAAAGAGCATGCTGATGGGAAGAGATCTCCTAGATCCTTTAAGGAAGAAGACAAAGTCTTTCTTCAGGTACTAGATAGATCTACTTCACTCTCCCCACAAGGAAGTGTAGTAAGCTATCACCAAGGTTTTGTGGACCTTGGAAGATAATCGAAAAGCTAAGTGAATTTGCATACCGATTAGAGCTTCCTCCATATTGTAGAATACATCCAGTGTTTCATGTCAGTAAACTTCAGAAGTATATTTCTAGGGAGGATAATCTAATAGAAGGTATTTTTTGTTTGCAAGAAAGTGAAAGCACAGATCATTCTCCAGACAGGATACTAGATAGGAGACAAACATGATTGAGGAATCGTGTCATCCTGGAGTATCTAGTAGCCTGAAGAGGATTACCATTTATTGACTCTACTTGGGAATCAAACGCTCTGGTTTGCAAGTACTTTCCCTCATTGATCATTGAGGACAATGATCTTTAGAAGGGGGAGAGATTGTCAAACATTGATCCACAAGGATCATGATATTGATCCATAGGGATCAGTCCATGTGTGTGAGGGACAAGGGCCAGTTAGCCAAGATCCTAAGCTCGAGGGATACCCTAAGGTACTTTGGTAGGAATGGGATTAAGTGTTGCATGATGGCCACATGTTCACACTAGACTATTCGAGATCATTGCTATTTTTAGAGTACATCATTACTATTTTTAGAGTAAAAGAGGGTATATATGGATTGGAGGAGAGTCACACACACATCATTCAAGTCATTGTCTCACATAATCAGAAGAACTTTATTGGTGATTTTTGCTAATCCATTAGCACGAGGATAATAAGGGGTACTAAATTTATGTTGAATGTGGTAATAGTCCATAATAGTACGTACTAATTGATTTAGGAAATGTGTATCTTAGTCTAAAACTAATTCAAGTGGCAAGACAAAATAGGGAAAAAGCTACTGAGTGTGCATTGGTGCAACACTACTTGTTGTATCATGTCATGAAGCCAAGGCTTTTGGCCAACGAGTACTATAGTTTGTACAAGTCAAAATGTAAGAACAATTTTAAGTGCTCATAGTTTTAGTAGGTTGTTGAACCTTATACTGTAATGTTATAAACAACTATTGTATAGTCTTGGCTTTACAGAATCTCTGCAAGAATGTTGTACGTAAAGCATCATAGGTTGAAAAATAATTTATGGCAAATTTTGTTAACCATCTTAATGCTTCTCCACCCAATGTTTCCTGGAATACCCGGCATTTCCTTGCATCATCTTGAACACCTCCTAGAAGTTCATACTATGTCTCAAAGAGTCAAACATGTACATCTGGATCTTCATCTATTTTACTATTAAACTTATTAAAGTGCATACCACTTATACACTAGTTTGGTCCTGCCATTTGTTGTGCTAACCATATTTGCTCCTCATTGGATACTAGAGTGGCTTCCGTTTCCTCCACCATATCATCAATTTGACTACCTTGTAGCTGAGCTTCCCAAGAAAAATCTAGAAGTTCGGCCATCTTGCTAGAATCCCCCATAGTCCCTCTAGGTTCTTGTTTTGAATCTTTCGTTGAGTGCCTACTTCCACTCCCTTCTGCCCGTAGCCTCGCCCGTTCAAAAACAGCCTTGACCTCCAACAATCGGGTGATCAATGGGTATGGAACTACACCCCACTCCACAAAGTGAAAGAATCCTTTTTAGTATGCAAATGTTTATTGCCCCACATATAGTGTTATCATCCACTGAGTGCCAGATAGCATCTTCCATAATTGTTATGAGTTCCAATTCATCATAAACACGTGAAAATTTGGTTCTTGAACGAGTTGGCATTGTTCGTCTCCATGCTTCTCAGATCATACATTGATCTCTTCGAAAACCTATTATAGTTTAAAATTCCATCGTGGTTGCCAAATGTTTATTGTAAATTGTCATACAATAAGCAACAGTTTTAGGAATTGTGTACTGATTACTGAGTGCATTTCTATTCCCTTCTACAATCCTAAAAAACAATCAATAGAACTTACAGAGACAAAGATTACCATTAAAACTCAAAATATAATTATGGAAGACAACTATTCATTATGTTCTAGAATGAATACACAGATTACAGAGAATAGAGTGTCAAACTATAATGAGTTTTTGGTCCTCTTCCTTGTAGATGGTGTATACGAGAATTTCCATGCATCCATTATATGGAACATCATTTAGTTAAGTTCTGTGAAAATAAAAAAGTCATACACAATTATATTACAAAATTGGATATCTGCACTAGTGGCAACCTAACAAATTCCTGCGTGTGATCTCCAACTTGCTAATATCTTTATCCATGTTCTCCAACAATATAGAAAGTACATTGTGGAAGGAATAAAGAATGCATTAAATACCATGGTCTTACAAGTTGAATTGAGTTGCATACCCTTCAAGTATCGTAATTTAGAATCAAGCTTGTGTAACATCCAACTGCAATGTTGACTATGAATGTGGAGCCATAGGCCTCAAAGAAGTTTCCTTTGCTCATTTATCACACATAAGCTCTCACATGAAGGTGACATTAAGCTATATATACAGAGATTAATCTTTCATCATCCACCCAGCAATAGCTTGAACCATCCATATATGATTCTATGCATGAGAGTCACACCAAGATCCTTCCTCTTTCTTCTAACTATTGAGACCATGTGGCATTCATGTCAATGCCTCCTTGCAAGGGGTGATTCATATCATAGGTCATACTATGTGATACAATGCCTCCTTTTAAGGGGTGATTCACACTTTTTAAGTTATGTCATGTGACATTTCCTTCACCTTAAAACATCTTTGTCCTCAAAAATGTAGATGAAATGTCCATAAAAGTAAAAGGAAATGCTTAGACTCCCTTGGAACACATATACAACTAGTACATGGTCACCTTTTTGTATTGCTTCACCATATCGTTCCCCTTAAGGAGCCTCATAAGCGATCATCTCAAAGGGAGGAAGCCATCTCTAAGGTGTCTACTATATCTTATATACACTTATCTTCCAAATTATCACTCACATAACCTCTAATATCAGTAAAGTGACATAAGTCCACACGACACTTTGTCTTTGGAGAAATAATGTACAAGTGAAGTGCGTAGTACCAAGTTAACTAAAATTGACCTTGCTTAGTGGAGTTTCTTGGAGAAAATTTTATGCTGATGTCCAAATGACGTTTAGTTTTATATGCTCGTAGAGAACCTCTCTAAAGAAAGAAAGGTAGCAGTTGGAGTTTGTGGTGAAATTTTTATGCACTTGAGGTTTTTGACATGCAATTAGATGGTCCTCGAATTGGAGTAGGAGATATTGGAAGGCAACATGTCTCATGCCGCTTTAGGGAAGATTCACAATGTTAAGACTGGTGCAATTGGGCATTCTGCAAGAATGGATTTCCAATAAGATGTGATGACAATTATAGGTGCTCTTGTTTCATGTCAATTAATTTTTTTTGGTAAAGATAAACACATGAATGCATTCTGCTATTTATTTTTGTTAGTCTTGATATCTACACATATGCACTTTTTCCTCTCTCTATATATGCACACGTGATTGTCTGCATGTGTGGGTTTTGTTGAGATATCAAGCTCAACATGTGATTATCGAGGATGACACGTATCAGTTTTTCGTTTCTTTGACATGTATGGTGGTCATGCTGGTATATGTCAGGGATACTTCATTGAGCTTTATTAGATTTATCTACCAAGAGTGATGGCACATTTTTTTCCTTGCGAGCTCACTCATTCGTGGACATTAGGTTTTTCCTTATGTATTGATCTTTATATATTGCACTTAATTTATTGTATTCTTGTTTTTAGGTCATTCTTGTACATTCCTTTTTATGTAAGAGAAGAAGAAGAAGAAAATAATTCTTCCTTGCCTCAATCTGAGTGTGTGCTTCTCTTTGATTGTGAGAGAGTGTGTTTGAGCTCTCTTCCTTATCTCCTTCCTCCTGACATGGTATTAGAGCCAGTGTGGCTGTAGAGAGCTCATGGAGAAGGTCGACAATGAAGAGTACGTGAGACCGCATGGAGAAGGTGTGATTCACAAACGACCTGAGATTGCTACAAAAATTGGCATGAAGGTTGAAGACCTCAAAGTTTCGGAGTGTCAGATCGAAGTTTCGGAGCCATCTCGACCTCTGTTTTGAGCCCACAAGGTGGGGCCCACAAAAAAACCAGGTTAGTTTCAAAAACTGTAACTTGCGTCATGTTTGGCAACACTCATATATTCCAGATCTAGAATTTCAAGCGATTCCGTGTACTGTTGATACACAAAAATTGTGTTTTTCTGAGATCGAACTCTCACGTCATAGTGCGATAGTGTTCAAGCAGAAGTGTTGCTTGTAGTGTTTTGCAGTGTTGTGAATTGTTGCAGAAATGGCAAACATAGATGGAATGAGTCAGATTATGAGCCATAAGTTGGACAAGAACAACTTCCATGCTTGGAGATTCAAAATAACGGATTTCCTGATGGCAAAAGGCTACTGGAAGTACATCGAAGGAGAGAATGAAAATGCTTCGCAGTTAGCAGAGAGGAATCGGACTGCAAAACAATTAAGAGCATATGAAGAATGGAATCAAGGAGCATGAAAGGTAATGTATTGGCTATCTGTTAGCATACAAGATAGCATGATTAGGCACATAGAGGATGCCAAGACTCCGAAAGAGGCTTGGAATAGTTTGGTCATATTGTATGAGACCAATACAAAGGCACGGAAATTGCAACTCAAGAGCGAGCTGCATACATTGGAAAAGAAGAGCATGTTGGTAAGTGACTACACCCTGAAAATCAAAAGCATACGTGAGTCACTTGCATCTATTGGCGTGAATAAAGATGATGATGATAAGGTGGAAGTGTGCCTTCGTGGTCTAGGAGTTGCATATAAGCAGTTCAAAACTTCTATACAGACCAGGGAAAATATTCCAAATTTTGTTGATCTGGTATCTATGCTGATTATTGAAGAAAAGAATCTTGGTGAGGATTCAAACTCCCAAGAAAAATCTAGTTCTGAGTAGGTATTCTACTCTGGCAGAGGAAGAAGCAGAGGTAGAGGTTTCAGAAGTGGAAGAGGAAATAGTAACCAAGACCAAAGTCAACAACAAAATCATGTAGGAGGAAGAGGACAATTTTGAGGTAGGGGGAGCCAAAGAGGCCGCAAAAATTTCCAAAGAAATGATTCAGGTAATGACAGTAAAGGATGTTGGAATTGTGGTAAACCTGGACACTTTGAACATGACTGCAGGTTGCAGAATCAAAATAACAAAAGGCAGCAAAACAACTATGCATCCACAAGTGTAGATGATTATGAGAAGTTGTTCATGTTTCAACATCACATGATGAATACAATGTTTGTTGGTGTTTTAAAATCGAATGATAATGTCTGGTATGTTGATTCAGGTGCTTCAAATCATATGACCAGTCATGCGGAATGGTTTAGTACTTTGCAAAAATTGCCAGTTCTTGGATATGTTGAAACAGGTGATGACACATCACACCCTATCAAGCATACAGGAAATATAGCACTATCTATGGAGGATGGGAAGGTAAAACACCTTGCTGATGTGCTGCATGTTCCAAATATAACAAAGAATCTGGTTTCTAATGGACAAATGGTTGACCACAGATTACAAGTCAGGTTCAAATGCTGATGGGTTATATGTAGAAGAATACAAATGGGATGGAAGATTGATTGCCAAAGGAAACAAAGTGGGTAGGATGTTCACCGTAAATGTGAAAATTCTTGAAATGAATGCAACCATCTTTGCAAAAGGTGTAGGAGTTATTGTTGATATAGAGATGTGGCACAAACAGATTGGACATGCAAACTTGCAAAGGCTAAAATTGATGCAGTCAAAGGAGATTGTCCATGGATTACCAAATTTCAAGGTTGCAGAGATGCGAAAGGTATGTGCATCATGTCAATTTGGTAAACAGTCAAGATCATCGTTTCTGCATGACAAGCATGTTAGTGAGAATGTGCTAGAAATAGTACATATAGATGTTTGGGGTCTTGCAAAGACCACATCTATGGGCGATTGCAGGTTTTATGTTACTTTCATTGATGACCATACACGAAAAGTGTGGGTATATTTCATGAAAGAGAAGAGTGAGGTGTTCATTCACTTCCAGAATTTTAAAGCTATGGTGGAAAAGCAGACAGGGAAGAATATTCAAACATTAAGGTCTGATGGAGGAGGTGAATACATGTCAAATGAGTTCAAGAACTTTCTTAAAAGTCATGGAATTCGACATCAATTTTCATGAAGGTACACACCACAACATAATGGTGTTGATGAATGAAGAATAGACATATTGCAGAAATAGCAAGAGCCTTGATGGCTGAGAAGAATATGCATCATTATTATTGGGCAGAAACTCTGCATATGGCTGTATACATTATGAACAGAACTCCAACTGCTGTTGTACATCAAGTCACGCCCGAAGAGAAGTTCACAGGTAAAAAGCCAAACTTATCACATATGAAAGTTTTTGGCTGTATTGCCTATGTACATGTTCCAGATGAGCTGAGGATGAAGCTTGATCCAAAAGCAGAAAAATGTGTCTTCATTGGATACTCCCTTGAGGAAAAGGGATATAAATATTATAATCCACTCACACGACAGGTGAAGGTGAGAAGAGATGTGGTATTTGATGAAATGTCAAGCTTCTATGTAGATGCCAAAGAAGAACTGAATCTTGAACCAAATGACAAAGAAAATGTTGAAAAATCAAGTGCAAAATCTCAAGTTTTGAGTGGACCGGATGCATCACCAAGCAATAGTTCCAACTCAAATCCATGGAGTGGAAGATTGCATGGAAATTTCAGTCCATCAAATTCATCAAATACATCTAAGAAAGGTAAAGAAAAGCTTTATGCTAGTAGTAAAACATGTGCATTTTTTGAAGACGTGGATGGAGATTCAGGCGGTTCAAAAAAGAGTCTTGATGAGGAACTTTGATTGCCCTCTGTGAAGACTCAAGGAGTAAGAAAAGCACATGTAGATGATACAAGGAGAAGTGACCCAGGACCAAGAAGATCTGGGAGGATGCGGAATTCAGTGCAACGATTGATGTATGACAATTATGTGGCATCATTGTGCCTACATGACAAAGGTAATACAAGATGCTAAACCCTCTTGTTTTGAAGATGCAATTGGAAATGCAGATTGGGAAAAAGCTATGGATGAGGATATGGTTGCGCTTTATGGAAATGATACATGGAAGCTCGTTCCATTGCTGAAAAGGAAGAAACCCATAGGCTGTAAGTGTGTTTACAAGGTAAAGCACAATGCTGATGATAGCATAAGCAGGTACAAAGCACGATTGGTAGCAAAAGGATATGCACAAACATATGGCATTGATTATGAGGAAACATTTAGCTTTGTAGCTAAAATGTCTACTATCAGAACACTTGTTGCATTAGCTATAGCAAAAGGATGGACTTTGCATCAGATGGATGTGAAGAATGCTTTCTTACATGGTGAGTTACAAGAAGAAGTATACATGGACCAACCACAAGGATATGAAGATTCAAAGCATCTAGAATATGTTTGTAGGTTGCAAAAGGATTTGTATGGGCTAAAGCAAGCTCCTTGTTATGGGAGTTGGTAAGATCATTTTGACTACTGTTGATGGTAGTTCTTTCACTTTGTCAGATGCTTTATTTGTGCCAAGGATCAAGAAGAACCTGTTATCAGTTTCTGCATTAGCCAAATTGGCTTGGTTGTGAAATTTGGTGATGACAGGTGTACAGTTCATGATCTGTCAAATGGTGATGTGATTATTGCTTCTGGCATTTTATGTCATGGGCTGTATAAGCTCATAGACTATGAAAGATCTATAAATGATTTGGCATGTGCATTAAATGATTCTGAGGCTATGTCAGATGCAAAGCTTTGGCATGCACGCTTTGGTCATCTGAATTTTGCTAGTTTGCTACACCTGCAGAAATCTGAAATGGTGTCCTCTTTGCCCAAACTTGAGGCACCTGGAAAACATGTTTGTGAAGGCTGTATTTTGGGCAAAATGCAGCATTCCTCATTTCCAAAAGATGGTTCAATTCGGGCTACTAAGAAATTGTAGTTTGTACATAGTGATGTTTGTGGTCCTATGGAGACACCTTCTTTTGGGAATTATCTTTACTTCGTGACTTTCATCGATGATTTTTCCAGGCATGCATGGGTATATCCATTGAAGGCAAAGTCCGAGGTGTTCATGTGCTTCAAACAGTTTTTGGTTTTGGTTGAAAATCTGTGAGCATGTAAAATGGGAACCCTCCATTTTGATCGGGGGGGAATATATGTCTTTTGATTTTAATGCATTTCTGGCTGAACGTGGGATAAAACACCAGTGTACAGTGTTGTATACACCTCAACAAAATGGAGTTGCTGAACGAAAGAACAGGTCACTCATGGAGATGGCGAGGTGTATGGTCAAGAGTCAGGCTTTACCACATAGTTTTTGGCTTGAGGCTGTCATGTGTGCATCATATGTACTGAACTGGTGTCCCACTAAAGCGCTGCAGTCTATCACTCCATATGAGTCTTGGCATGATCGCAAGCCATCTGTTGCTTATCTGCATGTATTTGGTTGTTTGGCATATCCATTAGTGCCTGAACAACATCGCAGAAAATTGGATGATAAAGCAGTAAAATGTATTTTTGTTGGGTACAGTTCTGAAAGTAAAGGCTATCGTCTGTATCATCCACAGACTAAACACATTCTGGTTAGCCGTGATGTTGTTTTTGTGGAAGATGCTATTCAGCCATTGCTTTCATGTACTAAGGAGACATCTGTTAGCTCCAAATACATGTATGATACTTTGTTGCATCTTTTTACAGGTCGACACTCTAGTGCTGGTCCTAATGAGGCAACTTCTTAGCCTTTGTAGGTTTCATGTGATGATGCAGATGTACATGATGCACTTATTGATGAGAGAGCACGCAAGAACTATGCCAAAATGGCTGGTGCAAACCTTGCGTGACAACAAATTAGATGCACCTCTGTCATATCGTACTCGTTCAAGCTCTCATAGTGCCTCTTTTGCATCATATTGCTATGCTATGGCTGCATCTAGTCTTTGTGATGAGAATGAGCCTGCTTCGTTTGATGAAGCACAAAATTCAGAAAATTGGATGGTTGCTATGCAATCTGAATATGATGCTATAATGAAGAATGGTACTTGGTCTTTATGTGACTTGCCTCCTGGCAAGAAGGCCATTGGCACTAAGTGGGTATACAAGCTGAAGCATAAACAGGATGGTACAGTTGATAGGTATAAGGCTAGGCTTGTTGCAAAGGGTTATGCACAGGAAAGAGGCATTGATTTTGATGAGACCTTTGCACCTACATGCCGTATGACTACTGTTCGAAGCATCTGTGCACTTGCAGCTCATCATGGTTGGAATGTACATCAGTTGGACATTAAAACAGCATTTCTGAATGGTGACTTGCATGAAGAAGTGTATGTTTTTCAGCCCCGTGGCTTTCTGCAGAAAGGGCATGAAAACCAAGTGTGTAGGTTAAAGAAGGCATTATATGGTTTAAAGCAAGCACCACGTGCTTGGTATGAGAAGATACATGCCTATCTGTTTGCACATGGTTTTGAGAACAGTCAAACTGAAAGCACCTTATATGTTAAGCGTGCTAATGATGTGCTTCTGATCATTGTTGTCTATGTTGATGACATGCTGCTCACTGGTCCTATTGAGAAGCATATTGCTGATTTTAAGGCTGATTTGCATGCTTCATTTGAGATGTCTGATTTGGGGCATTTGCATCACTATTTGGGCATTCAGTTTATGCACATTGATGGTGGAATGGCTTTGTGTCTAACGAAATATATTGACACATTATTGCAACGTTTTGGCCTTGAAGACTGTAAGCCTATTGCCACTCCTATGGAGACAGGTTTATGGTTGAGTCTTCATGATGCTGGAGATGCATTTGATGTTGTTCTCTATCAACAGGCTGTTGGATGCTTGATTTACTTATGCATTACTCGATCAGATATTCAGTTTGCTCTCTCACAGATGAGCAGGTTTATGCATTGCCCAGGAGTCAAGCATTGGCAGGTGGTTAAGCGCATCTTTCGCTACTTGAGTGGTACTCGGCTACTTGGGTTGTTTTATCCCAAGGGGGGATCACTATCTCCAGATTCGCATGCTTTTTCTCACTCTGATTGGGCTGGTTGCTATGACACTCGTGTGTCCACTAGTGGCTTTTGCTTCATGTTTGGCAGCTCATGTATATCTTGGTTGAGCAAGAAGCAGCCTATTGTGGCCACTTCCAGTTGTGAGGCTGAGTATAGGGCAGCTTTCACAGAGAGTGTTGAGTGTGTGTGGCTCAGACGCCTTATGGCTGATTTGGGTGTTGGTCAAACTTCTGCCACCACCATCTTCACTGACAGTCAGAGCGCATTGGCACTTGCGAGGAACCCTGTGTTCCATGCTCGCACTAAGCACATTGAGGTGCATTATCACTATGTGAGGGAGAGGTTCTCTGCTGGGGAGATCAGCTTGGCATATGCGCCCACGCAGGAGAACATTGCAGACCTTTTCACAAAGGCTCTGCCTAGGGAGAAGTTTGAAGCTTTCCACAAAGCTTTGGGCTTACTTCCTTTTGTGGAGTGATTTCCACATAGCTTGGCACTTCCTTATACATGAGTGCCAGCTCCTTGTTCACCGCATCACTCCCAGGGGGGGATTTGTTGATATATTTAGGTAGTGATGTGTGTGAACACACTAGGACCACCGGGGCACTTTTTTTCCTCTTTAGGAGGTTTTTTTCCCCCGGCTTGTATATACGCCTATTGCCCTAATGGGCTACTCAATCTTTGTACATTCTCTAGTAATACATTCAGTATTGTGTGTTGTGCTCCAAGCTTCTTCTTCTTCCTAGTGCTATTCGTGTGCTTCCGCAGACGTCTAATTCCAACTGCAGAAATATGAAACGGTGTCCTCTCTACCCAAACTTGAGGCACCTAGTAAACATGTCTACGAAGGCTATATTTTGGGCAAAATACAGCATTGCTCCTTCCCAAGAGATGGTTTAGTTCGAGCTACTAAAAAATTGCTCCTTCCCAAAAGATGGTTTAGTTCGAGCTACTAAAAAATACAGCATTGCTCCTTCCCAAAAGATGGTTTAGTTCGAGCTTTGGCATCATGCTTTGGTCATCTGAATTTCGCTAGTTTGCTATGCCTGTAGAAATATGAAATGGTGTCCTCTCTACCCAAACTTGAGGCACCTAGTAAACATGTCTATGAAGGCTATATTTTGGGCAAAATACATCATTCCTCCTTCCCAAAAGATGGTTTAGTTTACCATGATTTACTCCTTCAAGGGGAATTATCCCAGATGGTTTACTTTGGAGATCCCCCTCCAAGTCTATATAAGGAGGGCCTCCCCCGCACTTTGTACTTGGTTAGAAGCCTGAGGAGCCTACTCCATGCTCTTGGCAAGCTCATTTCTAATCCATGTTTACCCATTTCTTGATCTACTCACTTTGAGTCTCTCACACTCTTTCATTTTGTGAGTACACTATTCTTTTCATTTTGCTTCCACGTGTGTAATCTTCATAGAAAAGTACCATGGATATGGTCGAGACAAGGATGTAAGAAGCAGTTCATGGATATCCTCGAAGAGTTTTAAGGGTTCAAGGCTTCATAAGAACAAAATCATGCAATTCTTTTAAACCCTTGTAGATGGTTGTGGGTCGCTCTTAAGGGATAGTGAGGACTGTTCAAGAGAAATCAAACACAATAACTACTAACAATGCACTCTCAAAAACATACAAAGAAGCACATAGAGAAGTACACTAAAGTGTAAGGGATAATGCATGGAGAGAAATAGAGAAACAATTCGATTACATGAACTAGCCAAGTACAACCAAGAATGGGGAAGACACCAAGAGATTCCCTTGTGAAGCTAGTATGGGAACCAAACCACAAGAGAAAAAACTCCTTACTAGGCTTCTCCCAAGGCTCCACACACCACTGCTTCCAAGTGCAAGAGTTGCATAACTCTGGTCCCTAATGGATAGTACAAGTTCTAATGGTTATTGAATAACTGATCATTGTCGATCCCCCTACATTGTTCCATCTTGTCCTTATATAGAAGAGGAGGAGACGAGCTTCTTGAAGTCACCGATGGGCTTACCTTGAGCTTCCATCATGTTACTCTAGAGAGAGCCTCTCTAAGATCTTGATTACATGGAAACTTAGGAGAAGAGAAGAGTGGAGAACTGTCATCGCATCCAAGAGAGATAAAGACAGGGAGTGAGCGAGTGAGTGAGTGAGAGAGAGAGAGAGATAGTGTTACATTAGTGCTTTTGGACATTGCCTCAGATATGTCCTTGGGGAAGTGTGCCCCAACACAAGAAGGAGATACACTAAGCAAAGATAGAGAAAGAGATATCATGTGGGAGGGGAAGAGGAAAGGTGGAAGAATACTTTTCAAGAGGGGGATATCATGGGTCTCTAGAGTTGCTAGAATGCGTACTTCATACAAGTAAGAAGGTGGTTCATACATCAATGACATACCAAGACAAATGTTGTGAGGGGACTTCTTTTACATCCTTCACTTGGTCCTTTGGAAGAAACCACTGGCGCTTCTATAGGTGCCTACCACTCGAGGGCTCTTCACCCTAGAGAGCCAACAATAATCAAGAGAGGCCCCTAGTTTCTTCCAAAGGACCTAGAAAAAGACGTAAAAGAAGTCCCCTCACAACCTTTCATGGGCCTTTTAGCTTAAGGAGTGATTAGTGATGGACCAATGAGAGGAGGGTGGTGGCCATAGTCTAGTCCCTTAATCACATAGGCTAGGCATAGGCTTCTCTTGTTTTTGTGTGGGGAGAAAACCAGCTAGAATTCATGGTTTTGGTTTTTGGAATGCTTGTAATTCATTTATAGCCCTTGGGTTGGCCTAAAGATCCAAAGGATGAGGTTGAAGGCCAAAAGTCAAGACATCCTTGCATTTCAGCCCTTGGATTTGCTTTACCAATGGATGAGATGTGGCAAGCCTTAAAAAATGCACCTTTGCACAAGGGCCATTGGATGGACCATTTGATAGGACAATTTAGCTTGAATGGTGTTGAAAATAGGCGCCTAAAATTGTGTCCATTAGATCAACCAGGCATTCAAGGGCTGAGATTAACTCCCCAAAAGAGGAAGGCACCTTTGAACCTCCATCATTGGATCCATGGGAAATCTAATGGCTCATATCACATTCGGTTTTGGAATCAGCCCCATTTGTGGTTAACTTGTGGATTTTTAGTCCTTTCTTTATCCTTTTTCAAGTGTAAATCCTTAAAATTTTACAAGAATGAGTGATCCATAAAGTATCCTTAGGAAATATACTAAATGAATTTAAATGGAAAGAACACTTCAATGAATTTCTTTTGCACCATCAAAAAATGGTTTTGATGTAGATGAAATCCAGCTCAATCATAATATTAGCTTGATCACCAAACAACTTCCCCTCAAGCTATAGTATGCTTGATTCTTTAATCTATGATAGCATGAATAATTGCCATTGATTTAAATATGCAAAACTCTATGCCATTAAGTCCTTTTTCATCATATATTCTACTTGCTTTTCAATTGGAACAAAAGAAATGTCAATCTCCTCTGCCATAAAATTCTCCCTAATGAATTGTTAATGAACCTTTATGTGTTTGGTTCTTGCATGGAAGATAGGGTTTGCTACTAGATGGATGGAACTCACATTATCTCAAAAAATGTGAGGTTTGGAACTAACAAGTCCCAAATCTGTATACAACTCCCTTAGCCATATTGCCTCTTGCTATGATCATACCTCTATACTTTGCTTCAGTTGAGGACAAAGCAACTATTGGTTGCTTCTTGGAACTCCATGACACTAGCTTTGAACTTGAAAATGCTAAGTAACTACATGTACTTCTATCATCCTTAACTCCTGCCCAATCTACATCTAAATATATCTTGAGATCCAAATGTGAATAGTAAGGAAAGAATATACCTTCATTGATTGTACCTTTGAGGTATTTAAGTACTCTCTTTGCATCATCCATGGTGTTCTTCTTAGAGAGTGCATGAATTGGCTTAAGACTCCTACATTGTATGATATATCCGCACTTGTATGACTAGCATAGATCAAGCTACCTACAAGCTTTGATACTCTTTAATGTCTTCAAATTTATCACCTTCATGAACACTAAGTTTATGATTATTTCCAAAGGTTTACCTACATGCTTAGTATTCTCCATTTTGAACTTTAGAAGTAGATCTTGAATGTATCTCCTTCAAGTCAAATACATTCTTTTGTCTGTGTATATGAACTCGATACCTAGGAAGAATGTGAGCTCACTTAAATCACTTATTTTTAACTCTTCTCGCATATGTCTTTTGATCCTTTGTATACCATTCCAGTCATCACCTATCGCAATTATGTCATCTACATATATACACACAAATAGATAACTTGATTGTGATCTTTTTTGATGAAAAATAAGGGGTTATATTACTTGACTTGAAACCTGGATCTTGAAGGTAGGTTACCAATTTGAAATTCCAAGTTCTAGGAGCTTGTTTCAATCCATACAATTCCTTTTTGAGTCTGCATACATAAGATGTGTAATTAGGGTTTTCAAATCCAGGAGGTTGTGACATGTATACCTCTTCACTTATCCAACCATTGAGAAATGCATTCTTGACATCTAATTGAAGTGGTCTCCAATTTCTTGCAACAACCACACTTAGCAATGACCTGATTGTAGTTTTCTTGGCAACTGGTGAGAGGTCTCCTCATAGTCTATACCATGAGCTTGAACACATCCTTTAACAACTAATCTGGATTTGTACCTACAAATTGATCCATCTGAATTTGTTTTTAGCTTATAGACTCGCCTTTGACCTATTATCTTCTGATTAGCTTGCATTGGAACCAACTCCCAAGTGTCCATTTTTTTTAATGCTTCTATCTCTTCTTTCATAGCCTTCTCCCAATTAGGGTTAACCTTTTTCTTCTTAATAAGTTGAAGGTTCCTCTGAAATTGAGTCTTTTGCTAAATAAATTGAGTGCTTTGTGATAAATTTAGAACCATAACCATACCTTTCTAGTTGCTTTCCCTCCCTTGTTTACCTTCTAGGAGTATGCTTGGATCATTCTTCACATTCTTGCATCTTGGCCTTTCCTCTTGACTTCCAGAGCTTATAGTATCTTTCCTTTGCATCTTGATCATCATCAGATTTACTTCTTGGATCTTGAACCTATGTCACATGCTTGCCACCTAATGGATGGAAATCAAAATCAAGGCCATATGGTAGAGTTACCTTCTATTTGTCTTCATTATACCAAGACTTGTGTTCTTCAAACACAACATCCCTGCTTGTGGTGAATTGATCGGTGGATGGATTATAAAACTTGTAACCCATTTGAGTTGAATCATAGCCAGTGATTATAGCCTTGATTGCCCTTTCATCAAGTTTACCTCTAATTTGTGGAGATACATTTACACAATCTAAACAACCGTAAATACCTTGCAATGTCCTCGAATTGGTTTTCTACCATTACATGCTTCTTAAGGAGTCATACCTTGAAGTGGTTTAGATGGGAGTCTATTGACAAGATATACAACATTTGAGATTGCTTCTGCCCATAAATAGTGTGGCAACTTCTTTTCTTCGAGCATTGTTCTAACTGATCCAACTAGGGTCTTGTTTCTTCTCTCTTCAGTTCCATTCAATTGAGGATCATACATGGTATTCACTACCCTTTTAATGCCTCTATCCTACAAGAACTCATCAGACATTTTGGAGAAGTATTCTCCCCTTCCATCAGATTTGAGTTTCTTCAATGATCTACGTGTATGATTCTCCACATTGTGCTAGGTACTTCTTGAAGCATCCAAGAATTCATTCTTATTCTTGATAAAGTAGAGAATGGTCCATCTACTATGATCATCAACAAAGGAACATAATACCTTGAGCCTATCAATGAAGTTTCTTTACTTGGTTCCCACAAATCTGTGTGTATGAAGTTGAAGAGGTTATTGTGGATGTAGCCTTTGTGGATGAATGGTTGTCTTTGTGCCTTCCCAATCTGAGAACCATCACAGCTATTGATCATGCATTGCTTTGATATGTTTGAAAGCCCTAGAAAACTTTGATCCGTGCATATATCATTTAAGATTCTTTCATTCACACGAGCAAGTTGTATGTCAGAATTTCAAGCTTATTTAGGATTTGAGACCGAAAGTTGAATAGAGCTATGTTCTTGGTTTCTCCTACTTCAAAAGTAAAGAGCCTACCATGCTTCTCACCTCTCACTATCTTCTTAAAGCCTTGACATGTGTCTTCCACAAAAGCTCTTTGTTGAGTGAGCCTAAGTTGCAAGCCTTTTTCAACTATTTGGCCTACACTTATTAGTTTTTTAGTGATAGTGGATACATAGAGAGCCTTACTCAGAATATTTATCTTGCCATTGAAAGCTTTGACATTATCAATATTCTCCACGTTGTTCTTAGTATCATCCTCTGTTTGTACTTCACATGTATGGTTTGGACTTTCCAAGCCAGATAGGAGAGCAATGTTGCCTTGAACATGGTTTGGACATGCCGAATCTATGTAGAGTAAATGATCATCTTGTTTACCTTCTTTGTGGCTTAGATTCATTGGAAGCAATGAATCTTCATGTGGTTGATCTTCTAAATAATTGTTGAAATCCCTTCTATTATGAATTCTATTATTGTTATTGAGTTTGTGTCCGCCTTTGTCTCTAGTGTTGCAAAATCCACCCCTTCGACCTCCTTTTTGGGTCCTTCCATCAAACCAACAATTTTGAGTGGTGTGGTTGGTCTTATCATAGATGGCACAAGGTTGAGTATTTTGACCTTTTGATTTGTCATGCTTTGTTCCTTTCTTCTTCCCTTTCCACTTGCTCTTACTTGCATAGTTGGCTTGAGAGATCTCTTCTTCATCATCCTCCTTCTTCTTGCCTTTGTGCTTCTTGTCTTTCTTATCTGCATAAGAGCACTTGTTGAATTTCCTTGATAAGAGTAACCTTCCTTCAGATTATTGTTGGCCTGTTGGTTGAAGAGTTTTCAAGGAATATATTGAAATCTAGGCTTTGTACATCCATGATGAGATCATAAGCTATGGTGAAGGATTGCCATTGCTTATCACTTCTAATTCCATTTAGAAACATCCTCATGATGGTGTCTTCTTAATCAGCTCTCCAATGGATGCTAATTGATCTGCAACCTCCTTGACCTTGGTAACACCCTCTCTGATGGTTTGTTTTGGTGTCTTCTTCATTTTCTTGAACTCAGTCTGAAGATGGTTCTTTCTTGCTTTGGTACTACTAGAAAAGAAGGTCTCGAGTGCATCCCAAGTCTTTTGAGATGTTTTGCATGCTCTAATATGTGGCAACTAAAAATTAGAGATAAAGTTTAGTATGTATGACCTTACCTGAGCTTCTTGTACACAAAAAAGTGTGAGTCTATCTGTCTTCTCTTGTGTAGGTCCTCCTTTGGATCATGGAATAGGCATAGCTTTACCTCTTGCTACAATTCCATAAAGATTTTTACCTTGCAAATAGGCTTTGATTCTGATTATTTTTCCAAGCAGCATAGTTGTTTCTATCAATCTTCTCAATCATTGAGGGGAATCCATCACCCATCTTGATGTAGCTCTGATAACACTGAAATAACTTGGAGAAGCTTGAGGAAGGTAGCAAAGTGAGGTTCAAGTGATGAAGATTGGTCTAGACAACCAACATAGGAATATCCCTACCACTCTTAGTATCAAATAGACCTTATAGGCTTGTGATTAATGCAATAAAATCCAATATGTACTTTGGAACATCAATGAGAAAGAGTTGATACAAAACAGATAAGTTTCCACTTTGACTAGCTCAAAAAGGATCCTTGGGAAATATACTAAATGAATGTAAATGGAAACAACACTTTAATGAATTTCTTTGGCACCATCAAAAGATGGTTTTGATGTAGATGGAAATTATCTCAAGCATAGTATTAGCTTGATCATCTTATACTCTTCCCAATGCTTCTTGCCCAGGATTAGACATATATCTACTCACAATTCCCATTGCAAATGAATTCCTTTATGATTTGGGGCAATCATCCTTGCTCAATTTCACACATGTGGGTAAAGATGTACTCAAGGCTTTTCCAACCTACATATTGAACATGTGAAGTACTTTGGATATGTACTCATATTGAGATAAGTTATGCTTCTTTTACTCCTATTATGAGTAATGCACATGCCAATAATATGTTTGTCATCCCCTAAATCATTCTTATCAAATGTCTCACTCAACTCCTTTTTGAGAATTGAAAAGTCATAAGAGTACTTCCCAACAATCAAAATATCATGGACATAAACTATCAAGCATATTAAGCTGCCATTTGAGCATCTCTTTGTGTAGAGACAATAATCCTCATTGCTTTGAGAATAGCCTTAAGACTTCATAAAAAACATCAAAATTTTGGTACACATTGTCTAGGGGATTGTTTAAGTCCATATAATTTCTTCTTCAACTTACAAAATAGACTTTCTTTTCCAATAACTACATAACCCTCTAGTTATTCCATTTAGATCTCATCTATAAGGTCTACATGCAAGAAAGCAGTTTTCACATCCATTTGGACTAGCTCTAAGTCCTCCATTACAATGAATCCAAGCAACATGTGCAAGGTAGCCATCTTGACCACTAGAGAGAAGATTTCATCGAAATCAACACCATAGTGTTGCTTAGAAACCTTTGCAACAAGTCATTCTTTATACTTTGGACAAGCACTATCTGATGTGAATTTCAACTTATATACCCATTTACATGGTAAAGCTTTCTTGCCCTTTCGCAAAGGTAATAAGTCCCAAGTACCATTCTTGTGAATAGAATCCAATTCACTCCTCATGGAAAACTCCCACTTGACATGATCCTCTGTTTGCATAGTCTCTTTGTAGCAAGAAGGCTCACCAACATCTCTTATCATAACAAAATCAAAATATGGAACATATCTTTTAGGTGGATGTGTGACACATGCAAAACATCTCAATGGTTGCTGAATAGGAACATTTGAAGACGGATCTAATTGGACATTCTCTTGAACATCCTTATGTGTAGCATTTTCATGCATGCTAACTAGAGGACTAGTATCCTCAAACACCACTCTTGTCATTTCAACCTCCTTAACTCTAGAAAACCTCTAATGGAAAACATGTTTACATGATTGAAAAAATCTAAGAAGCGTAAAGAACAAGAATAAAGATTTAGGGAAGAGGCACATGCGAAGGCCTTAGTACGTATCAAATGGATAAAACTTAGACGATAAGGCATACTACCCAATAGGATTCCCAATGATACCACATGGCAATGTGTCAAACACAAATATGGGCCAATCATAACATTATAAATTGAAGAGAGTTCATCTCAGTTGAGCTAGGGTAAGGCACTAAAACGAAGATGATTAGAGCCTTGATTGGTTCAAGAGTAGCTACAAGCACCATTAGACACTCTTGTTGTTTAAACGTGGGCTTACAAGTAAATCTAGTAGAGGTGAAATCTTGTAGGCCTAAGATGCATAGTATAGGAGAAGCCAAAGTGCCAATTCTTCTATAAGAGGTCCCACTAATTGTCACACTTTTAGTTTTCCATCATGATGATGATGATATAACCAAATCTCTAGTAATTGGGCAAGGACTCGATTTATGATCATGCCATCTATTTGAATCTCATGAAACCACTCCTACGGGTTTGGGTCAACAGTCAATGCCTAAAGATTGAATTGAAGGGCCATGAAATTTCCTTTTTTGGTGTCCACACATGCCCCATGTGCCCTTACAACAATAGAAAGTGGCACTTCAATCCCATTGTGGCACACAAGGTATGTGTTGGATTGCCTTTCTTTTCCAAAAGTGTGTGTTCTTGTTGCAGAGGACAAGCTAATCTCCTCCTCCCAGACACAACAAAGGAGTGTAATACAATGATGGAGTGACTATCAAGAATCAAGCCACCATATATGGAAAGAGCACCTAATCCTAAGTAGATCTGGGTCAAGAACAGAGAATGATTCCCTCCTACTTTAAGTTCTCAGCCAACATGACGATGGAAATTTTCGCGAACAACAAACGATGGTGCCAAACATGGACTAATGATTCAATGAAATCCCATTACGAAGAAGCTTTTGAAGGCACAAAGAAATGAATCTCACATGTGGGTGCCAAAAGCTAGCCAATAGGCGTTAGTCAAGGCTTACCATCCAACTTTTCTAGAGAACCCTAGACTCAACTCTTATGCTCAAACCTAACACAAACGTGTGTTGCCTAAACTGCAAAATCCTTATACTAATCACCCACACACTTTTTGGAAGTGGACACCTAAGTTACTCTAGAATGAGTCCCTCACTTTTGCCATTTCATTTCACTCACATGTATGAACACAAACTCTCAATCCAACTGTTAACCCCAAGATTCACCTCAACAGTAATGAAACTTTTGAGTCTCCATGTATATCCATAATAAGATCACAAATGTATTGTAATGTTCATATCGATAAGTTTTGTAATAATCATAGATAAGCTTCCCATAGAATGCACCACGATGAGAACATGCATCCTCTCGAGTATGCATATAGGAAATAGTCACTTGTTGAGCCCAACTACACAGTGCACTAATAGGTGCAAAGTAAGGGAATTCATGTGAGTATTGGAAAGGGATCATGTTCTTGCCATACTAGGATCTTGTTTTTCCTACACCATTAGCATGTGATTTTCCTTGTCTTATTAGAGAAAATTGAAGTATTTCAATGGTGATGCACCACAGTGCGGTCTCCTTCTCGAGAGCTCCATGATCCTATCCTCAGAGTAGAAAACCAGGCTCCTGGGGCCGCACACAGTACTCCGCACAGAGGTTGCAAAATACGTAGAAAAACACAATACACAGGGAGCATGAACACAAACTTCTTAGGTGTTACAAATGCAGTCGAACTTACAGTTTGTGACTGACCAGGCCACTATATGTTTTATTAAAGAGCATATACAAAGAAGTGTCTGGTGGCCATTTGGCCTTTCACATGGACACTAACGCTAATAATCTCCCCCTAAAGGCCAATATGCCCAAAGTAATTATGGGAGAAAAATAAAGAATGATAAAGAATACCTGAGTGTAAGTATACAAACTATACCTCCCACTTGATGGGCATGTTACACAATATACAAGTGACTGTGTAAGATCATGAATCAAGTAGCCCCCACCAAGTAACAACAGTGTCAAAAGCTATCCTGTGGTAGAGCTTTAGTCAAAGCATTTGTAACATTGTCTCAAGTGTGAACCTTCTCAAGAATAATGTGCTTAGTGGCTAAGCGATCTCTAATGAAGTGATACCTCACCTTAATGTGCTTGGTCTTTGCATGATAGACTGGATTCTTAGCCAAAGCAATGGCACTCTGACTATCACTGAGAAAACAAGGTACATGCTATGGTAAATCCATATCACAAGCAAGATGAGAAATCCACAATGGTTCCTTACATGCCTCATGTGCTGCAATATCCTCTGCTTCTATGGTGGAAAGAATTGTACATTCTTGAAGATGAGATCTCCAAGAGATATCACCTCAACAAAATGAAAAATGTACCCTGATGTAGACGTATGATTATCTACACCACCAACATAGTCAGAATTTGTGTAACCAATAATGGATGCTTTCCCTCTACCTAAGCATAGACACTTGTCCTTAGTGCCACTGAGATATCTCAAAATCATTTTGACTACTTCCCAATGTTTCTTGCCAGGATTAGACATATGTCTGCTCACAACTCCCACTGCAAATGCAATGTCTAGTCTCGTAGCTACCATAGCATACATGAGACTACCAACAACAGACTGATAGGGAATTTTGGTCATGAATTCCTTTTCCTCATCTGATTTGGGGAAATCATCCTTGCTCAATTTCACATATGTGGGTAAAGGTGTACTCAATGCCTTTCCACCCTGCAAATTGAACCTGTGAAGTACTTTGGATATGTATTCACTATGAGACAAGTATATGCATCTTTTACTCCTATCATGAGTAATGCGCATGCCAAGAATATGTTTGGCATCCCCCAAATCCTTCATATCAAATTTTCGACTCAACTTCTTTTTGAGAATTGACAAGTCATAAGAGGACTTCCCAGCAATCAACATATCATCGATATAAAGTATCAAGCATATCAACCTTCCATCTGAGCATCTCTTTGTGTAGAGATAATGATCCTTATTACTTCAAGAATAGCCTTGAGACTTCATAAAAGCATCAAACTTCTGATACCATTATCTAAGGGACTGTTTAAGTCCATACAAGCTCTTCTTGAGTTTACAAACTAGATTCTCCTTGCCAAGAACTACATAACCCTCTGGTTGTTCCATATAGATCTCATCTGTAAGATCTCCATGCAAGAAGGTAGTTTTCACATCCATTTGGACCAGCTCTAAGCCCTCCATTGCAATGAATCCAAGCAACCTGCACAGGGTAGTCATCTTGACCACTCGAGAGGAGATTTCCTCGAAATCAACACCATGTTGGTGCTTAGAACCTTTTACAACAAGTCGTGCTTTATACTTTGGGGAAGCACTATCTGATGTGAATTTCAGCTTATGTACCCATTTACATGGTAAAGCTTTCCTGCCCTTTGGCAAAGGTACTAAATTCCAATACCATTCTTTTGAATAGAATCCAAATCACTCTTCATGGCATGCTCCCACTTGACATGATTCTCTATCTGCATAGTCTCTTTGTAGCAAGAAGGCTCATCGAAATCTGTTAGCATAACAAAATCTAAACCTAGAACATATCTATCAGGTGGATGTGAGACACGTACAGAGCATCTCAATGGTTACTGAAGAGAAACATGCACAGAATGATCTGATCAGACATTCTGTTGAACATCCCTATGTGCAACATTTTTATGCATGCTAACTGGAGGACTAGTATCCTCAAACACAACTCTTCTCACTTCAACCTCCCTAATGGGATATTTATGCATCTTGAACTCATTGAAAATGACATCACTACTTCTGATCACTAATCATGTTTTTAGGATCCCATAAGCGATATCCAAATTGTCCTTCTCAACCATATCCAAGAAAAATGCATTTCTTTGACTTATGGTCCAACTTTTGTTTAAGATTCTTGGGTATATGAACATATGCTTCACACCCAAAAACTCAAAGATGATCATATTATGGTGGTTTCCCTATCCATAACTCTTGTGCCACTTTCAGACCTTTGGAAATACTAGGTGAAAGGTTAATCACATGAACTGCAGTCAATACTGCTTCTGTCCAAAAACCTTGTGAGAAACTGTGATGTTTTAGGCTCCAAAAACCTGCATAAATGTGCAACGACTGCTCCCACCTTACCCCCACTAGAATTTAGAAACTTCCGAGGAAAAATACCCATCAAGGATCCACCCATCAATTGAATTGACCACATGCATACCAAATTGCATTGGTTCCAAGGTCTTGTCAGACCTCTAGTTGATGCTAAATATACTTGGGAATCAAAGTTAGAATTCGACTATTATTGGGATCATTTTTTCTTTTCACATAGTTTTGAAGATTAGAAAATTTTCGATGAATTGCACCCAATATGAAACAATTTTGGACTTGATGAGTACTTTTTAGCCCATTGACGAAACCAAACTTTTATGGTTGCTACTTTTTGATTCATACTATGCAAGTAAGCATCGATAAGGATGTTCCATGAACATTTGTGTTACCGTCTCTCCTACCCAATCAATCATTAAAGAAGTTTCACCTCACACAGAAACTTGTTAGAGAGGCTCTCAAAATGTTTGGTACCCACACACCTACAGATAACAAGGGCCTCCTCATTGAATAAATGAAAAAGAGTGAGGCCTTAAAGCTCTCATAGATGTCCACCATCACTTTGAACTTGTCTATTGCATGATGTACGTGCATGCAACACCTTTCTTGGATGGGACTGCATCACTCAACCCCACAAAAAGATATGCTTTAGCCAATAGTTCACATAGAATGCATCTCTAAATATTGATATGCCTCATTTGATCATTGACCACTTATATGTAGCTAACACAAGGTGGCCTGGAAAACAAGTACTAAATGACTATTGTGCTATTACACACATTGGATACATGTGCCTTCTGTGAGGAGTGATGGCACATTGTAGAGATGTATGGGTATTTGCAAAAACCTACTCTAGACTAGGCTATTTCGTGCTTGTACACTCTCATAGATATATGCAATAATATGACTATATTACCTTGGAGCATTGACCTAATATGTTTGAGTCAAGATATAAAACTTTTAGAAATTACACATGTGGAGAAAACCATTTGTTTATGGAAGAAGGCTATCCAAAAATTGTTCAGTGCTTACAACTTACTAGATTGAGAAAAATTCTTTTGCAAAGCTTCCAATAGGAAGGTAAGTGAGATAAAAAAGTTATTTTATGAATTTAGATTGTACAGAGTGAGCTATATATCTAAGGAGTCACAAATGTAATCCCAAGTTTCAAGAAGCATCTTAAGTAGGTACACAATCATAGAGATATGGCCATATTTCTTTTCACAAAGCTCCCATGATTAAAATATTTTGTAGAAGCACTTATAAGAGCGTTTGCTTCATGACCCACTCAATAGATAAGTCAATGAGACCATAAAATCACTTCAATAGCTCTAGGAAATTGATAGACTTGGTATATGGAGAGCAACAATGAACAATAGATGGAAATGATGATGAAATATTCATGTATATGCATTGAGAAGTAGAGTACAATACATGGAGATGATGAAGGACACTCCAAGGGCTTCATGTTGCGTACAATGAGAACTCAAGATATGAGCAGAAGGATGTTCACACATTGCCACCAAGATAGTAGTGTATATGTACATTTTTCCCTTGATTTTAGAAGATGAGTGCTTGCTAGATGCCATCTAACATTCTCCTTGTTTTTAGGTGTTCATTTGAGTTTGAATTCAGACGAGAGACCTGAATTTTGGATCTCTTGACACTCACTTCAACTCATGGGATTCTATCCTTAAGTGCAATGGAGTTCAAGGTCCAACTACTTTGACTTTCCATATGCACCAAAAGATCCCCGTCAAGCCTAAGATGATTTGATCTCCAATATGTTGTAATTTCTTTAAGTCCAATCATAGATTTGAACTTTAAGCTTCACTCTATCCGACGCTTTGATCCTCATATCTACATATTTTTGTTTATATGGAACTCAATATTTTTGTTCCTATCATGATAAATATAATTCGCTACAAGATGCAAAGAACTCATGTTATCACCAAATATGTAGGGAATGGATGATTTCTTCTCCTAGGTCATAGTATAGTGTCTTTATCCACATTGCTTCTTGAGTAGCATTAGCCAATCCTTTGTATTCAACCTATGTAGATGAGAGAAACAATAGGTTGCTTTTTTTATCACCAAGGAATAAGCTTAGATCCTACAAATGAAAGAGAACCAGAGTTACTTCTCCTATCTTGTTTTGATCCTTCCCAATCTGCATAAGAGAAGATTTTAGTATCTCACTTAGAGGTATATGAATAGAATAGGCCTTCATCATTTGCTCTTTTGAGGTACTTGAGAATCCTTTTGGCTACCTCCATGTGCGAATTTCTAGGTGTATGCATGAAGTGACTCAAAACACTCACTATAACTAATGTGTACTATATGAGAGTAGCATAGTTGAGACTTCCCACCAAGATTTGATAGCTTGTTACATCTTCAATGAGCTCATCATCATGATCACTAAGCTTTTAGTTTACTTTCATAGGTGTACTAGCAACCTAAGAAGTTTCCATTTTGAAATTTTCTAGCATATCTTTTATGTAATTCTTCTAAATAACGTATGTAACATGATCTGTATAAATCACCTCCAATCTAGGTAAGTGAGCTGCCCTAGTTTGCTGATTTTGAATTCTTCCTTCATTTGATGCTTAAGTCTTGTAATAACTTCATGATCATTACCTATTAATATAAGTTCATCCACATATAGAAAAAATATATACGACTTCTCCATGAGATCTCTTAATGAATAGGGAAGGATTTTCCTTGCTCACCATAAACCATTTTATCCTATAAATAAGTTACAGGTCTACAATTCCAAGCTCTTGGAGCTTGCTTGTCACCTTTTGGGGTTGTGTTTTTAGCCACACTAGTAAATCTAAGGTTTCTTGAAAGATTTTAGTTATGGTGGGAGCAGCAACCCCAAGTCTATGCAGGTTTTTGGGACTAAAGAATAGATTTGATAGACACTTGTAAGTGTTGTTAGCCAGTGTTTGGGCTATTAATTCAGCCTTTTCAGTGTCATTTTACTTCATATATTGAACACATCCACACTATGTACACTTCTATGGATACAACTTATGTACATACATGTGGTCATTGATATAGTGGTTACATTCTTTTGCATGTGAATTCAACCTTTTTAGTGCCATTTTACTTCATATATTGAACACATCTACACTATGTACACTTCTATGGATACAACTTATGTACGTACATGTGGTCATTGATATAGTGGTTACATTTTTTTGCATAAAGCCTTTTACATTTGATAAAGAGGATCATGGTGATGTTTTCATAATTGGGAGACACCTAGATGCTAGGGTCTCTTTGGTGATGCAAGTGGAAGACTTACCTAGCCTCTCCATAGGAGATGTATGCTAGTTGTTCATAAGTGCTCGATAAGCCTAGTTGGCTTCTTTTGGGTAACTGTTTATATTTAGTAGAGTGAGTGATTCAATATGCAAGTTTCCATGTCAATACTTGTAGTTTTATGAGATTTTGACACTAGTCATATGCTCATTGCTATTCATTAATCCATTTTTATGGGGACACTATTGATTTTTTTTCCCAAAATCTGACACTTGGTCATCCTTTCTTGAGCGTTAGTGGTGCCTAGACTATTCTAGCTCCATTTTCATTCTAGTCAATTCCCTATCATCATGAAATCAGAAATCTCAAGCACATCGGGTGGATCTGGGTCTAGTGCCAGTGATCCCAATAGGAGCTATAACTTGCAAGGAAAAGGCCATTTTGAGATCTAAAAATTTGATGGCACAAACTTTGCTCTATGTAAGAATTGTCCTAATTCAGAGGAGATAGTGGAAGTCAGTAAATGGAATCTCAAAGAAACCTTTTGATATGTCTGATGATGATTGGGATGAGTTGGATGAAATGGATAGGTCTATCATTTGATTCCACCTGGTAGATAGCGTTTACTTTACAATATTAGACTATGAAAGTGAAAAGGAGCTTTGGAAGTAGTTACACAATACATATGAAAAAGAAACGACATCAAATAAAATGTGTCTAACGAGAAAGGTATATGACCTTCGCATGAAGGACACAGAAAATGTTCCTGCTCATTCAAATGAGCTTGATGCTATATTCTCCAAGTTAGATGCTTATAAAATGGATATAGATAATGAAATGAAAGCAATCTTGTTGTTATGCACCTTTCGGCATCATGGGATACATTTTGCACATCTATTACCAATAGTGGACCTCATGGTAAACTGGTCTATGATGGCATATGTAGATATGGAGATAGGTCTATAATTGAGTTTTCATGATGTTGGAGATGCATTTGATGCTATTCTCTATTAGCAGGGTGTTGGATGCTTGCTTTACTTATGCATTACTCGGGTAGATATTGAATTCGCTGTCTCATAGATGAGCAGGTCTATGCATTGCCGAGGTGTCAAGCATTGGCAGGCAGTTAAGCACATCTTTCGCTACTTGAGTGGTACCTGGCTACTTGGATTGTTTTATCCCAAGGGGGATCACTACTACTAGATTTACATGCTTTTTTTGACTCTGACTGGGCTGGTTGCTATGACACTCATGTGTACACTAGTGATTTTTGCTTCATGCTTGGTAGCTCATGTATATCTTGGTTGAGAAAGAAGCACCCTACTATGGCCACTTCTAGTTGTGAGGCTGAGTATAGGGCAACTTTCATAGCGAGTGTTGAGTGTGTGTGGCTTAGACACCTTATGGCTAATTTGGGTGCTGGTCAGTCTTTTGCCACCACCATCTTCACTGACAGTCAGAGCTTATTGGCAGTTGCGAGTAACCCTTTGTTCCATGCTCACACTAAGCACATTGAGGTTCACTATCATTATGTTAGGGAGAGGTTCTCTGATGGAGAGATGAACTTGGCATATGTGCCCACATAGGAGAATATTGCAGACCTTTTCACAAAGGCTCTACCTAGGGAGAAGTTTGAAGCTTTCTACAAAACTTTAGTCTTACTTCCTTTTTGGATTGATTCCCCATAGCTTGGTACTTCCTTATACATGAGTGCTAGCTCCTTGTTCACCGCATCACTCCCAAGAGGGATTTGTTGATATATTTAGATAGTGATGTGTGTGAACACACTAGGACCACCGGGATACTTTTTCCCTCTTTAGGAGGTTTTTTCCCCGGCTTGTATATACACTTATTACCCTAATGGGCTACTTATCCTTGTATATTCTAGTGGTAATATATTCAGTATTGTGTGTTTTGCTCCAAGCTTCATCTTCTTCCTTGTGCTGTTTGTGAGCTTCCATAGACCTCAAACGCCAACACTTGGAACTAAATTCCATGTATTGTTTTCATATAAAGCTTCCATTTTTTCATCCATTGCCTTAACCCATTCATTACCTTTGATGCTTCTTTAAAAGTTGTAGGTTCTTGGTCCTCAAGAAGTTTTGCCATATAAGCTCCATGAGAAAATATTTGTGGTTGCCTTCTTTCTCTTATTGGATACCTTGATTGACTTCTTGTCCTACCATGCTTTTCTTGCCTTTGAGATTAGGTTCTTCTTGATGTAGAACCTTTGCTTTCTTCTTCCTCTCGCTCAATTTCCTTTGAAAGTAAATCTAGAATTTTCTTCAACTTTTGATTGGGGGGAGTTACCTCACCATGTGTAATTTGGCTTTCTCGTGAGCTCGGAGAACTTGGCTCTTCTTCATGACTTCTTGTAGTTTCTTCTTCCTCTATCTGCACTTCATGCTTATACCAAGATTTATCTTCATGAAAAATGACATCTCTCAAAACAATTATCTCTACAGTATTTGGGTTCACACATTTATATCTTGGTCTCCCTTTTGCCATACCAATGAAAATCATTGTTTGTGACCTTGGATCCAACTTTGACCTTAATTGTGGTGGAACGTGAACAAAACATATGCTTCCAAAAATTCTACAAAATAGAAATATCTAGTTTTGATCCATAAAATACTTCATAAGGTGCTTTTTGTACATGACTTTGAGTAGGTGGTAACCTGTTCATCACATAAACTACCATATTGCATGCTTTAGCACAAAAAATAAGTAGTAATTCCTTTTCATTTAACATGCACCTACCCATCTCCAAGCTACGCTTGTTTCTTTTTTTGGCCACACCATTTTGTTGAGGCATGTATCTGTTTGTAGTCTCCTTTCTAATTCATTGTTCCTTCAAATATGCAAGAAAATGATTAGAAAAATACTAACCTCCTGCATCTAATATCAATCTTCTTATGGTTTGACATGTTTGCTTTTCAACCAATGATTTGAACTTCTTAAACATATCAAACACTGCATTTCATAAAATAAATGAATGTAAACTTTGAGTCATCAATAAACATTACAAAGTACTTGTAACATGCCATGGAATCTTCTTGAGATGGACCCCATACATCAGTATGAATCAAGTCCAAAATATCTCTGCTTTGCAATCCTACTTTTTAAAAAGGACTTCCTACCTGTTTTCCAAACTGAATGCCTCACAAATATAATCCAAATCTTGCTTAGGTTGTTGTGGTAGACCTTAAACCAAGGATCTCTTTGCAATATCCTTCCATCTACCAACACAAATGTGTCCTAATCCCTTATACCATAAATCCAATTCACTAACTTGGGTCCCATTTATCCTTGTATAACATGCATAATTTGGAACTTCAACTTCATAAGTATATAATCTATTTACCTTTTCTCCTCTTATAGAAAAAGTCCCATTGTTCTTCTGATAAGCATGCCACTGATTATTGTTAAAATCCACCTTCACTCCATTGTGTTGATATATTTAGGAAGTGATGTGTGTGAACACTCTAGGACCGCCGGGGCACTTTTTTCCCTCTTTATGAGGTTTTTTCCCCCAGCTTGATTTTCTTCACAGTTAGTTAATTTCTTGATAATTTGGTGTTTGTCTTCCAAAATTGATTGGAGTTTAAAGTTATTCTTGATATAGAGGTGGTCTAACATCAAGGATAGCTTGTTCTTTTGGAGATTAACACTCTCCATCAAAATTCTCCATCGGGTATGTGGACCAACCTAAAGGATAAAACATTTTGTGGGGCTCCACCATGGTGCAAGTGATGCCACTGTAGCATTGAGAATCCGGGTCACATCTTCTTCGCTTGCCATAAGTCGCTCCAACTGTGTGAGACTCTTAGGAATATTTTGAGACTGTAAGAACAAATCACCTGGAAGCAAGCACTACTTGGCAAAGTGATTGAATTCTTAGTGGCACTTTGGAATGCTATAAGAGGGGAAACCCTCTTGAAGATTTGGAGGGAGCGGTGTGCCAATAATTTTGGACACCCTCCTAAAAAGTGGTCGATCGAGAAGTCTCTATTTCTCCTTGGCAAAAGAATTTCCAACTGTAAGAGGTCTCCACCTTTGAGGCATCATAAAGTGTTTCTCATTGTGAAGAATAAGCTTAAACCCAAGTGGGCCTTGCATGAGGGGGACGGGTGGGTTGTTTAGCTCCTTTGTAACACTCTAGACCCACAAGTTTCACCACTGCTTTGTGGGATTCAGGGGGTCCCAAGGGCACTAGTCCCGTTCACTTGTAACTTGTTCTTTCTTTTTCTTTAATTAAGGTCTAGGAGAGTAGGCCAAGGCCAAACTTCCTTTTCGAAAAAAAATGATATGGTCTATGCTACTACACCAAGATTTTTGATGTTCTGATATCCACAATAGCGTAACTTACAAAGGGAAAATAAAAAGTGGTAGTAGGATATCCACCAAGGGATGCACCATGAAATCGCCAACAATGGAGATAATCACCTACAAAGGAAACAAATGTCAGATTGATTACTGGAGTGCTTAGACTCATTGAAGGGTCCTTATTGTATAACCCCTGGATTAGACCCTTGAAGATGGGTTTTCTAATGGGTTTTAACCCTAGTTTTAACCCTTGGATTGTTTATTTAATTGAAGCCACAACTGAGTGGTTTTTACCCTTAGGAATAATTATTCTAAGGTACATGAAACTTAGTCTTGGAAGAAGTTTCCCCCAAGTGTCACCTTGATTCTTACATGAAAAGAAGGTTTAAATTGAATCACAAATCATGAGACTTTCCTTGGGAAATCGTCCACATGAGGGACGGTTGGAAGTGTTCTATGACATGCACCCTTTGGACCTTTGGTATATATATGGTTGGAGTGGCTGGGTGGATACATACTCACTTCCACAAGGTGGTCATTAACTCCAAGGAGGAACTCTCAAAACATTGGTATCAAGAGCTATGTTTCTTTTCAAGATGATTTTTTGCTTCAATTTTTTTAGGAGCGTATGCAGATCTTATACTCCTTCAAGTGTGACATTGATTGGTGGACTTGAACAACTGTGCTACATGGAGAGACTCTTCCTCATGTATGCTCTGTAAAACATTGGTGTCCAAAGGCCCATCTAAGCACCCCTAAGGAGGTCTTTTGAGAAGCTTGACGAGGGTCCATAGGACCCCCAACTAGCACAAGAAGGAGGAGAGCCCCCCCCCCCCATAACTAGAGAACGCCAGCCTCAGATGCCACGTGCCTTGCAAGTCCAAACCCATGGACAAAGGTGCCAAGGACAATCGATCTTGCCATTTTCTCTCTACCTTGAGTGTTGAAAAGAGGTTTGAAAGAGCTTTTTTCTTATACCCTTTCTTGTCCCATGAAATCTTCATGTATGGGTTAAATTCAACCCAATCAGCACAGTTCCATGATCCCAAAAAAATCCTCTCTTTTTTCCACTTCTCTACATGATGTTTTGATCTCCAACTTATAACAAAATCATGTGTAGGATCTGAGGTCTCTCTAGTGCACCACCTTCTACAACTAGTCAATCTATTTGTGCTTGATTAACCTATCACCTTAGATCTAGTTTAGTTAAGGTTTTCTCCACACATAGTTGAATTCAATAGCTTCAATTTGTTCTATTAACCACTGCAAATGGATTGGTTTAGGTTAGGCAATCAATATGTACAATACAGACTATGCAAATCACTAGCTTATGATATAATTGGGGTTTCACTATAACTTTGATCTCTCTAGAATATCGAACAACTAGATAGAGATATTTTTTGGACATGTACACATTCAAGATTTAGAATGCAAGAAATTGAACCTCAATTGGATCTATACATAGAGAGAAATAAACAATAGAAGTAGGTAGTGTCTGCCAAAATCTGTTCCTACAATGGGTTTGAGCTTTGTAGCTCTTGATTTATACTTCTTTTTTCTTGGACAAATCTGGGCTTTGGAATTGCTTTTCTAAGTCTTCCCTTCACTCTCCTCATGTTATTCATCTAGAATCTCACCTTATTCATGAGATTATGAGTGAATAGATCTTCTTATGAATGTTCACCTACCCGTGTGTGACCTTTGGCTCTCCACATGGCCTTTGCTTGACTCTTGGCTCTTTGTATTTCCATAGTTGGATGAGGATGCATATCTTGCCTGACTCTAAAGTATCCTTTGACTTTTGTAGCACCCTTTCTTTGATCTAAGGTCCATGACCTTGCACAAATTGCATTTTCAACACTCCCCCCTCAAGCTCATACTAGAAGTTTCTATCTCCAAAGAGACTCATTGAAATCTTGAACTTGTTGAGCTTAGTTTCATCCAAACCCTTGGTGAGGATGTAGGCAACTTGGTCTTCAATAGTCACAAATTGAACATACACAACTTTACTTACCACCTTTTCCCTCACATAGTGATAGTGCACCTCTATAAGCTTACTTCTAGCATGGTAGATGAGATTATTGGTTAGGTGAATACGAAAACATTTATCTCCATATATTGGAATCATGCCTACCTACAAGTCCAAGTTTCGCATTGATTTCTTTAAACCATATAGCCTCACATTTAATGAGTTCTAAAGCCCTACATTCAGCCTTATTTGATGATAATATTTCTTTAGGTAGCTTTTTACTTATCCATGAGATAGTTTTACTTCATAGCATGAACACATAGCTTGTTGTTGATATTCTGTCATCCACACATCTTGTCCAATCTACATCACTCCATTCCTTGATTTGTAGCTCTTGTCCATACCTATAAAGCAGCACACTAACAATGGTGTTTTCAACATACCTTAGCGCCCTCTTTGCTACATTTAGACGCACATCTATAGCTCCATGCATGCATTGAGAGAGAAATCCAACAACATAACTCCAATAAGGTCTTGTGAAAGTTTCATTTAGTGAGCCTACCATAATCCTATAGAAGTTCCAGGGATCTAGCTTCTTACCATCCTCTTTGCGGATTTTTACATTAGTGTCCATGGGTTGAGAAATGGGTTTGCATTCTGCCGTACCATATTTGTAAAGGATGTCTAGAAGGTACTTTCGTTGTGATAGATATATACCATCATTTTTATACACAAATTCAATATCCAAAATATTTAAGCTCACCCAAGTTTGATACTCTAAACTCTAATCCAAGACTTCTTTTGATGTCCTTTACACCTACAAGATCACTACATGTAATGATGAGGTCAGCAACATATACATATATATGCATACTATTTTGTTCTCTATCCTGTTTAGGTATAGTCATGGACCTAGTTGACTTGGTGAGTATCCACAACTACATAGATAATCCACCAAACTTTAATTCCAAGCATTTGGGGCATGCTTTAGACCATACAAGTGCTTTTGTAACCTACATGCCAAATCAGGATCTTGTAGATCTTCAAATCCTTGAGGTTGAGCCATGCACACCTTTTCTTTCAACTCACCAATAAGGAATGCATTCTTGATATCAAGCTGGTAAATGGGCCAACATTTGGCTGCACATATGGATATCAAAGTCCTGATTGTGGTTTTTTCAGCAACAAGGATAAAGGTCTCATCATAATCGATACCTTGTAGTTTGGGCGAAGCCCTTTGATAGCAACCTTGCCTTGTGTCTAGCTAGGGTTCCATCTGAGTTACTTTTTGTCTTGTATACCCTTTGCTTTAGACTATCTTCATGCCATCTCTTCAATGATAAAGATCAAACCCTATCTGAATTGGAGATATGACATAAGAGACTAGGTCATATAGGTGAAACAACATTGAAGCAAATATGCAAGGATCAAAGTGTGCTTGGCATTCCAAATGTATCCAAGCAACACATGATTTACAAATGTGGAGCATGCCAATTTGGCAAATCACGTAGGCAACCATTCAACAAAAGAGGACACATGTATGAAGACTAGTTGGGGCTTGTTCACACAAATGTGTGGGGTCCTAGTAGAGAGCCATCAATCTCAGGGTCAAGGTATTATGTTTCATTCATAGATGACTATAATGGATGGGCAATACTTCACTTTATGGAGCATAAAGATGAAGTCTTCACTTGTTTCAAGAAGTATTTGGCATTGGTTGAGAATCAAACAGGTAGAAGTTTGAGAAGACTCTCATCTAATGGAGGTGGTGAGTACTTCTCACATGAATTTGACTCCTTTTTACGTGAAAAATACATAAAAAGAGAGAATACTGTGAAGAGATGGATTTGTAGTTGATCAAGATGAAGTGGTGCTGCAAAAACATTGCACTACACCAGCCAAATGGACTCTAGAGATATGTGGTGGGCCCTTTTAATGTATTAGACACCCTATGTACCTTGGAAGATCACTCTTAAAAAGTTGAATCCAAACAGATAAGTTGGAGTAGATTCAAGAGCCAAAAACTTGCTATTTATGTTCATACACCTGTCCAAAGTTTTGAATAATTCTCTAGCCACAGCAACAATTAACTTAATTCCTTTTGGGGAACTTGTATTAGCTTAGTAAGCTAACAATCAAGAGTTAATTCAACCAAAATGATGGACTACACAAGGAGAAAGAAGTTTAGCAAGTGATAGGATGACCCCGATTTTCCTGGGCTGCAACAGTACACAAACCCGTGCACAGTAAAATAGAGATATCTCACGATTAAAGAATCCAATGCTCATGAATATTTGTAGGTGTATACAAGCCAGTATGAGGATTGTAACATGCTTTAAATCATGGAAAATGGTGAGGTACACACTGAGACACAACTCTGACAAAATGACTATTTTGAGAGAGTTCTGGCAGAGAAGAAGAAAATGAGGTGACACACTTGACTTCAAATGATCATAACTGAATATTGAAACATCCAAATACAATGAAAATTGAGGAGCATATATTAGACTTAGAGAGATAACTTTACCAAGTTGATTCTCTGAAAATGATGCACCAAGCTCAGAGAAATCATCTTTGCAATCTAGATGAGAAAACTGAGAGATATGGCAGTGAATAGTACACTTCACAAGAACATGAAAATATGAACTCAAATGATCATGAAAATGAAAGTATATTGATTGTACAATACAATGGACTTACTGATACATATGTGTGCCTTGAAAACACACCTTGATATGGCATAAAGCTCAGCTCTTGGAGATCTTCTCATAACCATGACTAAAACTACCATGTATTTATAGTTGATCTTGGGAGCCTAACTTCCTACAATCACTCTGTAATCTATTAGTGATTGATTTGATTCTCCAACTACCTTCAATCACAAATTTGTGGCTTCTCTTTCCATTTTTGATCAAGTGGGCTCAACCACTTTAGATTCTTTCACTTTTACATCAAGTAAAGGCTTCAAAAGTTACAAGAGGTAGTTCACAAGTGAACTTTACATTGTCTTCATTTTAAGGCTTCTTCTATGACTTTGTGAGACTCAAGCCAATACTTAGGCTTGTCATAGACTTGCTCCAATAAATACAACAAGGTACACTTCTAAACAAAATGGAGTGGTAGAGAGAAGAAATAGACTAATAATAGAAGCTACAAGATCAATGTTGAATGAGAAAAAACTTCCAAATTACTTATGGGTGGAGACTGCTCCCACAGCCACTTACCTAATTAATAGGCTTCCATCCAAGTATCTAGATGGAATGACACCTCATGAGGCATGGAATGGCAGGAGAACTTCCTTAGATCATTGTAAGATCTTTGGGTGCATTGTTTATGCACATATACCCTCACAAATTAGGGAAAAGATTGATCCAAAGGTTGAAAGATGCATATTCATTGGCTATGATCAAAATCAGAAAGGATATAAGTTGTATAATCCCACTAACAAAGGATTTACAGTTACTAGGGATGTGGTGTTTGATGAAAATAACTCCTCGTTTGAAGATGATTGCAGGAAAATAAATTAAAGCTACCCTATGATTTGGAAAATGACTTTCCAAATCTAACCAAGGAAGAACCACATACATCAAAGGATGTCAACTCAAAAGATGAAGAATAGATCAACCTTGAAGAATTCAAAGCTTGGAAGTCCAAGGGCAAAGCAAAATTCAAACAATTGGAAGACATTCTAGAGTCATCCAATCAAGCACTTAGAAGATCTCAAAGTAAAAGCAAGAAACCTATAAGGTATGGCTATGACACATCACTAGTCACCAAGCATGCTATATACATGGCTAAAGATTCTATGTCAGAGGAGCCTTCTTCATTTGAAGAAGCCAATAAGAAGGAAGAATGGAGAGAAGCTATGCAAGAAGAAATTGAAGCACTTCAAGAAAATAACAGTTGGGATCTGGTTCCCAAGAAATCATTCATGAAGGTAATAGGATCAAGGTGGATTTACAAAGTGAAAAAGAATTCAAATGGGACAATCAACATGCATAAAGCAAGGCTAGTAGCAAAGGGATTTGCTCAAACACAAGGAGTGGATTATGAGGAGACCCTCTCACCTGTAGCTAAGATTCCAACTATCAGAGTTTTAGTAAGTATTGCTGCTTTAAAGAATTTGATTTTGTACCAATTAGATGTTAAAAATGCATTTCTTACTGGATGGATCTATGAAGAGGTGTACATGGCTCAACCATCAAGATATGAAGATAAAGAAAAACCTAATTTTTTATGTAAATTGAGGAAAGCACTCTATGGTTTAAAGCAAGCTCCTAGAGGTTGGAACCATAGGATTGTCACATATTTGTAGGACCAAGGCTTTGTTGTAAGCAAGGCACATTCTTCATTATTCATTAAGAATATTAATTTAGAGGTTATTTACCTATGTGTTTGTTGAAACTCAAGGTCAAGCACAAGCATGGAAGCACATCAAGGAAGTGGACACACAAGAAGAAGGAGCATGTAGGGAGCTCCAAGAAGCACATGTCAAATTTCAGAAAAAATCCCTATAAAAATAGTGATTTTTATCACTACAAACCATTGTAAATACCATTTTTCATTTTTGAAATTCCATTTTGTTCAAGCCAAGGAGTCCTCAAGCTTGAGGAGTATTAGAACTATCATCATACCAATTTTCATAATTTTTAGACTCCGTTTGAACCCCCAAATAAGCCCTGGAACCTAATTTTTAACTAGGCCGGACACTAGGTCTGAACAAGGCCAAAACCACTCAAAAAACTATAAAAAGGGCTGGAGAGCTCATTTTTGAGGGTAGCTTGTTGTAGATTTGAGCTTTGTAAGAGATTTCTTTTGTAATCGAAGCTTTTCATTGTTCCACTCTTTGCTCTTACCTTGTGTGCGTGTGTGTATGTGTGTGCATGCTTGTGTGCTTTCACTCACTCACTTGTGCCATCAGTTGCTCATAGACTTCATACTAGTCCTCACGTCTCCATGGATTGATATTTATGAGGTGAAGCTCCTCATGTTGGTACTTACCATTGTGCTTGAGTGACACCAAATTTGGTGCCGTTGTCGGGGAGGGAGCTTGGAGGGTGAGCGTGTGATGGTAAGACGTAGAGTACTAACATTGGAAGGTAAAAAAATCACCATTTTCAGTTGAGTTTCTGATTTTTTCTCCATCTTCATCTTCATCTTCATCTTCATCATCATCACTATCTTCTCCCACCTTCATCTTCTCTGATTTTTTTCATTTTTTGACTGTACATTCACTTTGTTTTCACTTATGGTTGTGAGAAAGAATCTTAGAGAGGGTGCAAAACTGAAAACGATGAAGAAATACACCTCAATATACCCAAAAATTGAGTGAACTATCCCGGACATGAGATGACATGTGCCAAGTGTCGCGAGTGCAATATCTTGGGTTTGGAGGCAGATTTTGCATCAACAGACACACAAGAGTAACAAGGACGACATAAGGTACACATATTTGCAAAAAATTTTGAATTTGAACTCCAACAAATCCAAGTGTCGTGACCGGTTGAGTTCAAGTGTCGCAATACTTGAATTCGCGTGTGTCATGATATTTGGTAGATATCGTGTGTCACCGATATCTTTCACTCCCCAAGTGTCGCGATATCTAGATATTGTGTGACATTGGGTTGAGTGTCGCGACATCTAAGTGTCATGTGTGCAAGTGTCGCTATATTTCTCAGGTGTCCCGAGTGTCGTGTGTTCAAGGCCAAGTATTGCGATATTCCTCAGGTGTCCAGTGTCGTGCTTAGGGCCAAGTATCATGATATTACTCAGGTGTCGAGTGTCGTGACCAACCAAGTGTCGTGCGGCCAAAAGTGTCGTGATACTTCCCAAGTATCATGTGTTGTGGAATTCCTAGTGTCGTGTATCGTTTAGTTCAGATATCGTGTATCGTGGCAAGGCAAGTATTGTGTATCATCTGCTTCCAAGTATCACCAATACTTACTAAGTGTCATGTATTGCCTGTTCTAAAGCAATCCCAGAGAGGTCCTGTTTCCCTGTTTTAACCCCCAAAACCCTGAACTGGCATAACTTTCTCATACGAAATCCGTTTGCTGTGATTTTGGGTTCGTTGGAAAGCTCGTTAGATATAGTATTTTTAAGTTGAACCTTAGGTGGGACTAGGAAACCAAGGGGACTCCAAGGGATTTTGAGCAATACAAAGGGGAAATTTTGGACTAGAAGACAAAGCTTATGATATGAGATCTGGTAGACACTTAGGCAAGGATAGGCAAAGCATTAGATCATCTAAGGCTAGTGTCAACCATACAACCAAGTCTTGGGCTCAACAACTAAGTGGTTATCCCTACATGCTAAGTTCTGACACAAGTGACTCAAAAATGTCCTTCAACATGGAGAGACCCACACGTAGCTCAAGTACTTCGTATTTACAGACACCACAAGATCCCTATAAGACACAATTGGAATATATCAGGACCAACTCACATCTATGAGGATGGCCTGAGGCGATCAGTGGTCCAACTCAAAAATCTAGATCAACCCTTTGGACTGGAACACCGAGTGGTCAAGTTCAAACAGGGTTCATACATTGATAAGAAAGGAACCATGTATGTGGTAACCAACATCCCAGATAGGACAGATGAGTTTGGAAATATCATTCCTGAGAATGAGATAGGAGACCTAGAGCAAGGGGAGCTAGGAGGAGAACCCAAGACTCGTAGAGGTAAGTAAGTTTTGACTAGAGTAATCACTCCAGATTGGATCCCTCAAGATAACAAAAACATAGAACTATTCTTGAATAGAGAAACAGAGGAAGCCTTTTGGAGATTCAGGCCAGATGGACCTAGCCTAGTAGTCACCATATATGAATTCAAGGATCCGGAGACACTAGGGAAAGTTGTCTATCTAGATCACACATCTGAGAAAATCTTCTTGGTAATAGAGCAGGATAGGCATGCATACACTTGGCAGGGTCCATCAATTTTCCCTCCATCAAGATCTAGTGTTTCCCATGGTATCCAGGGAGCAGGATCATCTAAGGCTCATGAAACCCAGAGGGAAAGAACCAGAGAGAGACCTGAGGTAAGCTTTGCACACACAGTGGGTAGAGACCGATCGGGATTAGGAACTGAAAGACCTGAAAGGGAGAGACATAGAGTACATAGGCATCAAAGAGATGAACATGATTTTCCATTGCCTAGACCTCGAGAGCACTCAAGAACCCTTAGGCTTTCTCAAGTGGTCAAGGCTATGAAGAACTATTTTGATGGGTCAGGAGATCCTTATGATCATGTGGCTGAGTTCAAACAAGTGTTAAGAGCTGAACAGGTCGAGGACTTGTTCACTAAGTTCGAGGCATTTGGTTTGACTCTTAAGGGTACTACCTTAGCTTGGTTTCAACCCCTAAATAGTCGCAACTATTGAGACATAGGACAATTGCTAGAAGCATTCATTGTAGAATTTTCCAAGAGTGGTATCAAGCATAACACATCATCCTTGATCCATAACTTCAAACAGACACCCCAAGAAACATTGCGATTTGCAGGAAGACGGTTTAGGCAATACTTAGAAAGATGTCCCATAGCAGAACTACCCACACCTGCCAAACAAGTGGCCCTGTTTTTAGATGGCTTACTAAGCACAAAGTTGAGGTCATATGTGTACTTGAAAGAGCCTAGATCCATAGAAGAGTGCATGCACATGTGCATTGACATAGAAGACAACTTGGGTGAGGAGTTAGGACTGCCCAAACCCTATAAGGACTCTGACAATTCTACTAGTCATACCTCTAGAACCTCCACGGAGATAGATGAGATAGCTCAACAAGTTGCCAAGAAGCTAGGAGTTCAAAATAGACAAGCACCAAGGGCCACCTCATTGAAGCAGTGTTATACTTGTGGAGGAGACCACATGGCTAATGTTTGCCTGATGATAGCTCAACCCCAAGGGAACCCTAATGCTCTGTATTTCACCATTGAGAGAAAATACACAAATCATATGGCTCAAGATTGTCCATACAATAGGCTGGCTATCAGACAAAATTATTAGCAACCTTACCAATAGGGTGGGTATCACAACCAGCACCAATAGCCATATTATAGGCCACAACAACAATTTCAACCTCAATACCAGCAGCAATATCAGGCACCATACAAACCACAACCAGTTCTAGGAAGCCAACCACCAGCACCTGCTAATGTGATTCCAGTTAAGTATGCAGTGGCAGAGCAGAACCTTAATAGAGCATTGGTGCTAGTGACCCCTTTGATTTCAGAAAATGACTCTCAGGCTCATAGGTCCGATTACTCCCATGAAGATAGTCCACATGGTTCTTACACAGAGTCACCTGAGCCTAGTGAGAGTTATTCGTATCAATATGAGGCACCATCTATGGAACAAAACTAGGAGCCTAAATACTCCAATGTCATGTATACTAATCCCAACCCCAGGCCCCAAGCGAGACAAGTAAGACCACAAGCCCCTAGAGGTCCATGTTTCAGATGTCAGGGTGATCATTTCATTCGTGAATGTCCCTACCCATCAACTCTGGGACAAGGAAAAAACATCACAATACAAGGCTTTTGTCCTGAGTGCGGAAAAGAACATCTCCCGAGAGAATGTCCCAGGAACCCCTCTAGTGCGCCCAAGGTTACCCCCATTAATGTGGTAGGCTTAGTGGCGGATTCAAGTTCAAGCAGCAGTAATGTGGCTCGTGTACATGTCGTTACTAGGGCACAAACATTAAAACAAGATAAACCAGTGGAGCAATCAAAGTCAAGTGAAGAAGGACAGCCTAGTCAAAGGAAAACAAGAACATGGAAGGATACGAGGGAGAAAGCTAATCGCAAGTGGAATAAAAAGTTAACTAAACTAGAAGAAAGCGTGAAAGACACAAAAACAAAAATAGAAGACATTGCATCTCAAAGTCCCTCGCATGCTGAAACTCCATCCACAACACCTCATCCACCCCACCAGCCATTGTAAATAGACCGCAACTAGGGTCTATTCTTGCAGATCCAACCCCAGAAGGATTGGACATGATGTTCAATGCCTACCAAGCTCAACTTTAAGAAGGGCCAACAACTGTAGACCTAGACAAGAGTTACCCTAGAGCAGATTTAGAGATTGAACGGACAAAAATGTGCATCAAAATGGTAGAGCTAGCTCAGGCTATGCTCGAGACTAGTCAATCGTTCAATCAGACAAACTCTGTCAACAACGTCACAAACTTGATGACAAGGCAAAGAAATGTATATTTGTTGGTTATAGTGCTGAAAGTAAGGGATATCGTTTGTACCATCCATTGAAAAACACAATTATTGTGAGTTGAGATGTGGTATATGCTGAAAATTCAATTTTCCCTCTACTTGAATGTAAAAAACAGCCAACACTTAGCTCACAATATGTGTCCGATACACTCATGCCTTTGTTCCAAAATGGTGCGCTTGACTATGGCCATGTAGACCAGCCAACTGAGGTTCAAAGGGCTGAAAAATTCAAGCCAAATAGGGCTGAAAATGTAGAGAATTTCCATCCAAACATGGCTGAAAAATTTGAGCCAAAAATTGTCAAAATTATTGCAAATTTCCAGCCACATATGGCTGAACATTTGTGACAAAATATGGCTGAAAATGAGCATGAAATTCAACCCACACATGATGTACATATTGAAGATGTTTTACATGATGAACACATGTCTATCAAGAGTGCATAAACTATGCCAAAGTGGCTAAAACAAACTTTGCAGGACAACAAATTGAGTGCACCCTTACTTGGTAGAACAAGATCAAGCTCTCACCATGCATCAAGTAATTTTGTGGATTATTATCTTATTGCTACAGCATGTAATGAAGAGCCACTTTCTTTTGAAGATGCATGTGACGATCCACAATGGATGAGTGCTATGCAATAAAAAATGGATTCCATACATAAGAATGGTACTTGGGAGTTATGTGAATTGCCAAAAGGAAAGAATGCCATTGGTACAAAGTGGGTTTATAAGATTGAGAGACAATCTGATGGTAGCATTGATCGCTACAAAGCTAGATTGGTTGCCAAAGGATATGCGTAAAAATATTGCATTAATTATGAGGAAATGTTTGCACCTACTTCACGCATGACTACCATTCGTACCGTGGTTGCATTGGCTGCCCATCGAGGTTGGAAAGTGCATCAGTTGGACATAAAAACAGCCTTCTTGAATGGTGATTTGCAAGAAGAGGTTTATGTCAACCTCCTCTATTTGCTATGAAAGGGAAAGAGCATATGGGTTGTCGCTTGCATAAAGCCTTGTATGGTCTCAAGCAAGCTCCATGTGCATGGTATGAGAAAATCCATAAGCACTTGATTGCTCTTGGCTTCTGAAAGCACACTCTATGTACGCAAAAATGTGGCTGATCTTATAATGCTTGTTCTTTATGTCGATGACATACTCTTGACTGGGTCATGTGATGCAAAACTTGACATTCTTATGGCTGATTTGCAGCATACTTTTGATGTCACTTATCTTGGTCTTTTGAGCTACATCTTGGCATCGAGTTTGTATCCGTTGAGGGGGGAATTGTAATGCATCAAGAAAAGTATGTTGAAAAACTACTTCACCGTTTTGACTTTGAGGATTGCAAGCCAGTTTCCACATCAGTTGAGACAGGATTCAGGTTCTCAGTTGAGGACTCCAGTGATGCATTTGACACTTCTCTTTATTAGCAAGCTGTGGGATGTCTTATATATGCATGCAACACAAGGCCGGATATACAGTATGCAGTTTCCCAATTGAGTCGATTCATGCATAGCCCTGGCACTAAGCATTGGCAAGCGGTGAAACGTGTGTTTAGATATCTCCGAGGCATTTTGAGCTTAGGTCTCTTTTATGGCAGAGATATTCAGCCATGCTTGCATGCTTTTACAGATAGTGATTGGGCTAGTTGTTATGATACTCGCATGTCCACTAGTGGTAATTGCTTTTTCCTTTGACACTCATGCATATCTTGGTTGAGTAAGAAGCAACCTACAGTGGCGACATCGAGTTGTGAAGCCATTTTTCACAGCTACAGTGGAGTGTATATGGATAAGATGCCTATTGATGGATCTTTGCATGGAGATTGATGCTGCTGCGCATATTCTCACTGATAGTCAGAGTACTTTGGCTGTTGCACAAAACCGAGTGTTTCATGCAGGGACAAACATATTGAAGTGCATTATCACTATGTGAGAGAGCGCCTTCATGCAAGAGATATTGATTTGGTAGATGTGCCTACACAAGGCCAGATATATAGTATGCAGTTTCCCAGTTGAGTCGATTCATGCATAGCCCTGGCATTAAGCATTGGCAAGCGGTGAAACTTGTGTTTAGATATCTCTGAGGCACTTTGAGCTTAGGTATCTTTTATGGCAGATATATTCAGCCATGCTTGCATGCTTTTAGAGATAGTGATTGGGCTGGTTGTTATGATACTCGCGTGTCCACTAGTGGTAATTGCTTTTTCCTTGGAGACTCATGCATATGTTGGTTGAGTAAGAAGCAACCTACAGTGGCGACATCGAGCTGTGAAGCTGAGTACAGGGCAGTTTTCACAGCAACAGTGGAGTGTATATGTCTAAGATGCCTATTGATGGATCTTTGCATAGAGATTGATGCTGCTACACATATTCTCACTGATAGTCAGAGTGCTTTGGCTGTTGCACGAAACCCAGTGTTTCATGCACGCACCAATATGTGCCTACAGAAGATAATGTGGCACACATATTCACCAAAGCTCTTCCACGGGAAAAGTTTGAAGCTTTTCGCAAAGCTTTAGGCTTATTACCTTGTGGGGGCTGATCTATCACTCCCTATATGTGTTCACATCATTCTCTCCAGGGGGGTTTGTTACACTTATGTGTTCCTCGAGTAGCTTTGATGTGAACCTTTTCCCTATACATGGGCACTTTTTAATCTAGTGCTGGCTAGAGGTTTTTTCCCCATGTTACCACATACTTGTTACTCTCATATGTGGTGGTACTTTGTACTTGGGGATATTATTCAGCTCTTACTTCAGTTTAGTTCATCGTCAATAGAGAGAGCTATTCCAACCATCACCTTCTCCATGTGTCTTGCTGTGTTTGTGCTCCTTGTGTGTGCTTCTCGTGTGTCTCTTGCACTTCTACACACACCCAACAAGAGATAGTTATCCGCTTCCAATCACTGAACATTTATTAGAGCATGTTGCAGACAAGGAAGTTTATAGCTTCCTTGACGGATTTTTAGGTTACAATCAAGTAGTCATTGCCCTAGAAGATCAACATAAAAGAGCCTTTGCCACAGAGTGGGGAATCTTTTCATTTCGTTGTGATGCCATTTGGGCTCAGCAATGCACCTACAACATTCCAAAGACTCATGTGTCATATCTTCAAAGAGTTCTTGCAAAAGAGCTTAGAAGTATATGTGGATGATTTATGAGCTCATTCCCAAGAAAGAAGATACCACATCCCTGAGCTCATACAGATCTTCAACAAGTGTAGAGAATATCAAGTTTGTCTGAACCTAGAGAAGTGTGTGTTCATGGTACGAGAAGGTAAGATCTTAGGTCACATTGTTTCTAAGAACAGAATATCAATAGATGAGGATAAAGTAAGAGCCATAGCGGAGTTGCCAAGACCAAGAAATGTTAAAGAGGTTCAAGCCTTTATGGGCCATTGTGGATATTACTGTAGATTTATCCACATGTATGCAATCATAGCTAAACCTCTTTATGCCTTGCTAACAAACTTTGAGTGGAACGATGAATGCAAAAATTCCTTCAATGATTTGAAGAGACGTTTGTGCACCCCACCAATATTGACCACTCTTGATTGGAATAAACCCTTCCATGTCCATGTAGATGCTTCCAATCATGCAATAGGATGTGTGCTAGCTCAACCTACAGGTGAAGGAAATCTAGACCTGCCTATAGCATATGCTAGCAGATAGCTGAATGCAGCTGAACAAAACTATACAACAACTGAAAGAGAAGGCTTAGGCATGGTATATGCTGTGAAGAAGTTTAGACACTATCTATTGGCCAACAAGTTCAAGTTTTTCACTGACCATCAAGCTCTATTATATTTGGTCAATATACCTTGCAATACTAGACACTTAGTAAGATGGTTCCTCTTACTAATGGAATGTGACTTTGAAGTGGTTGTTAGGAAAGGTAAAACCCACCTTAGGGCAGACCATCTTTCCCACATCACTTCAGGAGAGCCACCACAAGGAGTGTCTGATGAATTTCCCGATGCTTATCTATTCAATTTAGAAGTTGTTCCTAAATGGGCAAATAAGTTGGTACCTGTCCTAACCTTCGGACCTGCGAACAAGAATGTGAAAAGAGACAAAGAGGAAATTGCAAAATCACAAAAATATCAAATATTGGCAAGAAGCATGTACAAACAAGGTATACATGGTGTACTAGCTTGTTGTGTTGAGGACGATGAACATAGCAGTTGGTTGCAACAAGCCCATGAAGGATTTCTAGGAAATCACTACTCTAAACAATGAACATTGCAGAATCTAAGATGTTTAGGAGTGTATTGGCCTAGCATGGACAAAGAAATACATGAGTGAATTAAGAATTGGCCACTTTGGAAGGTGACATCTTGCCAAACTATATTAGTGGATGCCAAGTCAAACTATATCAAGAACCTCTTACAGAGGATATGTTAATGAGACTCAACAATGCTAAGAAGCGAAAAGAAGAAGAGTTGAGGGTCAGAGAAGAAGCACAGACAGAGGTTAGGGAGCACGTTAGGCAAAATAAGTTAAGGCGACTAGGCGTAGATGTCAACCCAAAAGCTCCAAAATATCACATGGACATGTGCAAAAAATCGGGCATAATTCCTTCTCGCATAATTGATTGATGCCCCTTTGTGACTATGGAGGTAGGACGAGGAAAGAGTGTAAGGACTGTGAGAGCCTTGATTGACTCAGGTGCAACAACTAGTGCAGTTAGACTTTCATACTGCCAAGACCTAAAATTGAAACATCAAGCCCATAGAAGCCTATCTCATAGGTTTGGGAGGTGTGGAAACCCCTTTTTTGGGCGAGGTGGAACCTCCCATCTACCTTCAAGATGTTCCAATGGAAGTCAAAATGCTAGTGTGTCACGATGAGGACCTTACAGAGCCACTTGTCTTGGGTCAAGATTGGATTTATGACCAAAATTTAATTTATGACCATGCATTCAACTTGAACCTAAGAAGTCAACTTCTTCAAGTTTGGGTACAAGAATAATGCATCACATTGGAATTAGAGAATTGCATGCTCACAAATCCAGATGTCACACATTGTCTTAGTTCTACTAGGACTAATCTTAGCAAAACAAATGTTGTATGTGTCAAAAGCTCTATGTTCCAGAAGAACTCAATCATGGAAGAATAGGCTCAAAGGCAAGGTCAAGCACAAGCATGGAAGCGCATCAAGGAAGTGGACACACAAGAAGAAGGAGCATGTAGGGAGCTCCAAGAAGCACATGTCAAATTTTAAGGAGAAATCCCTATAAAAATAGTGATTTTATCACTAAAAACCATTGTAAATACCATTTTTCATTTTTGAAACTCCATTTTGTTGAAGCCGAGGAGTCCTCAAGCTTGAGGAGTATTAGAACTAACATCCTACCAATTTTCATAATTTTTAGACTCCATTTAGGCCCCCAAATAAGCCCTAGAACCTAATTTTTAACTAGGCCGGAGAGGTCTCGACAAGGCCAAAACCACTCAAAAAACTATAAAAAGGGCTGGAGAGCTCATTTTTTAGGGTAGCTTGTTGTAGATTTGAACTTTGTAAGAGATTTCTTTTGTAATCAAAGCTTTCCATTGTTCCACTCTTTGCTCTTACCTTGTGTGTGTGTGTGTATGTGTGTGTGTATGTGTGTGTGTATGTGTGTGCATGCTTGTGTGCTTTCACTCACTCACTTGTGCCATCACTTGCTCATAGTCTTCATACTAGTCCTCATGTCTCCACAGATTGACATTTATGAGGTGAAGCTCCTCACGTTGGTACTTACCATTGTGCTAGAGTGACAGTGTTTATGTGGATGACATTATCATTACACGAGATGATGCCAATGGCATCAAGAAGATCAAAGCTCAGATGAAGGAAGAATTCAAGATCAATGATCTTGGATTGCTTACATATTTTCTTGGCTTAGAGACTTTTTATACAGACTCTCGCATTTTCATTACTCAGAGGAAGTATATACATGATATGCTAGTTAAGTTCAAAATGGAAAACTCAAAAAATGTAGGTACTCCTATGGAATTGAATCACCAACTTAGTTATCATGAAGGAGAACTACTTGAAGACATTATAGGTTACCAAATTCTTGTTGGGAGTCTCAACTATGCAACCCTAACAAGAGTGGACATATGCTATGGAGCATGTACATTGAGTCAATTCATGCATACACCAAAAAAACCTCACATGGAAGCTGCAAAAAGGATTCTAAAATACTTAAAGGGTACCATAAATGAAGTTCTATTCTATGCATTCACAACTGACTTGGATATCAAGCTATATTCTGATGCAGATTGGGCTAGCTCAAAAGATGATAGGAGGAGCACTTCAGGCTAGTTATCTTTTCTAGGACCAAATTTGATTTCATGGTCATCAAAGAAAGAACCAACTATGGCATAGTCATCAACTGAAGCTGAATATAGAGGCCTAGCTAATGCAACACAAGAAGCAATGTGGTTAAAGCTACTCTAGTTAGAATAAGGCATACTTACATTCACTCCAATGATCTTTGGAGATAACACTAGCACACTTCATTTGGCTACTAATCCTATATATAATGCAAGGACTAAGCACATTGAAGTGCATTATCATTATGTGAGAGAGAAGCTACTTAGCAAGGACATACAATTCTTCTATGCATCAACCAATTCCCAATGTGCAAATATAATAACCAAATCTTTGGATGGAACTAAGTTGAACAGGTTCAAGGTGAGAGAATTGAAGTCCAAGCATATTAGGCTTGAGGAGTGTTGGTGCAAGTCAACCACCAATTGATGTTTTGGATGAAGGATTGAGTTCAAAGATTGAAGGAAAAATTAGTCTATGAAGTTTGAAGATAATGCACATTCAGAAAGTGAAGACTTGTATACATATAAGTAAAAAGTTGAGGCAAGTATGAGAGAGTATGAAAGTTGATGTATTAGTCATTTTAGATGATTGAGAAGTGAAGTAGATATCTCTCATCAATAGATGTAAGTTTTTTCTAGAATAGAACTAAAGTTGCACCCGATATTTCTCTGAGTTCTCATTTTGTGTTCGATCATTTCAAGAATCCTTTTATAGATATCTAAGTCCATAGTTAATCTATCTATGGCTAAGATTTGAACTCTAATTGTAAACAGGTTGAGAGAATTATGAGTAGGAACATTTGTATGTGTAAAAATGTTGAGTCTCTTTTGAAAGAGGTGCAATCTCGATGGTCAAAGAATTGATCAGTTCTCAGTGCACAGTGTAAAGTTTTGCACAAATGAGGAGTCAAAATCTAAGTTGGAAGGTAATTAATCTATGGCTAAAAGCACTTGCTTAAACGGGTTCTAATTTGGGAGAACCATGCGTTAGAAGTTGCAGGTGTCAAAGTCAACTCTACAAGAAGGCAATTCCAGACATAGATAGATTGTTTGGATCATTTCTCATAATCTACTAAAGCTTTTGAGATGCTTTAAATTGGAGAAGGTGCACAATATATAGGCAACACTTTGTGAAAGGTTTTATAAAAAACTTTACACATTTGATTAGTGAGTGAGTGAATTATGTGTAGCAGACTTTCTGAGTATTAACTCTCTTCACTGTTTGTTCAAGATTTTTATAATTGAGTATTGATCCTCCAAATTGTTAAAGGTTTTGAGTTATTCTTGACATAGAGGTGCTCTAACATCAAGAATAACGTGTTCTTTTGGAGATTAACACTCTCCATTAGTGGTATCAGAGCAGGAATCATTAAAATTGAAGAAAGGAGGACCCTGACTGCTGCAGTCATACAAAAATCAATACTTGAAGGTTCAGAAGGTGAAAGTTTGAAGTGAAAGCTTGAGAAGGAGGCGTGAAGCTATCAAGAAGATCAAAAGCAACTTCATTAGAAGTAAAGGTACACTTACTACTCATAAAGTTTGAAGAATTCAATACACATGTGAAGAATGGATGGGAGATTCTCTTCAGATAGAGAAATTGGATAGAGAAAACTATCCATCATGGTCAATGAGAATGGAGGCTCATCTCATGAGCAAAGACTTAATAGGTTACATCACTGGTGAAGAAAAAAAACCACAATTTAGAGATCCTAGTGTTCCAACTAGGGATGAACTATCAGATTTGAAGACCTGGATGAAGAGAGATGTTCAAACAAGGAGCATTATCTACATGGGAGTCAATGACTACTTGCTACATCATATTAGAGGTCTTGAAAGTGCAAGTGATATATGAAATGCTTTTGAGGAGCATTTCCAAAATACTACAAAGTCAAGGAAGGCATCTTTGTGGATAGAGTTTACCACATTCAAGAAGAAGGCCTCTCAATCCATTTTAGATTATGTAACAAGAATGAAGGACATTGCAGATGCATTAGGAGCAGTTGATCAAGATATTGAGAAGAGTAAATTGGTAAGGCAAATCCTCACAGTTTTGAGAGGAGATGAGAAATGGAAGCCATTCATTTTGTCTACGGAATTGTCACTAAATCATTTCACTCCTGATTTAAATCAGTTGCTAGGACACATGCTAACTTTTGACTAGGATGTCAAAGGTGATGGTGATAAGAGTGCAGGTCAAGCAATGTATTCAAAGGATAAGAAAAAGAATAGCAAAGGCAAGCAACAATTAAATGAAGATGAAGGTACAACTAGTCAAGCCAACTTCCTAAGAGGAAGAGGAGGTGGAAAAGGAAGAGGAAGAGGTAGAAGCAATAAAGATGGAGCCAAAACTTGCTGGATTGTGGTAAGACAAATCACTTAGCTCATGATTGTTGGCATAATAATCAGAACAATGGAGGATATAATCAGAACTTTAATCCAAGAGGAAGAGGTGGTAGAAACCAAAGAGGTAATTTCAGAGGTAGAGATAGTAGAAGTAAGGTTAGATCTTGTGAAAGGAAAAGTGAAGACCAAAGAGTCTTCTACATTGACTCAGGATGTAGCAATCACCTGAGTGGTAATAAAGCCTTGATGACTGATTTGGAAAATAAGGTAACTAATCATGTAGTTCAAACATGTGACAATACAAAACACAATATGAAGACAATTGGATCAGTGAAAGCCAAGGATGGAAGTACTCTCCTGAGTAAGGTCTTGTATGTTCCTACAATTCCAAAGAATTTGATAAGTGTAGGACAAATTGTTGAAAAAGGTTATGAAGTAAGGTTCACTAATGATGGAGTGTTTGTGGAAGACCATAGCAATGGGTATAAACAAATTGTTTCACGAAAGAAAGAAGGAAGACTCTTCACATTGAAGATTCAAGGTAATGTTGTTCATGCCTTGTTCACTTATGGAGGACATAAGATCTCTGAGTTAGATCTTTGGCACAAAAGGCTTGGACATTTCAATGAAAGAGGTATTAAGGATATGGTTAACAATGGTTCAATGCTTGGATTGCCTAATGTTGCAGGTCAACATATGACATACAAATGTGAGGCATGTCAATTAGGTAAGGCTCATAAGCAATCATATTCTAAGCATGGTTTCATGTATTCAGAGAAGCTTGAGTTGGTACACACAGATGTGTGGGAACCATCAAAGGATTTGAGTATCAATGGTTCAAGATATTATGTGATTTATGTTGATGATGCTACCAGGTGGATCACTATCTATGTGATCAAAGATAAGTCAGAGGTATTTAATACATTCGAGCATTATCATGTGTATGCAGAAAGAATTACAAGTCAAAAGTTGAAGAGACTAAGGTCAGATGGAGGGGGAGAGTATTTCTCAAATGAGTTCAGTGATTACTTGTGGAATGCATGTATAAAAAGGGAAGTTACTAGATATGGAGGAGAAGAATTCAAGGATATGAAGCTATATCAAAGTCTGGTTGGTAGTCTAATCTATGTAACCCTAACTAGGCCTGATTTGTCATATGCAGTTGGAGTATTGTCTAAATTCATGCATTGTCCTAGGAAAGAACATTGGATTGTAGGACAGAGTGTTGAGATATATTAATGGTACACTCAAGGAAGGTTTGTACTATGGTTTTACATCAGATACAAATATCAAGATATATAGTGATACAGATTGGGCAGGTAATCTTGATGATAGAAGATCAACTTATGGATACTTGTGTTATGTGGGAGATAAACTAATCTCATGGTGTTCTAAGAAGCAACACACAGTTGCTTTATCATCTATAGAGGCATAGTAAAAAGGTATGGTTGAAGCTGCAAAGGAAGTCATATGGATAAAGACTTATGAAGAGTTTTGACATCATTCAGAGTACACCCACTATTCATGGAGATGACATGAGTTCATTGTATCTAGCTGCTAACCCTGTTTTTCATGCCAGGACTAAACACATTGAGATTCAGTATCACTTTCTAAGAGAGAAGGTGATTGATAAGGAGATTGAAGTCATACATACTTCAACAAAACATCAGATTGTAGATATGTTAACCAAAAGCTTGGATGGACCAAAGCTACAAAGGTTTAAAGACATGGCAGGTATAAAGAAGATGGAGAAAACCTCAATTGATGATTCCGGGGGAGCTGTTGGTGCAAGTCAACCACCAATTGATGTTTTGGATGAAGGATTGAAGTCAAAGATTGAAGGAAAAATTAGTCTATGAAGTTTGAAGATAGTGCACATTCCGGAAGTGAAGACTTGTATACATATGTACATTAAACTTATAGTTAACTCACTTATACCTTTTGTATGATTATGAGCTTGTACATATATGCCTATATATACAAGTAAAAAGTCGGGTCAAGTATGAGAGAGTATGAATGTTGATGTATTAGTCATTTTAGATGATTGAGAAGTGAAGTAGATATCTCTCATCAACAGATGTAAAGTTTTTATGGAATAGAACAAAAGTTGCGCCCGATATTTCTTTGAGTTCTCCTTCTGTGTTTGGTCATTTCAAGAATCCTTTTGTAGATATCTAAGTCCATAGTTAATCTATCAATGGCTAATATTTGAGAGTCTAGTTGTAAAGAGGCTGAGAGAATTAGGAGTAGGAACATTTGTATGTGTAAAAGTGTTGAGTCTCTTATGAAACAGGTGCAATCTTGATGGTGAAAGAATTGATCAGTTCTCAGTGCACAGTGTAAAGTTTTGCACAAATGAGGAGTCAAAATCTAAAGAAGGTAAGTCATCTATGGCTAAAAGCATTCGCTTAAACGTGTTCTAGTTTTGGAGAACCATGTGTTAGAAGTTGCAGGTGTCAAAGTCGACTCTACAAGAAGGCAGTTTCAGATATAGATAGATTGTTTGGATCATTTCTCATAATCTACTGAAGATTTTGAGATGATTTAAATTGGAGAAGGTGCATAATATATAGCCGACACTTTGTGCAAAGTTTTATCAAAGACTTTACATAGTTGATCAGTCAATGAGTGAATTATGTGCAACAGACTTTCTGAGTATTAACTCTCTTCATAGTTTGTTCAAGATTTTGATAATTGAGTATTGATCCTCCAAATTGGTAAAGATTTTGAGTTATTCTTGACATAGAGTGCTCTAACATCAAGAATAACTTGTTCTTTTGGAGATTAACACTCTCCATCAAGGAGGAGCTGTTGGTGCAATTACTCCAAGCTTAAATGCTTGATCACTTATCCAAAGGTTGCTATGTGCATTCATGTATTAGCACATGAATGACCTCTTGTAAAAGATTGAGTCTTTAGTCCTTGTAAAAAGTGCATAGAAAGAGTCACTTCAATCATGAATACTTAGGGAGAATCTTTTCACGAGTTATTGGTGAGGAAGATGGAGATTGAGATCCAAAAATTTAGAGACACGTTTTGGTAGAAGTTTGAATTTCAAATTCAAAAGAGCTCCAACTTCAACTATAAAAGAGGACTTCAAAAGTCATGAAATAAGCCCTGATTGGAAGAGAAATTTAGAGGGATCTTATGTTGATATTGAAATCATACCATAGCTCTATCATTGCCCTCACATTGCGAATATTTCATTGCCAATGAAATTGTAATCTTTGTGCATTAATATATACATCTTGGTTATATCTCACTCTCTCTTCTTTGTCATGTACCACTCAGAATAATGAAGTTCTCTTACTTGGTTCTGAGTTTATACTTGATCATTTGATGTGATTTAAGTTGTTATAGGTTCAATATGCTATCTATTTTCATGTTATCAAGTTTCAGTATCATTGCCTCATCCAATCTCGAGATATGTGCAAAACACTGCTCATTGTTCTACATATTTTTGGAGCCAAAAAATGTCGGGGATCACCTCTAACTTACTAAGCATCATTCTTTGAGCATGGTCTATAATTTCCAGTGAAATTACTTGCAAAAGTTAGCTATCCTAGTTAATTAGATATGCCCAAAAGCATTTTATTCAATTGCTAGCAGAGAGGGAGTAATGTCCATTTCTTTGAGCATGTGTGGTGACCAAAATAGCAAGTTTTGGTTCATAGTTGAAATTTGTTTTGATCCAATGATTTAAGGATCATACTCCAAAGTACTTTGGTGATTATTTGTGATTTCTAGAAGGCTCAAGAGGTCTTAGTTGTACTCCCTAACTCATTTTTTGGTTGGTGTGAATCAGGAGTTTGCAGCACCATCTCATCTTTGGAAAGTGTCCACCATCTCCTCCAATAGAACCAACAATAAGCTGCAATATGATTAGGTTTCCCATAATTGTAATATGTCATAGCTTTGTCTGGATTGGAAATTTTGTCGTTGCCTTTCCCTTTGGTCTTGGATTTGGCTTTGGAGTAATCATCTAAATGTTCTTCTTCATCTTTTGATTGCTTTGATTTACCCTTTCCACCCTTGCTCTTCTTGCCTCATTTACCCTTATCCTTATCACTATCTGACTATGTGCATTTTCACCCTTTGGAGAATCTCCCATGGCTGCCTCTAAGGGATGAGCTATTCCAAGGGAGGTAGAGGGTCTCTATATAAAATGTTGGTGATCAAGGGCTTCCATTTGTCTTATCCTCTAAGACCATTAAGGGTGGTCTGGACGATTTCCTCCTTATCCACTTTGCAATTGATGGCGACAAGTTGCTCTCTTGAATCTTTTACTCTTAGAGTACAATCCACTATGGATTGGCTACTTTCCTGTTTTAGTGTATGGAGTTCATTCTTTAGAAGCATCTTCCTAACTCTAGTTTAAGTGGCATAGACCCATCAATAACATCCCACACATCTTTGGTATGATGAGAATCTAATATATGACCTACCATGGTGTTAGAGATTACCTCTGAAATGAGGAAGAGGAGCATTGGAGAAGAAATAGAAGAGGAGCAGATAGTAAGGCAGATCATAAATGGCATCAACCCTGATGATAAGTGGGAGTGCTTCACCACAACAATGGACCTATATATGGACATGCAAAGACTTGCTGACCTTTACACATTGATGGGGTACCTCTTCACACATGAAACAAAGCTCAACAAGAATGGAGATAATTTTGGAGGTAATCAATCTTCTGACCTTTACACAAATAAAAATAAGAGTGAAGATAAAGGCAAAGGTAGAAAGAATGAAGAAGAGGCAAGTACCTCTCAAGTGAATTTCACAGGTAGAGGAAGAGGTACTAAAGGAAGGGATAGAAGAGGAAAGCAAGGCAGGGGGAGATCATACAAATCTTCACCTTGCAATATCTGTGGCTTGACCAATCATACCACATTTGAGTGTTTCAGGAACACAAAGAATCAAAGAGGAAGAGGTTTCCACATAGGAGGCTATGGACAATCCAGAGGCAAGTTCAATAATGGAGGAAGCAATTACCATCACAGCTACAACCAAGGCTATAAAAAAAACTATGAAGGAGGTTTTAGAGGTAGAAGAGACTACAAAAACTATACAAAAGATCAAGAAGATTCCCCACTGATCATGAACATGACATCCAAGCAAGGTAAAAATTATGAGCATCTTTTCTATATTGATTCTGGTTGTTCCAATCATGTGGCTAGAAATGTATCATTGCTATCTGATCTTGAAGGACTTAAAGGGAAGCATGAAGTGGAGACAGGTGATGATACTAGGCACTCTGTTGAGAAGATTGGAAATGTTAAAGAATCTAATGGTAATATGAACCTTTTAAGTAAGGTACTATATGTGTCAACCATAACAAAAAACCTAATCAGTGTTGGGCAGATTGTTGAAAAGGGCTTACAAGTTAGATTCACAAGGCATGGAGCATATGTGGAGGACCCTCAACAAGGCTTCAAGAGGATCGCAAAAGGTGAGAAATCTGGTAGACTCATTACATTTGAAGGTGAAGATACTAGAAATATTGCACTCATTAGTTACAAAGATCAAACTCTATCTGAACTAGAGATATGGCATAAAAGGCTAGGTCATATAGGTGAAAGAACACTAAAACAAATATGCAGGGATTAGAGTGTGCTTGGCATTCCAAATGTGTCCAAGCAACACATGATTTACAAATGTGGAGCATGCCAATTTGGAAAATCACATAGGCAACCATTCAATAGAAAAGGATACATATATGAAGACTACTTGGAGTTTGTGCACATAGATGTGTGGGGTCGTAGCAGAGAGCCATCAATTTGAGGATCAAGGTACTATGTTTCATTCATAGATGACTATAGTAGATGGGCAATTCTTTACTTCATGAAGTGTAAAGATGAAGTTCTTCACTTGTTTCAAGAAGTATTTGGCATTGGTTGAGAACCAAATAGGTAGAAGCTTGAAGAGGATCAGATTTGATGGAGGTGGTGAGTGTTTCTCACATGAATTTGACTTATTCTTACAAGAAAAAGGTATAAAGAGAGAGGTTACAACAACATACACTCCTGAAGAGAATGGAGTGGCAGAGAGAAGGAATAGACTAATAGTAGAGGCTGCAAGATCAATGTTGAATGACAAGAAACTTCCAAATTACTTATGGTCAGAGGCTGTTTCCACAGCCACATACTTAATTATTAGGCTCCCATCCAAATCCTTGGATGGAATGACACCTTATGAAGCATGGAATGGTAGAAGACCTTCCTTAGACGATTGTAAAATCTTTGGGTGCATTGCTTATGCACATATACCCTCATAGATTAGAGGAAAGCTTGATCCAAAAGCTGAAAAGTGTATATTCATTGGTTATCACCAAAACTAGAAAGGATATAGGCTGTACAATCCCACATTTACATTTAGTAGGGATGTGGTGTTTGATGAAAATAATTCATGGTTTGAAGATGATTGCAGGAAAATAAAGCTACCCTATGACTTGGAAAGTGATTTTCCAACTCTGACTCAAGAAGATTCACAAATATTAGAAGATGTCAACTCAAAAGATGAAGAGAAGATTGACTTCAAAGCTTGGAAGTCTAAGGGCAAGACAAAGCTCAAACAATTGGAAGACATTCCAGAGTCATCCAATCAAGCACCGAGAAGATCTCAAAGGGAGAGCAAAAAACACATAAGGTATATGGCTATGACACATCACTAGTCACCAAGCACTCTATATACATGACTAAAGATTCTATGAAAGAAGAGCCTTATTCATTTGAAGAATCCAATAAGAAGGAAGAATGGAAAGAAGTTATGCAGGAAGAAATCGAGGCACTTCAAGAAAAAAACACTTGGGATTTGGTTCCCAAGAAACCAGGCATGAAGATAATAGGATCCAGATGGATTTACATAATAAAGAAAAAATTAGATGGTTCAATCAACAAGTAGAAAGCAAGGCTAGTAGAAAAAGGGTTTGCTCAAACCCATGGAATGGATTATGAGGAGACCTTCTCGCATGTAGCTAAGATGCTAACAATCAAAGTTTTAGTAAGTATTTCTGCTTCAAGGAATTGGAATTTGTACCAGTTAGATGTTAAAAATGCATTCTTAAATGGATGGATCTTAGAAGAATTCTACATGGCGAAACCACCAGAAAATGAAGATAAGGAAAAACCAGACTATGTATGCAAGCTAAGGAAAGCACTCTATGGTTTAAACCAAGATCCTAGAGCTTGGAACCATAGGCTTGTCAGATATTTGCAGGATCAAGGATTTGTTGCTAGCAAAGTAGATTCTTCTTTATTCATAGAGAAGAGTGACTCAGAATTTATTTATCGATGTGTTTATGTGGATGATATTATTGCTATAGGGAATGATGCCAATGGCATCAAACAAATCAAAACTGAGATGATGGAAGAGTTTAAAATTAGTGATCTTTGCTTGTTAACATACTTTCTTGGATTAGAACTTGTATATTCAAATTTTGGAGTCTTTATTACTCAGAGGAATTACATTCATGATATGTTAGTTAAATTCAAGATGGAAAACACTAAAGTTGCAGGTACACCCATGGAACTCAATCACAAACTTAGTTCTCATGAGGGAGAACTCCTTGAAGACATTATAAGTTATCAAAGGTTTGTTGGGAGTCTCAATTATGCAACCCTAACAAGAGTGGAAATATGTTACATTAAGCCAATTTATGCATACACCAAGAAAATCTCACATGGAAGCTGCCAAGCGGAGCTTAAAATATCTAAAGGGTACTATAAATGAAGGACTATTTTATCCATTCAAATCTGACTTGGATATCAAGATATATTCTGATGCAGATTGGACTAGCTCAAAAGATGATAGGAGGAGCACTTTTGGCTACTTATCTTTTGCAGGTTCAAAGCTAATATCATGGTCATCAAAGAAACAAACAGCTGTAGCATTGTCGTCAACTGAAGCAGAATATAGAGGCTTAGCAAATGCAACACAAGAGGCTATGTGGCTCAAGCTACTTTAACTGATTTGGGATTACATTCTTATAGTCCAATGATCTTTGGAGATAACACTAGTTCACTTCATTTGGCTGCTAATCCTATGTATCATGCAAGGACTAAGTGTTACACTTATGTGTTCCTCGAGTAGCTTTGATGTGAACATTTTTCCTATACCTGGGCACTTTTTACTCTAGTGCTGGCTAGAGGTTTTTTCCCCATGTTACCACATACTTGATACTCTCATATGGGGTGGTACTTTGTACTTAGGGATATTATTTAGCTCTTACATCAATTTAGTTTATCATTAATAGAGAGAGCTATTCTAGCCATCGTCTTCTCTGTGTGTCTTGCTATGTTTGTGCTCCTTGTGTGTGCTTCTCATGTGTCTCTTGCACTTCTACACACACCCAACAATTGTATCAGAGCAGGTTCAACTCCTTCTCAAGTTTTGGTTTTTCATGTCACGGCATGCGTGCACTTTTATAGTGCAAATCGACTTCATAGCATAGAACAATGAATTTCAACAGCCAAGAAACATTTCGAGTAGGTGCCCTATGGTTTTACCCCCATTTCAAAGCCATTTGTGCAGTCAGAATCACCATCAGAGTGAAGGTTTGTGAGCTGAAATTTCAGCAGTCATTTCAGCTTTCGTTGAAGTGAAGATTTTGTCACATTCTTGTTCTTTTGTGAAATTGTGGGCAACAATGACTTGTTTGGCATGCTCTAAGATGAAGATAAGCTTGATGGGACTAACTATCCGATGTGGTCTTACATGATGAAGCATGTTCTTGTTGCTAAACAACTTTGCAACATAGTGGCAGATGTAGATCAAAGATCTGCAGGTTCTTCTACTTCACAATCTACTGTCACACATGGAGCTTGTTCTTTGAGTAAAATGGTTTCTCCTTCTCCACCTGCACAGGAGCAACTTAGATGGGATGGAAAAGATGCTCAAGCTCATGCATTGATTGCACTTTCTATGAAGCATCACATAGTTCCACACATTCGGTCATGTTCTACATCAAGACAAGCATGGGATTCTCTTGCTTCTTTGTATGCCGTGCGTAATGAAGCATGTGTTGCATACTTGAGGAAGCAACTTGAGGATGTATGTATGGTTGAAAATGAGTCGCTCGATGTGTATGTGACACGCATCAAGGACTTGAAAGAGCAATTCACAAACGTAGATGAGATCATTCCAGATGCATCACTCATTTCTACATTGTTGAAAGGATTACCGAAATCTTTTCAAAGCTTTGCTACTATGCTTTGTTTGGATGCAAAAGGGAATCCTAATATGTATGCGTTTGATGAGTTTGTGTCTCTTCTTTTGCAAGAAGAGAAATCTAGAGTGAATGGGAGTGGTTTGATTGAGCGAACGCAAGCACTTGCTATCTCAGAAAAGGGGAAAAGCAAGTATGGTTCAACTTCGGTTTCATCAAAACTAAAGCCTCAACCTTCCTCTTCCACTCATTCCTCTAACGATGGTGATTTGCAAAAGAAGAAGAGATGCAAATATTGTCGAAAGGTTGGTCATACTATTCATGAGTGTAGAAAGCTTGCTAAACGCAATGACAAGAAGAAGGAATCTGGCATGTCTATTACTGAAAATTCAGCAAATGTAAAGAATGATGAAGTTAACATGGCTCAAGATTTTTGGCCATGTGTTGTTACATTTCATTATGATGCTTCTTTGCATTTTAAATGTATGGTTGTGAGTGAGGCTGATTCAGATTGGTTCTTTGATAATGTGCTTCAAAGCAAATAACATCATGCAAAAGATTTTTTGCCTCTTTGAAAGCTGCCCCCAAAGGAGGACATGTGGTGTGTGCAAACAATGCCTCTTATCTTATCACTGGAGTAGGAGAAATTGAGCTTATGGCTACAAACGGAGGTGTGCTTCTCTTGAAAAAGGCATTGTATGTGCCCGATATCAAGAAGAACCTAATTTTAGTTCTGTTGATTGCCAAAGCTGTACTTCATGTACACTTTGTTGATCATAAGTGTATGGTTCATGATTTCAGCAATGATGATGTTATCGTGATGTCCGGTACATTATGTAATGGTTTTTATCACATGGATACATACAAGAGGGCTACCTTGAATGCCTTGGTTGCTCATACTTCTTCCATGGCTAAAATGGAGCTTTGGCATGCTCGTTTTGGTCACTTGAACTTCAATAGTTTGCTCTACTTGCAAAAGAAGGACATGGTTATTGGCTTGTCTACACTTGAGTCCATTGAAAAGCATGCATGTGAAGGTTGCATTCTTGGAAAAATGTATCGTGCTTCTTTTCCAAAAGATAGTCATACACACACTCAAAGAAATTGTAGCTTGTTCATAGTGATGTATGTGGTCTCGTCAAGACTCCATCTTTTGGGAAGCATGTATATTTCGTTACCTTCATTGATGATGCTACTCGCCATACATGGGTGTATCCTATGAAAGCAAAAGGTATTTCTTGCTTCAAAGCATTTTTAGCTATGGCTAAAAATTTTTCTTCACAAAAGCTTTTGACTCTACGCACGGATTGTGATGGTGAATACATGTCACATGAGTTTAATGCTTTTCTTTGTGAAAGAGGTATTTCACACCAATGTACGGTGCCATATACACCTCAGAAAAATGGTGTTGCCGAGCATAAAAATAGAACACTTCTTGAAATGGCACGATGTATGATTAAAGGAAAGCATCTTCCTGATAAGTTTTGGATGGAAGCGGTCATGTGTGCAAATTATGTGTTGAATCACTGCCCTACAAAAGCATTGAGAGTCATCACTCCTTATGAGGTTTTTGGTATGGTCATAAGTCTATGGTTAGTCATATGCGTGTGTTTGTTTCTTTGGCATATGCTCATGTGCCATCACAACAACATCACAAACTTGATGACAAGGCAAAGAAATGTATATTTGTTGGTTATAGTGTTGAAAGTAAGGGATATCATTTGTATCATCCATTGACGAACACAATTATTATGAGTCGAGATATGATATTTGCTAAAAATTCAGTTTTCCCTCTATTTGAATGCAAAAAACAGCCAACAGTTAGCTCACAAGATGTGTTCGATACACTCATGCCTTTGTTCCAAAATGGTGCACATGACTATGGCCATGTAGACCAGCCAACTGAGGCTCAAAGGGCTGAAAAATTCTAGCCAAATAGGGCTGAAAATGCAGAGAATTTCCAACCAAGCATGGCTGCAAAATTTCAGACAAAAATGATCAAAACTGCTAGAAATTTCCAACCACATATGACTGAACATTTGCACCAAAATATGGCTGAAAATGAGCATGAAATTCAGCCCACGCATGATACAAATGTTGATGATGTATCACATAATGAACGCATGTCTATGAAGAGTGCACAAACTATGCCAAAGTGGCTGCAACGAACTTTGCAGGACAACAAATTGAGTGCATCTTTACTTGGTAGAACAAGATCAAGTTCTCACCATGCATCAAGTAATTTTGTGGATTATTCTCTTATTGCTACATCACGTAATGAAGAGCCACTTAGTTTTGAAGATGCATGTGACGATCCACAATGGATGAGTGCTATGCTATCAGAAATGGATTCCATACATAGGAATCGTACTTGGGAGTTATGTGAATTGCCAAAAGGAAAGAATGCCATTGGTACAAAGTGGGTTTACAAGATTAAGAGAAAGTCTGATGGTAGCATTGATTGCTACAAAGCTAGATTGGTTGCCCAAGGATATGCGCAACAATATGGCATTGACTATGAGGAAACATTTGCACCTACTTCACACATGACGACCATTCGTACCGTGGTTGCATTGGATGCTCATCAAGGTTGGAAAGTGCATTAGTTGGACATAAAAACAACCTTCTTGAATGGTGATTTGCAAGAAGAGGTCTATGTGAAGCAACCTCCTAGATTTGCAATGAAAGGGAAATGGCATATGGTTTCGCACTTGCATAAAGCCTTGTATGGTCTCAAGCAAGCTTCATGTGCATGGTATGACAAAATACATTGTTATCAGGATCTTCAGTGCACGCACACACAGAGGCAGAAAGAAGACGAAATAGGAATCAAGAATAGAGAAACAATCAACACGATAACGGGTGCAATCTCCCCCCGTGTACTCTGATGGATGAGTCTCTCAGAGTACACATATTTATAGGTTTATTTCTATTACGTTCTGAAAATAGAAGTTACATGAGGGCCATCTCTTTTAGAAGCATCTTTTTAGGTAAAACTACTTTATTTACAAAAGGCGTCGCTTTCCAAAGAGAACCACTACTTTTACAACAAGATAAACCTAAATATAACTATTCTAGAAGTATTCAATTTTGTCTTCAAATTTATTTATTTATGCACATCCACTTGTATCCATGCCCTCATGCTTCTTCACCTGCTATATCAAACACAACCACAATAAAACCTTTTGGACATTTAAAACATTAAAAATCCACTTAACCTTCCATGATTCCATAATATACAACATGCCTCACAGTTGATAAGCAACGGACAATAATGCAAGGTCCATAATATCGTGGGCCAAGTTTTACCTTAGGATGTTGAGAAATATTTTTTTAAACGCCTTTTAATGATTCGTAACCAAACTAAATCATTTTCATCAAATTGTTTGGCTATGCGCTTCTTATTAATACTACGCATGTAACGTTCTTGACTTGTCCTAATATGCTCATGCACTTTTGCAAGTGTAGAAATAAAAGAATCAGCCATAGGAATGTCAGTTTGAGTGAGACTCATGGGAGTGGGAAGCTTTCTTCCATAAACAATTTCATATGGTGCATGACCAGTAGTAGTGTGTGGGGTGTTATTATACGCAAACTGAATTAAAGGGAGTTTTTCAACCCAAGTACTTGATTATCTAAAGAGTAACAACACACTAAATCCAATATAGTACTATTTATAGCCTCACTCTGACCATTACTTTCAGGATGAAATACAGAACTAAAGTCTATTTTTTATCCTAGATTTTGAAATAATGCTACCCAAAAATGTGTACAAAAACAAACATTTCGATCTGAAAGAATAACTTTAGGAAAACCATGATGTGGAAAAATACATTTAATAAATAACTTAGGAGCTCGAGGCACAGTTAAAGTCTTTTTAGAAGGAATGAAGTATGTATGTTTAATAAATCTATCAACAATTTTCCAAATCATATCATTGTGAGATGCAATGGTAGGAAGACCAGTAATGAAATCCATAGAAATCTGCTCCCATGGTCCATCAGGTATAGGAAGTGGCATTAATAATCCGAACGGCTTACCATGATGTCATTTTACACGTTGACAAATAATGCAATGAGAAACATACTGTGCAACATCTTTTTCCATGTTAGGCCAAACGAAGAAATCTTTACATGTAGAAGTAGTACTTTGTATGCCCCTATGACCCATACATGGTGGTTCATGCATCTCTTTCATAACAAACTCTTTGACTGCTTGTGTAATGCATAACTTGTGTTGAAAATACAAGAATCCATTATGAAATGTGTAATCATCATCATGATGTAATGTGGAATTATTGAAAGCAATCCATGTTTGTGAAAAATATAGATCACATGCATAAGTGGAAATCATATCATGAAATGAATGAATCTGAATAGCATAAATATTATTAATTGAAACAGTAGTTGTTTGTGGGGATGGGAGACGACTTAAAGCATCAGCTACAACATTAGCTTTTCTTGGATGATATTGAATCAGAGGTTGGAAGTTTTTTAGAAACGAAGCCCATTTAATATGTCTATCGAAAATCAATGGTTGATGCAATAAATGCTTAATAGCTTGTTGGTCGGTTTTAATGAGAACTTTCGAACCCATAAGGTAATGTTTCCAAATTTTCAATGCATGCGCAATAGCTAACAATTCCTTACCATATGTACTATAATTGCGTTCAGAAGGTTTGAGTTTCCTACTTTCAAATGCAAGAGGATGATCGTTTTGCATTAGAAAAACACCTATACCAGAACCACTAGCATCTGTAACTACATGAAATCGTTGTGCAAAATTAGGTAATTGTAGAACAGGCGCATGGGAAAGTGCATACTTAAGTTTATCAAAAGATTGTTGTTGGGCTACTCCCCATACAAATTTTAGATTTTTCTTCAATAATAAAGTAAGGGGAAGGGCTATGTAAGAAAATCCCTTTACAAACTTTTGATAAAAGCTAGCTAATCCTAAAAACGAACGGACGTCACTTGATTGAGGTTTAGGCCATTCTTCAATTACTTTAATCTTCTTGGGGTCTACATGAACGCCTTGACTAGAGACGATATGTCCAAGATGCTCTATCTCGTTTTGGAAGAAACAACTCTTTTCAGAATTAGCATAAAGTTTATTTTTACATAACAAATCAAAGACTAGTGCTAAATGAGTTGCATGTTCACTGTCATTCCTACTATAAATAAGTATATCATCAAAGAAGACAAGAACAAAATCTTGGTATTCAAGGAAAATATTATTCATCATGCATGCAAAGGTGGTGGGTGCATTGATAAGTCCAAAAGGCATTACCATGAATTCAAAATGGCCGTGTTGAGTTCTAAAAGCAGTTTTATAAATGTCATGCGATGTCATTCTTATCTGATGATACCCAGATTTGAGGTTGATTTTACTAAAGACACATGCTCCATGAAGTTTATCTAGCAAGTCATCTATCCTAGGGATAGGATACCTATTCTTAATGGTAATTTTATTAAGTGCTCTATAATCAATGCACATTCTATATGTCTTGTTCTTCTTTTCAACTAAAAGAACAGGGACTCCAAAAGGAGAAGAGCTAGGCCATATTAGTCCTTTATTGAGTAAATCTTTAACTTGTCTAGCTATTTCATTTTGGTGTAAAGGTCCATGCCTATAAGGTGCTTTATGAGGAGGAGAGCTACCAGGAATTAAATCAATCCTATGGTCAAGAGATCTCCTAGAAGGTGGTAATGCAGAAGGAAAATCACCCATAAAAGAATCTTTATACGAGTCCATAAATGAATTTTGTGCACTTGGAAGTATATGTGTATAATCAGTTATATTATTCACAAAGACAATACATGAGTTATAACCTTTCCTAAAATCTCGTTTGACTTACATATGACTAATGAATGGGAAAGGGTTGAAAATCATGCATCGCAGATAGTGAAACATTTTTATTTCAAAATTTGAAAGTAATCGTGTGTGTATCATAATCAATGCAGGGGTTGTAATTGTGTCGAAACGGCATGCAAAGTATAACATCATATGACTGCAACGGAGCAAGTAAAAATGAATGTTGAGCCTATATATATTTGAACATTATGCACCTCCTTCATAACATTATACCTATTCCCTATAAATGCAGTCTTAACCTTATACATAGAAGGATGAGTAGTAAGGTTAAGATTTTTAACTAGCTTATGAGAAATAAAATCATGCGAGCTCATCATCGTGTAAAACATTTTCTAGTATGCCATTAATGGTGCCATGCATATAGAGAAGAGAATGGTTAGAAATTCCGTTACCCAGGGTACTTAATTCTTGCTCTAATACTTCTTCAGACTAATTTGGTTCAGTGTCAGTAGGAACAACCTCCATGTTGTGTACTTGAGGTTCAATGGGTTGCCTATTAGTAGATCTCATCCGACAGGCAGCTTTGGTATGACCAATCTTTCCACAATTCCAACAAGTTATACGGGATTGTTTTTGTTGAGCATTCAACGTCGTATTTTGAAGACTGGTAGGTTTGGGAGGCTGGCCAAAGGTTGATTTTTTGGATGGTGCTAAATGGGTTTGAGAAGGGCGCTGGAAAGTAGATGAAGCAAATGTAGTAAAAGGATGCTTAAAAGGAAAATTGGCTTTGACGGGTGGTTGACGTTGACGAATTTGTTGTAAGCGAAGTGTTTTGGTGATAGATTGAAACTCCTTTTCAACATCATGTGCAAAAGAGATAGCTTCATACAAGGTTGTAGGTCGGAGGGTATGGAGCTTTGCTTGGATTCCCATCTCCAAGCCATCTTCATATTTTTGTTGCAAACTTGCTTCAGGAACCTGCTCAAGTGAACGAAGTAATAACAGACATTGCCAAAAACGTTCAGTATAAATGGAGGATCATGCTCCAAAGCACATAGGTGATTATTTTTAATTGCTTGGAAGCTCATGGGTCTACTCTAATCTCCACAACCTGTTCTTGGCTGGTGTGAAGCATGATTTTGCAGCACCACTTCATCTCTGGAATCTATCCACCATCTACTCCAACAATAATTAGGCTTTATTTGTAACTTTAACTTATTTGGAATAAATAAGATTTCGAAAAAGATATTGAGTGGAAGTTTAGAAGCCTATGAAAGCTTTAGAGTAGAAGAAATATAACTTCAATTGGATCTATACATAGAGATGAATTTAGAACCAAAGTAGGATGTAGCATGTACCAATATCTCTTCCTACTAGGGGTATGCAATCTATAGCTCTTAGTTTATGCTTATCTCTACTTGGAAAGATCGAGAAACTCTTTGTAATCCATACATCCTTAAGCTCTAGAAGTCTTTTTTTGGGAAAGACTCATAACCATCACAGTTTTCAAGGGAAGGCAAAGATAAAAATAAAGATGCAATCTAGACCTTTTTGGAGAAATGGAAAGACTTACATCAACTTAAAAATACTCTTGAATTTTAGCAATTCTTAGAAACTAGCTTATCCATTGGGCAAAAATCCTACAAGTGGTGGATGAGCTTGGAGGAATCTTAGAGGATTCCTGAGACTTGCAATTAGTTTGAAGAACTCTTCAAAAGGGATTTCTTTTCGGAGAATGAGGATGAGCCTAATTGGAAAGTGTGAGACAAGGTCCATCAATGAGGATGTCCCCTCTCCTTATATATTATAAATAGTTCTCAAAATCCAAAATTTGGATGACTTCCATAAATTTAGAGGCTTTATTTGTGGCCTCGATAAGTAAATTGAACATTCAACATGCACACTTGCTTTTCATGCACTTTCTCCACAAAGCCACAGGGCTGACAAAAATACACTTCTTCATGCAATTCACCACTCAAAAATGCAGTTTTAATGTCCAACTAATGTAGATTACAACCATGATGAGCTGCAAGTGCACAAATGCAGTGAAGAGTAGTCATTCGACATGCAGGAACAAAGGTCTCATCAAAATCAATGCCTCATACTTGTCTTGTCAACTGCTTTGTCAATTTTATGCTTCAACTTGTTTACCCACTTAGTGCCAATGGCCTTCTTGCCAAGAGGCAAGATCAAACAAAACTGGTTCATTCTCATCATAAAGAATCAAGGTAGCCATAACATGACAATATGATGCAAGAGAAGCACTATGAGAGCCGGAACGAGTATAATATGGCAGAGGTGCATCTAATTTGCTATCATGCAAGGTTTGTACTAGCCATTTTGGCATAGTTTTTGCCCCTTCAATATCATCTCTCTCATCAACAAGTGCATCATCTAAATGTGTATTAGAAATGGAATGATGTGCATTATCACATGAAACCTATAAAAGTAATGGCTCTCTTTAGTACATGAAAGTAATGGTTGAATAAGATCTTCCACAAAAACAATATCATGGCTAACCAAAATGCATTTATTTTGTGGATGATAGCCTTTGCTTTTAGAATTGTACCCAAAAAATTACATTTCACTACTTTATCATCCAATTTCCTACACTGTTGTTTAGGCACTAATGCATATGCCAGATAACCAAAAACACATAGGTGAACAACAGACGGCTTATGAACGTGCCAAGCCTCATATGGAGTGATAAACTGCAATGCTTTAGTGGGACACCTGTTAACATACATAACAACCTCAAGCTTGAAACTATGTGGTAAAGCCTGACTCTTGACCATATAGCTTGCCATCTCCATGAGTAACTTGTTCTTCCTTTCAAAAACTCCATTTTGTTGAGGTGTATACTGCATTGCACACTGATGTTTTATCCTACATTCAACTGAAAATGCATTAAAATTAGAAAACATATATTTTCCCCCTCGATTAGAATGGAGGGTGCCCACTTTACAAGCTAACACATTTTCAGCCAAAAGTAGAAACTGTTTGAAGCAAATACACACACTTCAGAATTTTCTTTCAATGGATATGTCCATGCATGCCGGGAAAAAACATCCATGAGAGTCACGAAATAAAGATAGTTTCCAAAAGGTGTTTGCATAGGACCACTGACATCACTATGAACAAGCTATAATTTTTGAGTAGCTCAAGTTGAACCATCTTTATGTGTATGCATATGTGTGTGTATGTGCATGTGTGTATGCATATGCATGTATATGAATGTGCATGTATGTATGCATCTGAGTGTATGTGTGTGTGTGTGTCTATGTTTATGTATGTATATGTGTACGTGAGTATGTGTATGTATGCATGTGTATATATATGTGTGTATGTGACTTTATGTGTGTGTATGTGCATGCATATGTATATGTGTGTATGTGGTTGTATGTGTGTGTATCTGTGTATGTCTGTGTAAATGTGCATGTGTGTGTATGTATGTATGCATATGCATGTGTATGCATGTGTGTTTATGTATGCATGTATGTGTATGTATGCATGTGAGTGTATGTTTGTGTGTGTCTATGTGTGTGTATGTATATGTGTATGTATTTGTATGTGTGTCTGTGTATGGTAGTATGTGTGTGTATGTGTGTGCATGTATGTGTCTATGTGACTTTATGTGTTTGTATCTATATGTGTATGTATGTATGTGTATGTATATGTGAGACGTATGCGATTGTATGTGTGTTCATGTGTATGTGTGTGTGTCTATGAGTGTGTGTGTACGTGTATGTACCTATATATGCATGTACATGCTCACACTCTATGATTGCTTCTTTCTCACTCTCTCTCTCTCACTCTTGATTGCAGCACAAATGTGCGAGGAGAAATCAGTTTTTTTTTTGTATTCACAGGATGTTGCTTATGTGACACTTTTGCATCGTAGGTAGTTTGCCAATGTCGTTAAGGTCATCGTTACCTAGAACATTCCTAGTGACAATACATATTTGCATTGCATTAGCGATGCAGACTGTCGCTTATGCAACTTCACCTTTTTTTTAATTTTCTCCCTTTTGAGAGCATCGCTTATGCAAGCCTCCCTTGAATTAACATCACATAGGAGATGCTCCCTTTCTTTCCTTTTATTGGATGCCCCCATTTTTCTTGTAGTGGGTGGCCAATATTCTTGAGGACAATGTAAGCCTTAATTCATAGAATAAGCGAGGTGTGATCATAAGGGAAGGCATCTAATGTATGCATGCACAAGAGCTATTATCATCTCAGACAAGCTTCCAACAATTATTATTGTGCATTAGAGGTCTCTTCGAGCTATCTTAGAAAAAATTCCAAATGCTGAAGCTTTCTTTTTCTGAAAGATGATGTCATATTGGTTTAGTGGAATTTACTTACAGCTAATAAGAGTAGACTTTAGAACCTGAACAAGGTAAAAATTTCAATCTTTGATTTTATTTTCTTTTTCGCAGTTTGCTTTACTCTTAGTATTAAGGATAAAGGAATATAGTTTAAAAAGGATGAACCATATGCAGTTATACCAAATGAAGAAGCTTATAACAAGCATTAATATGGTTTTCTACCCTTTTTGAAAGTAGAGTATGCGAAAATGTGGTAAAGAAATTTCTAATTTTTTAATAATAACATTGTATTTCAAGGAAGTTTTCTCCTTGCAAAGATTATAACAACTAGGAGCAACAACTAAAATGCTGCCGAGTTGTTCTTCACTTACATGATAGGGGGTGATCTCTTAACATATCGGAGAAGACTGATGTGCCTTATCCATGTGAGATTTGAACATAAAATATGCCCCTTATTCATGTGAGATTTGAACGCAAAATCTTATTAACAGATCAAGTGCAAAGTTTATTGTAATAGGATGATATTGAACGATGAATCTTGTTGTAAGCAACAACAAAGAGTCTATGCTACAACACCTGGCTAGGAAGCAACTGGAGGGGGTTTATGTGCATGAAGTAGAAGCAAAGAATGGCTCTAATGTCCCACTCGACAGCAAGACATTTGATATTCTGACATCCACAATAGCTGAACCTAGAGAAGGAGAAGAAATGGAGGAATTAGGATATCCTCAAAGAGATCAACATGAAATCACCAAGAAGTTACCAAAAAATGCAACAAGAGTGCCAAATAGCTCAAGAAAATGAGATTGAACATGAAAACTGCAAAGGACGATCAAAGATCACCAAGAACTGCCAAGGAGAGAGGATGGGAGGGTGGGAAAGAGTGATCAAAAGAGGGTCAAAGGTGGAGGAAAATAGCATTTAAAAGCCCTTCACAAGCACCATGATGACCAACAAACTACTTCTTGTTGATGAAGGATCAACTCCACCAAAAGAATACACTCACGAGCACTAGAAACACCTCTAAGAGAACCACCACTCAAAAACACACCGTAAACACCTAGAGATCTCATATGCATAGAGTACACATGAATCAAGAAAACAATAAAAGACAATCAAAAGTGTGATGCTTCATTAAATTTTTGCAACATGAGCATGGCAGCCAACATTCTTGGGGACTAGGTAAGCCTTAATCAATAGGATAAGTGAGGTGTGATCATAAGGGAAGGCATCATAGTGTAGGCTCATGAGCTACTAACAATCTCAGACATGCTTGCACAAATTGTTTTTGTGCAATTAAAGGTTTCTTCTAGCTACCTTAGAAACTTCTAGCTATCATGCTTGCACAAATTAGAGGTCATATTGAATTAATCTACTTTACTCACAGCTAATAAGAGTAGACATTCAAATCTGCACAAGGTTAGCATTTCAATATTTGATTTTCTTTTTCTTCCTTGCACAATGATTTAATATTATAGTGACATGTTCATCTGGAATACCATATGCAGTTAGGCCAAACTAAGAAGCTTATCATAAGCATTAATATGGTCTCAAATTCTTTATTCGAAAGTACACTATGCGAAAATGTGTTAAAAACACTCCTAATTTCTTAAACACTTACATTCTACTACAAATAAATTTTTCTCCTTAGCAGGAATATACCTGCGCTTTGATTTCTAAGAGACAAAAAAAATATTTTCCCTCCATGGTTTGTGAAAGGGAAGGTCTGTCTATAAAAATAAAAATACTTGTTGAGATAACATAAGGAGACAAAACCTATGATATTGTGAAGATGGGTGCTCCCAAACGTTGCCCTCATGTTTGATTCTTGGTCTCTCTATTTTGGTTGATGCAGAAAAAAAAGATGATTGTTGATGGTGCTTCATATCTCTGTGTCTCCGTGTAGTATCCACTGCACTCGTGTTTGGCCTATGGTTTATATTGTATCGTGTATCGTCGTTGAGCTCTTTAGCTGCACCAATTATCGAAAGAATGAGATGGACGTGCGCTCGTTTCTATACCAAGGAGATTGATTGAAGAGCTCTCTCTCTCTCTCTCTACAGAGCCACCCGTGGGCCGTGGCTGTATGAGAACGGAGGAAGTGCAGTCGTATTGAGATGGACGTGCGCTCATTTTTATGCTAAGGAGGATTGAATGGAGCTCTCCCTCCGTCTAGCTGCACAATGGACTTGCGCAAGCCTTAAGACTCAAGGATGTATCACGTACAGGGCCTAAAACTCAGACACTCTTAATATGCCTATAGTCCTTGATTTATATATGCCTATAGTCCTTGATTTATATATGCCTATAGTCCTTGGTTCCATTCTTCATACACTCTTAACTGGTCTACACTCCGATTCCTCTTTGGTAACTATGGAGCATTTTCGTTCTGTCAATGCATAAGTCCTTTATATTGAAAAGAGGCAAACCCTAGAATGCTTTAACATATGCTAGAATGAATCCAATCAAACCCCAAATTCACCCTCAAAATGAAAGTGCAACTATAAGCTCATGATAGTCAATCACCTAACTATACAGCACACCAACTCTTGAGCTCTTCATATTGAAAGTAGAAAAATCCCAAAATGAATTTTAATATATACCAAAATGAATCCATACAAAACCCCAAACCCATGCTCAAATTGAAAGTACAACTATAAGCTCATGGCAATCAACCACTAGAATATACAGTAGATCATCTACTGTGCTCTTTAGATTCAAAATAGACAAGCCCTAGAATAAGTTAATAGATAACAAAGTGAATCTAGACAAATCCCAAATGCAACCTCAAAATCAAAGTGCAACTATAAGCTCATGGTAGTCAACTACTAAACTAAATAGCATATCAACTCCTGAGCTTTTAAGATTGAAAACAAAGAAACCCCAAAATGATTCAATATATAATAGAATGGATTGAGATAATCCTCAAATTCAACCTCAAAATGTGAGCAATATTTTGAATGATGTGTGTGTGTGAATCTCCTCCCATCCATATCTACCCTCTTGTACTCTAAAAATAGTAATGATCTAGGATGGTCTACGTCAAGAGGAAGGAGATAAGGAAGAGAGCTCACACACACACTCTCACAATCAAAGAGAAGCACACACACAAATTGAGGCAAGGAAGTATGTTCTTCTTCTTCTTCTATTACATAAAATGAAGGCACAAAAATGTCCTAAAAACAACAATACAACAAGTGCAATATAAAAAGAATAGTACATAAGGAAAAACCTAATGTCCATGAACGAGTGAGCTGGGAAGAACACAAATGTGCCATCACTCTCAGTAGATAAATCTAGTAAAGCTCAATGAAGTATCCCTAACATATACTGGCGTGACCACTATACATGTCAGAGAAATGAAAAACTGATATGTGTCATCCAGGATCATCACATGTTGAGCTTGATATCTCAACACTCCCCCTCAAGCTCAACATCATACCCTCTAATCCAAGCATCTTACGAAACTTCTTCAACTTCTCTGCTCCAAGCGCTTGAGTGAAAATATCAACAACCTACTCATCTGCTCTCACATAGACAAGATCAATATCACCTGCTAATACCTTCTCTCTGATGTAGTGATAATGTACCTCAATTTTCTTTGTTTTAGCATGGAAAACAGGATTTGGCTAATTGTATGTTGCTAAGATTATCACAATAGACGGTGATAGGCTTTTGCACTTCCGCACCTAAATCTGCAAGTAGCACCTCTAGCCATGATGCCTCACATGCTTCCATTGGAGCACCTCTATACTCAGCCTCTCTACTCAAAAAAGCAATAGTGGGCTGCTTCTTACTACTCCGTGTAATAGCTACACTCCCAAGTGAGAATAGAAATCCACTAGTAGATCTTCTATCTAGAATGCTACCAACCCAATCTCCATCAATGTATCCATGAACCTGCAAATCTACACCAGCTTCATAAAACAATGCATAATCCAAAGTAGCACCCACATAACCTAGAGTGCACCTCAAAGCATCCAAATGTGCTTCCCTAGGAACCTGCATAAATTGACTTTCAAGTCTAATAGTGTAGCTTAGATCAGGCCTTGTAATTGTGAGATATATCAAGGTTCCTACAATTTTCTTGTACATAGTTGCATTTTCCAATGCTTCACCAGATGTAGTATCCAACTTCAAAAATTCTGATCTAATGGCATAGAAATTGGCTTACAATCAGCCATACCATCCTTTTTCAGCATACTCAAGGCATATTGCCTTTGTGACATCCATATACCTATTTCTATATGTATAAACTAAATGCCCAAGAAGTAGTGTAGCACACCAAGATCTTTCATTTCAAATTCCTACATAAGAAGTTGTTTTTTTTTTTTTTTTTTTTTTTAATTTTTATAAAGGAAGTTCGGCAATAGCCTACTCTCCCGGACTTGAATTAAATTAAGAAACAAAGGTACAATAGAAGGGGACTAGTGCCCACGGGACCCCCCAAATCCCACAAAGCAGGGGAAGCTTGGTTGATTCCTAGGTTGCAGTACAAAGAAGGTTGATCACCCTCTCGTCGCCCTCATGCGGGACCCACTTGGGTTTGAGCTTGTTGTTGATCAAAAGGAGGACTTGATGGTGCCTGAAGGGGGGGGATTTCTTACTGTTGACAATTCTTTTGCCAAGGAGGAATAGAGATTTTTCAATCGACCACTCCCTGGGGGGGTCCCCGAAGTTGAGAGCACACCGCTCCCGCCAAATTTTCCACAGGACTTCCCCTCTGATTGCGTTCCAGAGAGCCGCAGAGCATCCAATCGCTTCGCCCAAAAGGACTTGTTTCCAGCTAAGCTGTTTCTGAACTCTGATTTTCAGTCCAACCATCTGCCAGATTCTGTAGGAGTTGGGGCAAGTAAGGAAGATGTGTGGGACATCTTCGATTGCACGGTGGCAGCGTTTGCACCACGGAGGGGTCCCACAAATTTTGCTTGCCTTATGGTTAGTCCAAATTCCGCGATGAAGATTTTGCCATAAGAGGACCGACTTCTTAATCTCTATAAGTGGGTGCCAGATACCCATGAATTTCATGTCCCACCGAAGCCGCGTCCAGGACAGGCACCACTTCTTGTTGAGGCTGATCTGGAGGTCAGTCGTTTCTTTGATGTTCGGGATTTTGAGTAGGCTATTCCCATTGTGCCATTTGAGACCACGCGCATTCGGAGCATCATGTCCCATGAGAAGGCGGGTTTTGCGACGATCCCAAGCGAGGCATCTGCTTTGCAAGGTGTTCCATTCTTCGTAGGAGATGTTTATGCGAGGGTCGATATCCTCGTAGTTGATCCAACTGTTGGTGTCATGTTTCCAGAGGTGTTTCCATTTTTTGAATCCTTTGTTCCATAACTTCTTGGCATTTTGAATGTTCCACGACTCCACACTCCGGATGCCATGTATCGGAAACCAGATAGAGTCGTTTTGTCTGATTCCGGCCGCCCACTTCCAGTCCTCACTGATTCTTGTGAAGCTTTTGACTTTATTCCATCCCTTCCACAGAGAGCATACGAGAGTGGAGCCTTTCGGGAAGACAGGTATCGGGGAGAATAGCAGGGTCATGATGTCAAGGTTCTTCCAGTTCGGGGACCCCGTGAGGGCCAACTCATTTTTGTTTCTGAAGATCAGCTTGGCCCACGAGGCCTCCCTATTGCACCAAGCTTTAATCATCCATTTGGCCGCCAGTTTGTTAGCCATGCACCCAATGTCCAGGATGCCAAGCCCCCCGCTATCTCTAGGGCTGGTGCAGATGGCCCATTTGATTTTAGGCACCCCCCTTCTGTTATGATCACCCGTCCAAAGAAAGTTTCTGCAGATGCTATTCAGTTTGGACAGGCCTTGCTCGTTCGGTCTCCAGCAAGAAAGGAAATAGATGGTAGACGAGAGGAGGAACGTGTTGATAACCATCGCCCGTCCAGCGAGATTGATTTGCATACCTCTCCAGTAATTGAGCTTGTTTTCAAGTTTGGCCAGCACCCAGTTCCATCGCTGCTCCATAGAGACGCCAAACCCCAAGGGGATTCCAAGCAGCCGAAAGATTTGGCCCTGCGGAATGATTTGACAGCCATGATCAATGAGAAGGCCAGGTTGATGTCCCACAATGGCCCTAAAGGCGGTCTTATTGTGGTTGATTTTGGACCCAGAGGCCTCACAAAAGGTATCAAGACACCTCCAGAAAGTCTCCAGGCTGGTATTATCATTATGAACGAACGCGTTCATATCGTCGGCAAAAAGTCTCATGATGATTTGACTGTGGTCGTGAGGTAGCTGAAGGCCTTTGATATTGCCAGCCTCCACATGATGAGCCACAAGTCTGCTCAGCCCCTCAGTGGCGATGGCAAAGAGAAGGGGGGCAAGAGGGCACCCTTGTCTAATAGATCTTTTAAGATGGATCGCCTTTGAAAGTTTGCCGTTAACGTTAATTTGGGTCGTTGCGTTGCCGAGCAGGGTCGCGATCATCTTAGTGAATTTCTGACTACATCCGAGGTCTTGGAGCGACTGTAGAATATAGTCCCATTCTTGCCTATCGTAGGCTTTGTCAAAGTCGATCTTGAGGAAGACCACGTCTTGATTAGACTCATTTGCAAATTGAATACCTTCCCAAATATCCATAATGGTTTCCAGGATGGACCTGCCTTTGATGAAGCCTTTTTGGTCCTCACTAAGCCAAGATCTCAGGTGGCACGCAAGTCTGTTGGCAATGACTTTGGCGACGATCTTGTATCCTGTTTGAAGCATGGTAATTGGCCGCCAGTTCTCGATTCTGTTTTTTTCCCCCTTCTTGTGAATCAGCTTGATAATTCCATTATTTATACAAGAAGGAAGAGCACCAAATTTTAGCGCTTCTTGCCAAACCATCCGAAGAGGGGTGGCAACCACCAGCTTGAAGGATTTAAAAAACTCGTTAGTGAGACCGTCGGGTCCCGGGCTTTTACCGAGAGGGAGGGCATCAATGACCTCAATGATTTCTGATTCTGAGATCGGGGCATGAAGCAGGGAGTGGAGGTTGGGCGGTATTCTCCGGGGGGAAACCCTAGAAATGGCAGCCATGCAGTCCCTTCTGTGGTGGGAGAGGGGGTTCGAGGTTCCCAGGAGTCTCGTGAAGTGCCCTTCGATGATGCCAACATTATCTTCTTCCGACTTGCATACATTGCCATGTGGGTCTAGCAGTAGGGGAATCGTCTCTCTGTTGTGTTTCCTTTTAAGGATACTGCACATCTCCTTGGTGGGTTTGTCGGCTTTTCCAGCCCACCACTCCTTGAAGAAGATTTGCAAGTTTTTCCTTTGTATTTCTTCCTCGTATCTCAACGCCGCTCTGATTTTTCGGAGACCTTTCTGGGCTTGGTGTTTTCCTTTGTTTACTTCCTCCTCGAGTCGCCAGAGTCTGTGGTAAAGCGCTTCCCTACGAGCCCGCCGCACTGTCTCGAGCGTCTTCTTAGTTCTGATCATGATCTTGCGAGACTTGTCGACCGCACTTCTCCAGCACTTGGCTGGGGCCAAGCCAGAGGCGAACGCCACCTTCCACACATCGGCAATCTCTTGATGGACGGAGGGGAGAGAGAAGGTGGAAACGTTGGCATGGAACCACGGAGCCTTGTGGGTCCTGTTGGAAGGTTGAAAAGTGATAACGATCGGGTAGTGATCAGAGATGGTGAGGTCAGTACGTTGCGTGATGGAAGGGTGGCCCCACCGATGAGTAAAACTCTGAGAGATGTAGCATCTATCAAGTCTAGCTTTCCGCAGATCCTCGCCCGCTTGGAGATTCGACCAGGAAAAGCCATTCGAGTCTTTGAATTCGACTAGATCCAAGTGGAGTTTGGTCATGTCCCACGTTTCTTTCTCCCGACTGTCGATGACCCTGCCCTTGCCCATCCATCTGTCCAAAGGGTCCTCCACCATGTTGAAGTCTCCACATATAAGCACATTGTGGGGAAGCGAGTCAAGAGAAGCCCAAGTGTTCAGCCTCTCGAAATCCCCGTTAGGGGCGTACAAAGAAACCATAGTAACACAGAGGGGAGCACCAAAAGAAACCGCGATCCAGCGGTGATTTACATCTTCAATTGAGTTCTCAAGCTTTTCAAGCCAGGGTTGTTTAACACCGATAGCCGTTCCACCGGATCCCCGCTGGTGCTTTGTTGGGATCCACTCATGGGCCGAGGAAACCTGCCTGAGCCGTTTCAGAAGGACTTCCCCGTCAATTTTAATCTCTTGAATGCATATAATGTCTGGTTTTAAGCTAATGTCGCGGAGCCATTGACCAATGATGGCCGCTCTTGAGGGGTCGGTTAGCCCCCTAGCATTTAGCGAAATGACAATCATTTTTGTGTTGATCCCTCTTTGCGGGAGGGAGCCTTGTCCTTTCTTCTCTTGGCTTCATCTTTCTTTTTCGCTGGGATCTGATCCCGACTTAGAAATCGGTTCTTATGGGGGCTTTTCCAGGGTAACTCCAAAGGCTGTTTCCCTTTGCGGGATGCCCCCCGCTGAGGAGAATTGGGCCCCGTGCGCGGCATCGTTTCCGGGATCGTCGATCCAATGATGGAACTTTCACTATCCATGTTGTCTTCGTTATTAGTAGTGAAACCATCTTCTTTGCTTGTGGTGTAGCCCTCCTGGGGGGTTTCTTTGTTGTCAGGGATCTCTAGGGCTTCGTCGTAGTTGTCTACCTCAGGTGGCTTCCCACCTGGGTAGTCGAGCTCGTTGATCTCCTTTCCAAGATTGCAATACAAATTGTTGAGTGGGGTAATTGGCAGGTTGTTCCTCTCACCGTTGGCCCTCGGACTTCTTTTCCTTCTTCTTCTAACTTCAGTAAAGCCTTCGGCGTCAGCTTGTGGATTGAGGGGGCCCTTGCCTTCCCCATCCTTGGTCAAGTGGGTCAAATCATCAGAGTTGTCTTGAGCGGTTTTGGAGGCTTCTTGAAATCGCTTATTTTTTTGCCTGAGAGGGCAGTCTTTAATCCTGTGACCTTGCTGGCCACAACGAAAGCACGCGTTGGGGAGGTTTTTGTAGGTGATATCCTGCTCCCAAATATCTCCTTCGCCCATGTCCACTTTGATCGTTGCTGGAAGCGGCGAGCTGAGGTCGGCCTCGATGCAGATTTGTGGGTGCCATCTAGCATTGAACGAGTGTCTTGCACCCTCATAGATGAGACCACCAATGTCTTCTCGTGAAGCCAACGGCTTGCCGATAGGTGAGACTATGTCCCACACGAAGTTGTACAAGAAGTATGGGAGGTTAGGGAGCTCAACCCAAAGAGGGTACCGAAGTGATTTCGATTTGTCGGGGGTAAAGTCCGGGGACCATCTGAATAAGCACAGGGTCGTCCGGCCGAGCTGCCAGGTGCCAACGCTTAGGGCTTGGAACGCCATCTCTTCATTTTCAAAGACAAGCAGCATGTGGTTTGCTGGTAAGAACTGACATTTGCTGACAATTAGTCCTCGAGGGAACCACTCTTTTCGCAGCCATTGTCGCACGATTTCGAGCGGGGGCCTAGGGCCAAATACTTGGCCGACGAGGCAAACTTTCTTGAGCTCTTCCTGAGCAGACAGAACTGCGGGTCTACTGAGGGACACGACGGGGGATTCAATACTTTCGGATGCCCCAGGGGCGGCACACGACCCCCCCTCCAGCAGAGCGGCCAGGGAATCGGTCTCCCCAGGGGGAGGGGCCCGATTACTTTTCACGAGGGAGGAAGAAGCCACATCCATGGCCAAAAGGAACTTGCACCACTTTTACTTTTCAAAACCCAAAGGCAGGCCCCTCCAGCATGGCGGAGAAACTAACCACAGACCAGGAAGACACCGAAGCCAAACACCCCAAAACCCAAGAAGCCCACAAAGAAGGGAAGCCCAATTCCCCTTTTCGACCTTTTCAATTTTCCTTTTTCATTTTCTTCTTTTCTTCTTTTTTTTTTTTTTCTCTTCTCTTCTCTCTTTTTCTTTTTTTTTTTCTTCTTTTTCTTTTTTTTTTTTTTTTTTCTTTTTTATTCTCTCTTTTCTTCTTTTTTTTTTCTCTTCTTTTTTTTTTCTTTTTTCTTCTCTCTTTTTTTCTTTTTTGAACTAAAGCGAAAAAAGGCTCCCTAAGGCGGCCACGAGGACACTTTTCAAGCTTCCTTTAATCATTTCTCTTTTTTCGGAAATAGAGCTCCCGATCGGTGCACTCGCGATCGTCCGACCCTGGCGATCGGGCTCCCGGCGAGTATCGGCGACACCCCACCAAAAGCGCCCCGCAAGTATCGCCCGCAAGGCTCGCAGGTCCCCACCGAAAAGTCGGCCCGCAAGAATCGGCGACCGTTCCGGCCCTGGCGATCAGGCGCCCGCGAGTATCGGCGACCCGCAAGTATCGCGATCTTAACAGTCCTCAGCCGGTAGGTATCGTGCACCAAGTATCGCCGCCAAGGGCGCGCGATCGCCGAAAAGGTCAGAAGGACCTTCACCAGTCGATAGCCGACACGCACCGATACTTGGGCATCGGGCAACGGGCGATACTCGGATCCTCGGGTATCGCGATACAGGATTGACCACCCGTCAGGACGATCGCCAGAGCAAACGTCGGGTATCGCGATACACAAGCGACTGGCGATACTTGGCAGATCACCAGGCGAAACTTGGACCCGGGTATCGCGATACAAGAGTCCACTCGTGTCGACTGCTCACCCCTCAACCCAAAGGGAGGGGGAGTAGGTCACGAGGCCGGCACGCGCAGCAAAACGCACTTACCAAGTGAGACAGCTCGAATTCGCTGTCATCCTTACGAACCACTTACTTTCCGTAGAAACTCCATAGCCGCGCCAGCTCCAGCACACACGAGAAGGTTACCTAAAACTCAGTCCGCCATAGCCCAGTAGACAGCGAGCAGAAGCTCCATAGCCGCGCCAGCTCCAGCACACATGAGAAGGTTACCTAAAACTCAGTCCGTCCAGCACACTTTTCTACATAAGAAGTTGTTTTACTTCTTTAATGCTCTCTTCATCATGACCACCTAGAATCTAGTCATCAACATAAATAGCCACAATCATGATGCCCTCATCACCCTTCCTTGCATATAGTGAATGATGTGCATCACACATGGAAAACCCAATGGTGGTTAAGTAGTCAACCTTCCTTGCATGCCAAGCACGAGGAGCTTGCTTAAGCCCATACAAAGCCTATTGCAATCTGCAAACATATTCAGGGTGCTTTGAAGCTTTATATCCTTGTGGGTGGTCCATATATACTTCTTCTTGTAACTCACTATATTAAGGGTGCTTTGAAGCTTTATATCCTTGTGGTTGGTCCATATATACTTCTTCTTGTGGGTGTTCCATTTTTCACATCTATTTGATGTAAAGTCCATCCTTTTGCTGTAGCAAATGCAACAAATTTTCTAACAATAGACATTTTACCTATAGGGATGAATGTTTCCTCATAATCAATGCCATATGTTTAAGCATATCCTTTTGCTACCAATCCTGCTTTGTACCTGCTTATGCTACCATCAACATTGTGCTTTACCTTGTAAACCCACTTGTAGCCTGTGGGTTTCTTTCCTTGTGGCAATAGAACCACCTTCCATGTTTCATTTCCATAAAGTGCAGCCATCTCCTCATCGATAGATTTTTCCCAATCTGCATTTCCAATTGCATCTTCAAAACAAGAAGGTTCAACATCTTGTATTACCTTGGTGATGTAGGTACAATGGCGAGCCATATAACTGTCATATGTCAATTGTTGCACTGAATTTCGTATCCTACATGAAAATTGACGTCAAATTCCGTGATTTTTAAGAAAGTTGTTGAGCTCATTTGACATGTATTCACCTCCTCCATCATACCATAATGTCTAAATATATGTTCCTGTTTGCTTTTCCACCATAATTTTGGAAGTGAGTGAACACCTCACTCTTCTCTTTCATGAAATCTACCCATACTTTTCATGTATGGTCATCAATGAAAGTAAGATAAAACCTACAATCACTCATAGATGTAGTCTTTGCACAACCCCAAACATTTATATGTAGTATTTCTAGTACATTCTCACTAACGTGTGTCATGCAAAAATGATGCTCCTGACTGTTTACCAAATTTACAAGCTGCACATACCTTTTGCATTTCTGCAAGTTTGAAATTTGGTAGTCCATTGACAATCTCCTTTGACAGCTAAATATCAAATAAAATCTTGATTGGCAATGGAACATTCTAAAAAAGATATCTAATATATATATACATATATATACATACATATATATATATATATATATATATATATATATATATATATATATATATATATATATATTTATCATTACTGAATACCTAACCAAACTCAGACTATGATAACACAATATTCTAAAAATAAAAAACTCTACACCTTCACGTTAGCCCCTCAAAAGGGCAATAATATTTTTCAATGCATGCATTTTCTTGCCTTCAAATCAAAATCTAGCGTAGAGGCAAGTGAATGGGCTTATGAAGACCAACCATAATCTAGAAATATCTTGCCATGGCGGGTTTGATGTACTTAAACACCATTCAAAGTTGAGACGCATGAACTAGAAACATTGATCTCAGAGGGGAATCTTCATGTAATGGATAATTATGAGAACAAAGGTACATGAACCAATACACATTGATCTTGAATTATGCCATGAATGAAAATAGAGATACCTAAAAACAAATTGTTTGAGGTTAAATGGGGTGTTAAGCTCTTTAAAGCATACAAGGTTGTGGAATGCAAATACCACAAATAATCGATCATAGTTATATAAATTCTCATAGCTCTACACAACTCAAACACATAGGGTTTCTTGTCTGAGTTTACGTCACAATCGACCCTTGAAATGAAAGTGCAATTATAAGCTCATGATAATCAACCACCATAGTATATAGCAGATCAGCGCTTGAGCTCCTCAAACTTAAAACAAACAAACATGGGAATGATTTAATATATACGAGAATGAATGTAGATATATTAGCCCCAAATTCATCCTCAAAAAGAAATTACAACTATAAGCTTGGTAGTTAACCACTAGACTATGTACGAGATTAGCTATTGAGATCTTTAGATTATACATACAAACCCTAGAATGATTTAATGTATGCAAAAATAAATCCACAAAAGTCCCAAACTCACCCTCAAAACGAAAGTGAAAGTATAAGCTCACTATTGTCACTAGATTACCTAGCATATTATTAGCTCTTGAAATCCTCAAATTGAAAAGAGAGAAACCCCAAAAAAATTTAATATATATCTATATGAATCCATACAAGCCCCAAATTCCCCCTCAAAATAAAAGTGCAACTATAAGCTCCTAGAAGTCAACCAAGAGACTACATACAATATCAATTCTTAAGTGTTTCAAATTGAAAGTAGACAGACCCTAGAATCATTTCAAATATATGAGAGTGAATTCAGACAAACCCCAAATTCACCCTCAAAATGAAGGTGAAACTATATGCTCATGATATTCAACCATGAAACTATATACCAAATCAACTCTTGCGCTATTAATATCCAAAGAATACCCAAAACGATTTGTTATATAACAAAATAAATCCAAACAAACCCCAAATTACCCTCAAAATGAATGTGCAACTATAAGATCATGGTAGTAAATCACCATACTATATAGTAGGTCATCTCCTGAGCTCTTCCAATTGATAAACAAAACCTAGAATTAGTTAATATATACAAGATTGAATCCAGACAAAATCCCAAATGCACCCTCAAAATGAAAGTCCAACTATTAGCTTATGGAAGTCAACCACCAGACTAATAACAATATAACATATTAAATCCTAAGCTCCTTAGATTGAAATAGGGAAACCCATAATGATTTAATATATAATGAAATGAATCCAAGTAAACCTTGAATTCAATCGCAAAATGAAAGTGCAACTATAATCTCATGGTAGTCAATTACAAGACCATATGGCATATCAATGCATAAGTTCTTTATATTGAAAAGAGGAAAACCCTAGAATGATTTAACATAAGCTCATGATAGCCAAATTCAGCCTCAAAATGAAAGTGAAACTATAAGCTCATGATAGCCAATCACCAAACTATACAAGACATCAGGTCTTGAGCTCTTCATATTGAAAGTAGAAAAATCCCAAAATGAATTTTAATTTATACCAAAATGAATCCATACAAAACCCCAAACCCATCCTCAAATTTTAAAGTGCAACTATAAGCTCATGGCAATCAACCACCAGAATAAATAGTGGATCATCTCCTTAGCTCTTTAGATTCAAAATCAAGAAGCCCTACAATGAATTAATACATAACAAAGTGAATCTAGAAAAATCCCAAAAGCACCCTCAAAATCAAAATGCAAATATAAGCTCATGGTAGTCAACTACTAGACTAAATAGCATATCAACTCCTAAGCTTCTTAGATTGAAAACAAAGAAACCCCAAAATGATTCAATATATATTAGAATGGATTGAGATCATCCTCGAATTCAACCTCAAAATGTGAGCAATAGTTTGAATGATGTGGGTGTGACTCTCCTCCCATCAATATATACCCTCTTGTACTCTAAAAATATCAATGATCTAGGATGGTCTATGTCAGGAGAAAGGAGATAAGGAAGAGAGCTCACATATACACTCTCACAATCAAAGAGAAGGACACACACAGATTGAGGCACGGAAGAATGTTCTTCTTCTTCTTCTTCTATTACATAAAAGGAATGTACAAGAATGACCTAGAAACAACAATACAACAAGTGCAATATAAGAAAATAGTACATAAGGAAAAGCCTAATGTCCGTGAATGAGTGAGCTTGGGAGAACACAAATGTGCCATCACTCTTAGTAGATAAATCTAATAAAGCTCATTGAAGTATTCTTGACATATACTGGCATGACCACTATACATGTCAGAGAAATGAAAAATTGATAAGTGTCATCCAGGATCATCACATGTTGAGCTTGATATCTCAACACTCCCCCTCAACCTCAATGTCATATCCTCTAATCAAAGCATCTTTCAAAACTTTTTCAGCTTCTCTGCTCCAAGTGCTTTAGTGACAATATCAGCCACCTGCACATTTTTCTCACATAGACAAGATCAATATCACCTGCTAATAACTTCTCTTTGATGAAGTGATAATGTATCTCAATTTGCTTTGTTCTAGCATGGAAAATAGGATTTCATGCTAATTGTATTCTGCTAAGATTATCACATTAGATGGTGATAGGCATCTCTAGCCATGATGCCTCACATGCTGCCATTGCAGCACCTCTATACTCAACCTCTGTACTCAACAAAGCAATAGTGGCTTGCTTCTTACTACTCCATGTAATAGGTGCACTTGCAAGTGAGAATAGAAAACCACTAGTAGATCTTCTATCTGGAATGCTACCAACCCAATGTCCATCAGTGTATCCATGAACTTGCAAATCTACAACCGCTTCATAAAACAATGCATAATCCAAAGTAGCACCCACATAATGTAGAGTGCACCTCAAAGCATCCAAATGTGGTTTTTTGGGAACCTGCATAAATTGACTTTCAAGTCCAACAATGTAGCTTATATCAGTCCTTGTAATTGTGAGATACATCAAGCTTCCCACTATTTTCCTGTAAATAGTAGCATTTTTCAATGCTTCACCTGATGTAGTATCCAACTTCAAATTCTAATCTAATGGCATAGAAATTGGCTTTGAATCAGCCATACCATAATTCTGCATCATACTCAAGGCATATTGCCTTTATGACATCCATATACCTATTTCTATATGTTTAAACTCAATGCCCAAGAAGTAGCATAGCACACCATGATCTTTCATGCCAAATTCTTGCATGAGAAGTTGTTTTACCTCTTTAATGCTTTCTTCATTATGACCATCTACAATCAAGTCATTAACATAAATAGCCACAATCGTGATGCGCTCATCACCATTCCTTGCATATAGTGAATGATGTGCATCACACATGGAAAACCCAATGGTGGCTACGTAGTCAATAGTCCTTGCATGCCAAGCATGAGGAGCTTGCTTAAGCCCATACAAAGCCTTTTGCAACCTGCAAACATATTCAGGGTGCTTTGAATCTTCATATCCTTGTGGCTGGTTCATATATACTTCTTCCTGTAACTCACCATGTAGGAAAGCTTTCTTCACATCCATCTGATGTAAAGTCCTTTTGCTGTAACTAATGCAACAAGTGTTCTAACAATAGACATTTTAGCTACAGGGCTGAATGTTTGCTCATAATCAATGCCATATGTTTGTGCATATCCTTTTGCTACCAATCATGCTTTGTACATGCTTATGCTACCATCAACATCCTTTTTTGTGATTATCATGGCCACTATGGGAAATTATAGTGGTCATGGGGGATCTCCAAAGTCCTCATCACTATCATCACTCCCTGCGTGAGTGGGATTTATGACTATGTTGCCTTCTATTTTCTTTTTCTTAGGAAAATCCTTGAATAGGTGTTGCCCTAGACACCCATAGCATAATCCTTCTTTCATTGCCTTCTCTTTCCATTGAGTGGTAAGCATTGACTTATTATAAGCCCTCTTAGCTAGAGCAAGCACTTTTCTCTTGCCTCCTGCAACTATCTTGATCATATACACCTGCTTAGCCTCTTTAGAAGGCTATGCACTGATCGAACTAAGAGTAGGTGTGTGGAAGCATCGACTAACCTTAGGCCATGAGGACCTCTGATGCTCAAAGCTTGTGCCTGTGTACTAAGTCACGAAGTCTTAGGGACTTGTGTTAAAGAGACTAAATCTCATTTGCCCCACAAGTGCATATAGTGGTGGAGTGATGCACGTTTAATTATCAATCCGAAGAACCATATGAACCAAGTGTATGAGGACGTGTGCATACATGATGGAAAGTGAAGTGGCTCAGCTACAAGGCATGTGAAAAGACTAAACTACCTCTCCAACTCACTATATCTCTGGAAATGTCTGCTGCGATACCACTTACAGCAGTAAGCATAAACTCAAATGTTTCTCCGAGCTCTGAACTCCAAATATGGAAAATAGCTTTGTTTAGAAGCTCTCGATGAGACACATCTATTGTTGGTATTTTCACTCGAATCTGACAATCGATTTTCAAGTTATGGGCAAAACACTGAATGGTGGGAAACACCCACACTCGCTCCACAGCTCGTATTGGTTCACCCACACACTACAGTAGTTCAGAAGTGATGGGGAGGGATAGACAAGAGTCCTACACACACATTTCAAACATTACACACACACACACACAAGAGATCATAGAGAAGATGGAAATCAGGAGTGAAGAAGCAAATTCGAAATTTTAGTTCTCCTTCTTCACAATGGTAAAAAGTCTTTACAAAGAGTCACAAAGTGACTTATATACATGTGCCCTAAAAATGGTCCTTTCACACATGAGACCGGCACTTTATGGACTAATTTCTAATTTCCTACTGCTTTACAAGAATTATGTTACAAGGATTTGGGGCTTATGCATCTAGAGGACTCCTCTAGTGCATTTACATAGCTTCCCGGGACTTTCCTAGGATTTTTGAAAAAGAATGTCGATGGCATCAATTTGAAAATTTTGGGGCTCCTCTCTTGTGCCTCTTTTCTCTGCAACACTCTACCCCTCTTTGTCTCTGTCGTCCCTTGATTGGATTTGCTTCTTGTCTGCAGCTTGTTTGTGGCTCCGTAGTACACACACCGAGTGGTCGACAAAACGATAAGGATTGTTAGGCAATTTGTTACTTTATTCGAGCTTAGTCTTTTGTTTCTATAAGCCCCTTGGTATTCCTTATATTCATAATTTTCGGTTGCTCTATTAAGTCGGGCTGCCACGCATGCCATCATTGACTAAGAATGTGATATTCTTAGTCACTCTCTTCAACTTTTCTGCCTCTCCCCTTTCTAACTTTTGGTCTTCTGATATGTCTTTGTCTTCACACATCTGACCTTGTTGTATTGCTTGGAGCGTGTTTACGTTTTTCCGTTGCACACCTTACTTTGCAGGCCTTTGCTCTCTTCTAAGTTAGCATTAAGTTTTAAAGGTCCTGTTCTTAGATCTTCTTTGTCATCCTCTAGGACCTGATGCATTTCTTTCCATTGCACGCATTGAGTAGAGGGAGAAGCGTCTAGAATTCTTAGACAATTGGTTATCTTATCCGATGAAGAATCCTTTATGTACTGTCTCCCTTCCACAGAGCCTAGTTGTAATTCTTTTGTTTCCATTCTTTGGACCCTAGTCCTTTGGTGTTGTCACCTGATGCATTGCTTAGCCTATTCCTTTCTTTCCACCGCATGCATCTGGTGGATGAGGAAGTTGTGTGCAACCTCCCATGAAAAGTCCTGGTTGTTATCTTTCTTTATTTCCATTCCTCAAGACCTGGTTCTTTGGTGTTGTCACCTGATGTGTGCTTAGCCTGTTCCTTTCTTTCCACCGCATGCACCTGGTGGATGAGGAAGCTATGTGCAACCTCCCATGAAAAGTACTGGTTATTATCTTTCTTTATTTCCATTCCTTAGGACCTAGTTCTTTGGTGTTGTCGCCTGATGCATGCCCCTGCGGGGCTTTGGGCAGAGGGTTGTTCTATTCTTTATGAGCTTTTTATTCATTGATCTCCTTCTTCTTCTCTTTTTTGATTCCCCCTCCACATGTCCCTCCTCCTGAACTCTATCGTCCCTGATAGGCTTTTTGTGGCGACGCTTGACATATCATCAGTTCTTTCCATTGGGTTGACTTCACCTCGTCATCTGGTGCCTGTCTATGGTCTGCAAAGAAGCTTAATTCGTAGGCCACCAGTCGTGCATTTAGGTTAGAAGATATTTTTGCAAAGATCTCTGAGTCCATTTAAAAAAATCCTGTAAAAACTGCCTCTTTGAATGTCTGCATATATGGACTTGGCAAAAATATAAGTCTAGAATATATGGCCATTAGTGTTAATCGACTTGGAATAGTAGATAAATAAAAAACAAGAGCATCTGAACCCTGGTTAATGCCGATGAAGTTCAAAAATGTATACCTTTATTACAGTAAGTAACATACTCAAAATTTTGTCAGTCATTTTATGGCTAAATCCGATACTGTGGCATATCTAGCAATCCAAAATTTGATTGTTTTCACGATGTACTCTTCGGTTGGTAAGTAATTACGGGGTGGACTTGGTAATAATGGATAGTTTAGCCATTGATGATTTAAGCTTCCCCGGTGCTGTGCTTCCCAAAATTGCATCCAGGAGCGTCTTTTGGGTATAGGGCAAAAGGAGGGATTGACTTGAAGTACATACGGTGCCGATTCCCAGTGTACCCATAACGTAGGATTCTTTTCCAAAAAAATTCGTCTCTAGATAGAATTTGCTTTATCAAATTCCTCTTGTGTATAGGTAAATGTCTGCATGTTGAACTGTAGGTTGCTATCTGGCTCTTTATTGGTGGTCGTCTTTATGTACTAGCGTGTTTCTTCTTTGTGTAACACATAAGGTACATTGAAAGGCTTCATAACCTGTTCTAGATTCTTGCTCTCAATCTTTGCTTCTCTCGTTACTTGGATTACTTGTTCTTCAAATCCTTCAGTAAGCTGGGATACCAGTAGTGCCTGCTCATTTCGGCTTAATTCTGCAATAGCCCGATTATGTCTCTCAGTGTGGATCTCTGTTTCCTCCCTTATCGATGAATGATGCATGGGGGGAGAAAGAGGACGTACCTTAGTCTCCTCAGTAGCCGCTGTGGAGTGTCGAACTACTGGTGTCCCCACGTTTACCTGCTGTTCTAGTTGAGCTTTCAATTCAGTTATTAGGTCATCCTTTGCTTTGATTGCTTTGGTGGCTCGCGTGACTTCTTCTTTGTTCTTTAGGAGTTCCTCTCCTATGACAGAAAGTTGATTAGCGTCTTCATTGCATTGTACTAGGAATTTATTCTCTGCCATCTTCCACTTTCTCCTAAGTTCATTAATGTCGTCAATATATCTTTTTTCCCATTCCACTATGATGGCTTGCTCTTTCTTCATCTGATCTTCATACTTTGTTATTTGATCCTCCAATGCTTTCGTGTTGCTTTATGTCATTTTCAGCGCTTCTATAGGTTGGTTGCATAGTAAGGCCATCAACAGTTTTTTGTTCTGTTAAATGTACGTTTACATCACAGGCACTTTAAGTTCTTTATCGGGTTCTTGGGAGTGGTAGGGGTCTGATAAATCAGAGGCCATGTGTCTTAATTTTCCCAATTAACGTGTTCAATTAACAATATGTTAATGTTCAAGGCTCTGATTAATACAGATTACTGTCAATGCTCTGGTTAGACTTTAACAATACGTAATACCGGAATATTTATTACCGTCACACAGACTTAGTATCCATACTTAACCTTACTGTGTTAATCACAAATTAATGTAATTAAACAAAGGTAAGAACGAAAATACTCAGACTTCACAAATACTGCACTACGACGACTTCACAGAACGCAATCGCCCAGACAGACAGTCTGACGATACTGTTCGTCGTTGCCGGAGTGTCACCGCAATGTCTTTTTCATTGATCGATAAACAGATACATCACTTTGCAACGACCTTTCGGTTCGTGCGGTATAAGAAAAATATGAAATTACAATATGCCAATCCGGCGGCTTACACTCGCATGCACGGTGGACTTGAACCCGCAACGGAAACAAAATTTAGGGCTCATCTACAATGCCCTGTATATACATGGTGCGAGCTTAATTTGCATGAGCTCCATACTTTTAGGGCACTGAACATTCAAGACTTGAATTTAACATATGGCATGCTTATGACATTTTTCACGACAATTTTTGGATCTTTTGTGCTGGTTTGGGTCTGTCTAGAACGTTTGTAGTCTCTGATAAGCTTTGCATAGTACTTCTGAGCATGCATTCTGACTTGTGTTGAGCTTCTGGTGCCCACAAACTTGGCAATAGCAACAAAATCCATTCCAAATGTTTTTAATGCCTTTTCAAACCGCTCTCTTTCCTCATTAGTCCAATAGCGGCTTTCAGATGTTATTTGATTGGTTTCATATTGTACAGGCTTTTCTCTCTGCTGTTCTTGGGCCCTCAGAAGTAGAGTCTTCTCTTTAGCCTGCTCAAGTTGAAACTCCAACTCTTCAAGAAAGTGTGGAGCAAGATGATTATCTGTGTGGAGGTATGCTTCAGGAGATAGCTTGACAGATCGAACTGGCAGTGTCAACAAGCCTAATGCAAATGGGTCCATGCTTTGATCACCTCCTTTTGTACCATTCAACCAACATTCTATCCCACAAGCAAGCCACGCAAAAATCTAGGGAGATGGCTGATGTGACTCTGCATGCTAATCCACGCGTATCATCTGGAGTTGTATGCTTTCAATGAGGCCTATTTCGAATAGTTTTACTCTTACCCGCATAACGTGTATGTAGGGACGAAGAAAGGAAGAAAATGTAAAGGATCTCCCTACAGACGGCGTCAGTGTTAAAATGCACTAGTGTTAAACGTACGTTTACATCACAGGCACTTTAAGTTCTTTATCGGGTTCTTGGGAGTGGTAGGGGTCTGATAAATCAGAGGCCCTGTGTCTTAATTTTCCCAATTAACGTATTCAATTAACAGTACGTTAATGTTCAAGGCTCTGATTAATATAGATTACTGTCAAGGCTCTGGTTAGACTTTAACAGTACGTAATACCAGAATATTTATTACTGTCGCACAGACTTAGTATCCATACTTAACCTTACTGTGTTAATCACAAATTACTGTAATTAAACAAAGGTAAGAATGACAATACTCAGACTTCACGAATACTGCACTACGGCGACTTCACAGAACGCAATCGCCTAGACATACAGTCTGGCGATACTATTTGTCGTTGCCAGAGCGTCACCGCAATGTCTTTTTCATTGATCGATAAACAGATACATCACTTCGCAACGACCTTTCGGTTCGTGCGGTATAAGAAAAATGTGAAATTACAATATGCCAATCTGGCGGCTTACAGTTCCTATTCCTTAGATTGTCGGCTTCATCCATGTATACCTTGATCTGAGATTCAAGGAGTTTACTTCTCGTATTCATTCGTGCTTTCTCTACTTTGCCAGCCTCATATTTGCTTTGTAGCTCTCTTATTTGTTCTTGTAGCTTCTTGTTTTCATTTTCTAGTATGGTACATTTATTCTTGGCTTCTTTGGTTTTTGACTCTTTGTCTAAAAGTGGTCTTTGAACATGAACCAATTTTGCCGATAAGCTCTCATTTATAACCTGGAATTGACTTTTCTCTCGCATGGCTTTATCATAATCAGCATCTGCTTCCATCATTAATTGTTGAGTATCCATAGAAGTTTGTATCATTTGTTGTACTACTGGCTTGAGCTGAGCTACATCCACATTCAACCATGTTTTGGGGATGCTTGGTTCTTCCCCTATTCATACATCTTTTCCTTGTTCCACATGTATCATCTCGTTGTGTGGTTGCCTTATTTGGAGATGTACTTCTTGGTCTCTTCTTTCCTCTTCATAAGTGGTGGATTTGGTAGCACTGCCTTGAAACGTGACATCCAACGGAGTGGGTTCCGCACTACCCTTATGGGTGTGAAGGGTTCGGACTCTTTTACTGTGGCTTCTTCTTTTTCTTCCTTGGGGTTCTTTACAAGGACCTCTCACGCTAAATGAGTCTCTTTGAATCGGATTTTTGATGTTTCATTCAATTTGATTATATGAATGTCTTCTTGAGATGCTTCTTGCCTGGTGGTGCCTTTGATAGCGTTATCAGGAATTTGATCGATCTTTGTGCCTTCCACACCAAAGTCATCAGGTACTTGATTCAATTCCTCCCATTGACCATCATCTTTGGAGTTGCTTTTAATGTTGACATTCAGCATAGATTGTTCTTGCTCTTCTATTGTATCGAACGATGAACTTGAGTTGGCCTGACCCAATTCTCTATATCGATGAACCTTGGTCAGATGTTTTCGTTCTTTGTTGTCTCCAACCGTCTGTCGATAATGCTGTCCTTGAACCAGTAGGTTTACCTGACCTTCCAAATACTAGTGAGTTTCTTCCATTGCCTTTGTTATTTCCTCTTCTATGATGGGTGGATTGTCTTCAAGCCTGGTTCTTGGAAGTACATGTGTTGTAGCTGGAGTTGCTTCTTCTACCTGGATCATCTCTCCTAATCTTTTGGTACCTCTTATTCTTGGTTTGGAGCTCGTTTCAACTTCTTCTACTATTTTGACTCCTTTCTTCTTCCTTGGACCACGGCAATCTTTGCATACTTAGCCATTTCTTCAGATGAGGCCATCTCTTTCAAATGTTCCCGAATGCCTAGGGCATGATAGATCAATATTGTTAAGGCAACACTTCCGTTCAAGAACTTCTTATGATTCCACTGTTTCTTTGCTTGGAAGAGTCATTCTTGAATGTATGGAGTCATGTTAACTTGATTCCCTATTTGTTTGATGGCATGGACAACATTTGCACTATGATCTTCTGTGGAGCGGTATATCTGTGCATGTTTGGGAAGAAAAAATGTTGGTGAATTAGTCGGACTTCCTCTTTTATATCAATGTGGTTAATATTTGTAAGCGTTCAGGTCTTAGCCCCTCGGCTTTCCTCTTTCAAAATTGTATTTCCGTCTTTTTCCCATCCAAAAGATTCTTTAATTAGGTCGTGAAAGAACTTGGAGAAGCTTGTAGAAGGTAGAAAAGTGCGTTTCGAAGCCACGAAGTTTGGTCAAGCCAACCGGCACAAGACCAGCCCTTGAGCTTATGGAGACTCAAATAGACCTTATAAGCATGTGATAAGTGCAAAGAAACACACTATGTACTTCGGAGCATCAAGGAGAATGAGTCGATACAAAAGAGATAGGTTCGCGGGTCGACTAGCTCAAAAAACTTACTATCTATGGAAGAGACAATGAACTTCAAATGCCCATAGCGTCCACGGTGATTACAATTAGAAAAAATCCTTTTATGGGAGTGATACACATAGGGTTGAGTGTATGGAATGCACAAAAGTTTAAGGAATAAGAAAAATATGCTATAGGAATGAATGCGACATTCACCAGTGGTACTTCCTATTTTTCAGGAATACACAAAGATTGACCCCGAAATAGAACAACTGCGATTTCTCCCAATCTACTAAACCAAATGATTTGAAATTTTACAAAAATAAACTAGACACTTATATCTTTCCAATGAGTCATCTCGCACTCAATTTAGAGCTCTGGAGAGAGAGCAGCAGCCTCTGCAAGATTATTGTTCGCGAAGAAGATGATGCAGAGAATTGAAGGAGCAAGACAATGATGGTCACAAGTGTATGTATATTGCTTCCATGTAATGTACAAGTGATTTCAAGTCCTTATATAGCCTCTAGGAGTGTTCCAAGACTTTTAAAAGTTGAATTTGAATTCAAATGAAGGTGGGAATGGTTGTTGGAGGGAATCAATTCACTTTCCTACAATCTAGGAAAAGTGAAGATCTACTTTGATCTACTTTTAGGTGATTGATTGCTTGATTGAATGCAACTTCAACTACCACAAATTCGTGGGATTTGGGCTCTATCTTTCTACCTTTACATGTGTAAAGTTCAAGGCTTTTACAACGGTAAATGAACCATCAAAAATTTCTCAGAAAAAATATAATAAATGCGCATATGAAAAAGAACTCTCCAACGGATATTCTTTCGACGCGATAGCCTTTGATGTAGATCAAATCCACCTCAAGCATAGTGTAAGCTTGACGTTCCAACAGCTCCCCCTCAAGCTAAAGTATGCTTGAGTCTTCATTCTTTGATAGGTTGAATACCTGCCATAGCTTTGAATGTACAAAGCTTTATTCCATCAAGTGCCTTTGTCATCATATCTACTACTTGGTTTTCAGTTGGAACAAAAGAAATGTCGATCTCCTTGCCATGAGCTTCTCCCTGATGAAGTGGTAATGGACTTCTATGTGCTTGGTTCTCGCATGAAAAATAGGATTTGTCGCTACATGCATGGAACTTACCTTATCTCCAAATATGTGAGGTTTGGAACTCACAAGTCCCAAATCTGTATACAATGCTTTTAACCATATTGCCTCTTGAGTTGCTATGGTCAAGCCTCTGTACTCTTCTTCAGTTGAAGATAAATCAACTGTTGGTTGCTTCTTGGAACTCCATGACACTAGCTTCGAACCTGCAAATGCTAAGTAACTAGATGTACTTTTTCTATCATCCTTAGCTCCTGCCCAATCTGCATCTGAATAGATTTTGATATCCAAATCTGAAGAGTAAGGATAGAATATACCTTCGTTGATTGTACCTTTGAGATACTTAAGTACTCTCTTAGCCGCATCCATCTATGGTCTTCTCGATGAGTGCATGAACTGACTAAGCACTCCCACACTATATGAGATGTCTGCCCTTGTATGAGTAGCATATATCAAGCTACCTACCAAGCTTTGATACTCTTTAATGTCTTCAATTTTCTCACCTTCATAAACACTAAGTTTATGATTCATCTCCAAAGGTGTACCTGCAGGTTTAGTGTTCTCCATTTTGAACTTGAGAAGAAGATCCTAAATGTATCTTCTTTGATTCAAATACATTCCTTCATCTGTATATATCACGTGCATACCTAGGAAATATGTGAGCTCACCTAGGTCACTGATTTTGAACTCCTCTTGCATGTGTCTCTTGATCCTTTGAATGCCATTTAAATCATCACCTGTCACAATAATATCATCTACATATACACATAGATAGATAACCTCATTGTGATCCCTTTTGATGAATAGAGAAGATTTTGAGCTACTAGCTTTGAACCCTTGATCTTGAAGATATGTAACCAACCTGTAATTCCAAGCTCTAGGAGCTTGTTTCAATCCATACAATGCTTTCTTAAGTCTGCAAACATAAGATGGATGATTAGGGTTTTCAAAACCTGGTGGTTGTGACATGTATACCTCTTCACTTATCCAACCATTTAAGAATGCATTTTTCACATCAAGTTGAAGGAGTCTCCAATTCCTTGCAGCAGCTACACTTATCAATGTCTTGATTGTAGTCATCTTTGCAACCGGTGAGAATGTTTCCTCATAGTCTATACCATGAGTTTGTGAGCATCCTCTAGCAACTAATCTTGCCTTGTACCTGAAAACTGATCCATCTGAATTTCTTTTAACTTTATATACCCATCTGCAACCAATTACCTTTTGATTCCGCGACATTGGAACTAAATCCCAAGTGTCCATCTCCTTCAATGCATCTGTCTCTTTGTTCATGGCCTTCTCCCAATTAGGGTTTCCCTTTGCCTCTTCATAGGTTGAGGGTTCCTCTGAAATAGAGTCTTTTGCCAAGTAGATTGAATGCTTCGTAACAAATGTGGAATCATATCCATACCTTTCTGGTTGTTTCTTCTCTCTTGCTGATCTCTAGGTGCTTGTTTTGAGCATTCTCCAACCTCTTGCATCTTTGCTTTGCCTCTTGACTTCCATAGCTTGTAATCCCTTTCTCTTTCATCTTGGTCATCGTCTATATCACTTCTTGGATCCTGGACCTATGTATCATGCTTGCTTCCTAATTGATGAGAGTCAGAATCAAGATCATATGGTAGTGTTACCTTTTGTTTGTCTTCATCATACTAAGACCTGTGTTCTTCAAACACAACATCTCTACTTGTAGTGAATTGCTTGGTTGAAGGATTGAGGAACCTGTAACCCATCTGAGTTGAATCATATCCAATAATCACTACCTTTGTTGCCCTTTCATCTAGCTTACCTCTTATTTGTGATGGTACATGAACATAAGCTAAACAACCAAAAACCTTGCAATGTCCAAGGCTAGGTTTTCTTCCATGCCATGCTTCATAAGGAGTCATACCTTGAAGTGATTTGGATGGTAGTCGATTGACAAGGTACACAGCAGTTGAAATAGCTTCTGCCCATAGATAATGTGGCAACTTCTTCTCTTCAAGCATTGTTCGGGCTGATCCAACCAATGTCTTGTTTCTCCTCTCTGCAATTCCATTTAGTTGAGGAGAGTACCTAGTAGTCACTTCCCTTTTGATACCTTTGTCCTGCAAGAACTCATCAAACTCTTTGGAGAAGTATTCTCCCCCTCCATCAGATCTGAGCTTCTTTAGTGATCTACCTGTATGATTCTCCACATGTGCAAGATACTTCTTGAAGCAATCAAACACTTCATTCTTACTCTTGATAAAGTATAGAACAGTCCATCTACTATGGTCGTCAATAAATGAGACATAATACCTTGATCCTGCCAATGAAGGTTCTTGGTCCCCATACATCTGTATGTACTAAGTCCAATAAGTTGTTGTGGATGTAGCCTTTGTGGTTGAATGGTTGTCTTTGTGCCTTCCCAATTTGACATGCATCACACCTGTTGATCATGTGTTGCTTTGATATGTTCGACAGTCCTAGAACACTTTGATCCCTGCATATATCCTTTAAGGTTCTTTCATTCACATGAGCAAGTCTCTTATGCCACACTTCAAGCTCACTTAGGGTTTGAGACCCAAAGTTGAATAGAGGTATGTTCCTGGTTTCTTCTACTTCAAAAGTAAAGAGCCTACCATGCTTCTCACCTCGGGCTATCTTTTTGAAGCCTTGACACGGATCTTCCACAAAAGCTCCATGTTGGGTGAACCTAACTTGCAAGCCTTTTTCAACTACTTGGCCTACACTTATTAGGTTTTTAGTGATAGTGGGTACATAGAGAACCTTACTCAGAATGTTTGTCCTGCCATTGGAAGCTTTGACATTACCAATCTTCTCCACATTGTGCTTCGTGTCATCCCCTGTTTGCACTTCATGTCTATGCTTTGGACTTTCCAAATCATATAGAAGAGCAATGTTGCCTGCAACATGATTCTAACATCCTGAATCTATGTAAAACAAATTATCATCTTCTTTACCTTCTTTGTGGCTTAGATTCATAAGAAGCAATGAGTCTTCATGTGATTGATCTTCTGAATAATTGTTGTAGTCTCTTCTATTATAGCTTCTATTGTTATTGTTGAAGTTGTGTCCACCTCTGCCTCTATTGCTGCCATATTATCCACCTCTTCCACTTCCTTTCTGGGTCTTCCCATTGAACCAGCAATTCTGAGTGGTGTGGTTGGTCTTATCGCATATGGCACAAGGTTGAACATTCTGACCTTTGGCTTTGTTTTGCTTTGGTCCTTTCTTCTTCCCTTTCCACTTGCTCTTGCTTGCAAAGTTGACTTGAGAAGTCTCTTCTTCATCTTCTTCCTTCTTCTTGCCTTTCTACTTCTTATCCTTCTTATCTGTATATAGAGCACTCTTTGAATCACCATGATAAGAGTTACCTTCCTTTATGCTATTGTTGGCTTCTTGTTTGAAGAGTTGTCCAAGAAAGATGTTGAAGTCTGGAGTTTGCACATCCATGATGAGATCATAAGTCTTCGTGAAGGATTATCATTGCTTATCACTTCGAATGCCGTTGAGAATTTTCCTCATTATGACCTCTTCTTCAATCAGCTCTCGAATGGATGCTAATTGATCTGCAACCTCCTTGACCTTGATAACAAACTCTGTGATGGTTTGTTTAGGTGTCTTCTTCATTTGGTTGAGCTCGTTCCAAACATGATTCTTTCTTGCTTTGGTACTAGCAGAAAAGAAAGTCTCCAGGGCATCCCAAGTCTCTTGAGATGTCTTGCATAAAAAATATGTGGTAATAGAAAGTCAGAGATAGAGTTTAGTATGTACGACATTGCTTGAGCATCCCTTGCGCACCAAAGTGTGAGCTTATCTGTCTCCTCTTGTGTAGGTCCTCCTATGGATCTTGGAATAGGCATAGCTTCATCACCTACTACAATTCCATAAAGATTTCTACCTTGCAAATAGGCCTCCATTCTGATTTGCCAAGCCGCGTAGTTGTGTCGATCAAGCTTCTCGATCATTGAGGGAAAGCCATCACCCATCTTGATCTAGCTTTGATACCACTGAAAGAACTTGGAGAAGCTTGTAGAAGGTAGAAAAGTGCGTTTTGAAGCAACGAAGTTTGGTCAAGTCAACCGGCAGAAGACCAGCCCTTGAGCTTATGGAGACTCAAATAGACCTTATAAGCATGTGATAAGTGCAAAGAAACACACTATGTACTTTGGAGCATCAAGGAGAATGAGTCGATACAAAACAGATAGGTTCGCGGGTCGCCTAGCTCAAAAAACTTACTATCTATGGAAGAGACAATGAACTTCAAATGCCCATAGCGACCAGCGTGATTACAATTAGAAAAAATCCTTTTATGGGAGTGATAAAAATATGGTTTAGTGTATGGAATGCACAAAAGTATAAGGAATAAGCAAAATATGCTATAGGAATGAATGCGACATTCACCAGTGATACTTCCTATTTTTCAGGAATACGTAGAGATTGACCCCGAGACACAAAAACTGAGATTTCTCCCAATTTACTGAATTAAATGCTTTGAAATTTTATAGGCATAAACTAGACACATATACCTTTCCAAGGAGTCATCTTGCATGCAATTTGGGACTATGGAGAGAGAGCAGCAGCCTCTGCAAGATTACTGTTGGTGAAGAAGATGATGCAGAGAATTGAAGGAGCAAGACAATGATGGTCACAAGTGTATGTATATTGCTTCCATGTAATGTACAAGTGATTTCAAGTCCTTATATAGCCTCTAGGAGTGTTCCACGACTTTTACAAGTTGAATATGAATTCAAATGAAGGTGGGAATGGTTGTTGGAGGGAATCAATTCACTTTCCTACAATCTAGGAAAAGTGAAGATCTACTTTGATCTACTTTTAGGTGATTGATTGCTTGATTGAATGCAACTTCAACCACCACAAATTCGTGGGATTTGGGCTCTATCTTTCTACCTTTACATGTGTAAAGTTCAAGGCTTTTACAACAGTAAATGAACCATCAAAAATTTCTCAAAAAAAAAAACAATAAATGAGCATATGAAAAAGAACTCTCCAACGGATATTCTTGTAGTAGTAGACATAGTAGACATTATGAAGAAAGCTGGTATTCATAAATACTTTGAAATCCCAATCTACAAACCGAACTTCCAGTGATGCACACAAGTAATGAACACCTTACAACCAGCTTTGCATGATCCATTAGTACCTGACACAAGAGTCCTAGATGCAGCAGGTGAATTGTATGATGAACCACTTACCTGCTGCATCTAGGACTCTTGTGTCAGGTACTAATGGATCATGCAAAGCTGGTTGTAAGGTGTTCATTACTTGTGTGCATCACTGGAAGTTCGGTTTGTAGATTGGGATTTCAAAGTATTTATGAATACCAGCTTTCTTCATAATGTCTACTATGGATGGAAGTTCATGCACGACTTTGAAATCTTGGGACATCACTGGAAACTGATGGTCCGTGTCCATAATTTTAATTGTCACCAAGAACAGATAATCCCCGGTAGGTTGATCCTCCCGAAACCAATGAACTTTTGCTTTCGACAGACTCTATAGGGGGAATTCTAGCATCTCCTCTTGAATAGTTGCTTCAGAGTCCTCGAAAGCCATCTGCACTTGTAATAAGAAGAGCATCAGCTTCTTATAGAAGTTAAGTCGTGAGTTATGTGTGTCTCAATGATATGTTGCTTATTTCATCACTCCGTTTCCCCTTACTCAAGTAAGTAAGATCGCTTACCACACATCTTTTCATTTATATTCCTGAAAGAAAACGAGAGTTAGTTTAATCGAAGCGTTTATTTATTTACATAGTAGGTTCATTCCTATGGAAGTAGAATGTATGATCTATTCCCAAGTGGGAAATATGCACCATGAGTTTTGTTGAACATATTCTATGCGGAATGCATGGCCTTGTAGTGTGGCCCTAGCATGCATACTTTAGGTGCATTCAACTCTTCATGAGTGCAATTGGAATCCTGATGAATCTGTTGTTCCTGTCGGTGCAGCCTCTTAGGCCTTCACATCCATTTGGTAGCTGATGTTAGAGAATTCATCTTCTCTTGGCTTTGTCGTATTCTAGGTCTTTTCTTCTTTCTTTCTTGAAGTTTGATTGCTTGATGTCGTGTTCCTCGGGTACCTTTGGTGGATCTTGTTTGGCTTCATGGTCCCGCTTTGTCGGTGTAATATTTCTTCTCTCTTGTCTATCTCTTGACTTGCAATCTCTCTGACCTTATTCAAAATCCATATGTACTGCCATGTTTTCTGGGCTTCTACTAATGACTTTGGAAGCCATACTCTCAGAAGTCTTTTTGGTTCTGATTGTAATGAAGAGAATTCATTGTTTCTCCTTGTCTCCATAAGATGAGTGACCTCTATTGGTGTAGACTTTTGTGTTTCCCTCATTGGATCCTTGCAAACCCAATGTAGATTACCACTTCCTGGTTGTGATAATCGGATAGTGGGCTTCCACGGGGATGGTCTTCCCTTGTTGTAGGTAACTTTAGGAGCGTCATCTTCACAGTTCCTCTTGGATTCACCGTTCATGGGAGATGAAGGAACCTCATCAACTAACGCATTGGTATTGGTAATCAATCCTTGCTTAGGGTACTCTTTGGATAAACTTTCAGTTGATTCGTTTTTCCACTTCTCTTCTAGGGTTTCTTTCTCCTACTTGATGGCTGCATGCACGTGAGGAAGTCTTTCTTCTAACAAGCTGAAGATTTCCTTACGCCCTATTTTGATTGATATATATCGTTGATCTAGGTGAATGCTCACTTCATTCTCAATGATCTAGTCTTGTCCTAGGATCAGGTTTTCTATTAAATCCTCGTCTTTACACACTAGAACTCGTTGCTCCATTGTGGAATTTCCTAGTTGGAGGGATATCATGGCTTCTCCAATGCATTCTATGACTTGGCCCCCAACACATCATTTCAAGATGCGTGATGACCGTCTTTCGTATGCAACTGAGTGCTACCCTAGAGTCTATCAATGCATCTATTAGCTGGTACTCTGTAGTTCCAATCCCTAGGTTTAAATATGGTTGGGATATGATGAGGTTGTTTGTATTGGCCTGGTGAACTTGATAGTTGGCCATGGGAATAGGCTCTTCTCCTTGTAAATATCGTTTATCCCTTTGCTTTATCCACTCCTTTCGTTTCTTGATACGCTCTAGGGCTTCCTGCCTTGCTTCTTCTCTAATTCTCTCTTCTTCTTTTTTCCGATTTTGCACACCTACTAGCCGTGTCAACATTTGATCTATCAATGGTTCCATATATCGCTTTACTCGGCCACCACTTATGTAATTAGGAAGTATATCTCCATCTAAGGTATCTAGGTTGATGGCTCCACTTGTTGAAATCCTATTGATTATTAGAGGTCCATATCCGCGTTTCTGTAGCTTCTTGGCATGTTACTTCAAAGTATACACCAGGACTAAATCTCCTTCCTTTAGTCCTTTATATTTGATGTGCGCATCATAATATGCTTTTTGTCTTCTTTTTGCGGCATAAATTCCCGCAACCGCTTGTAGTCTTGTTTCGTGTAGCTTCTCAATTTGTTCGAGTAGCTTGGGCAGTTCATGCCCCGTCCATTCATACTATTGTGCTACTCTTAAAATAGGCACCAAAAAATCGATAGGCAGGATTGCATTTTGTCCATACACTAGGTTTAATGGTGTAGTTCCAATGGCTGTCTTGTAAGCCACATGGAAGGCCCGAATTGCATGATGCAATTGTTTGTCCCAATCTGACCTTCCACTATTGACTATCTTTGTCAATACAGTGCACAACACCTTATTGGAACTTTCTGCTTGATCGTTGGCTTGAGGATGATAAGTGGCTGATTTTCTATGAATCACTAAGAATTCATTCATCAAGGACTCTATTACTTCATTAATGAAATGTGTTCCTCAATCACTTACTATCTCTATAGATAGTCCAAAGCGAGTAAAGATATGCTCAAAAAGAAACTTAACTATGGTCTGTGCATCATTTTTTCTAGTTGCTTTTGCCTCTACCCATTTAGTCAGATAATCAGTTGCTACTATTATGTATTCAGTGTGTGATCCTTTGGCTGGTGGATTAATGGGTCCTATGAAATCAATACCCCATTTGGAAAAGGCTCTCATGCAAACCATAGGTCTCAATGGCATGACATTTCGTCTGATAGGATATTTAGCTCTTTGGCATGCCTCACAACTTTGTACATAGGCGTCTGCATCCATATGTAGAGTTGGCCACCACAAGCCTGCAAAGAGGATTATTTTTACAGTTTTTTGGGCCAAGAAATGTCCTCCTACGGCACCTCCATGTGCCATTTCTAATATGGGTAAGTACTCTCCTTCATGCACACATAGTCGGAGTTGATTGTCTTTCCCTCTCTTGAACAATTGTCTCCCCATGATAACATAGTCCTTACTCGGGATCGTTTCCTCGCTAAATTGATTCCGTCCTCATGCTCTTGTGTGTTTAAGAATTTCACTAATGTCTTACTCCAGTTGGGTGCTATTTTTGAGAAGGGTAAAGATGTATGATCATCTGGAGTGGTTTCCTGAGATTCCGTGCAACTAATAACATACTCATGAACATCCTTAGGCATATTAGGCCAATAGACTCCTAACCGTTTCAATTCTCTTAGAGTTTCATGAGTTCCCTTGTGCATTCTCCATTTGTTTATGTGCACTTGTTCAATCAAGTTCTTTCGTTTGTCTTCTTCTACACATCTAGACAATACACCATTGGAATCTTTATGATACACACTTCCTACTACAATGTGTAAGTTACGCGATTGTAGAATTTCCTTTCGAATCTCCTTGTTAATTGTGTGTTGTGGTCCATGAGTGAGTATTGGAATTAGCTTTTCTACCCACTTAGGACACACTTCCAAATTGAATAGGTAAGTGTCTGGCAAATCGTCGGATACTCCACTAGGTGGTTCTCCGTGTGTAAATCTAGAGAGATGATCGGCCCTCACGTGGGTATTTCCTTTTTTCACAATCACTTCAAAATCGAACTCCATTAACAATAGAAACCATCTCACTAGTCTTCTCGTGTTACAAGGCTTATTGACTAAGTACAATAAGGCTTGATGATCTATGAAGAACTTGAACTTATTGGCTAAAAGGTAGTGTTTGAATTTATTTACAGCGTACACCATCCCTAAACCTTCTTGCTCCGTAGTTGTATAGTTTCTTTCAGCTTGATTCGATTGTCTGCTTGCATAGGCAATAGGATGGTCCAATTTTCCTTCATCTGCCGGTTGAGGTATTGCGTAATTGGATGCATCCTATTGCGTAATTGGAAGCATCCACATGAATATGAAAGGGCTTGTTCCAGTTGGGTGTTTTCTCAATTGGTGCTGTGCTTAGTCTTTTTTTAGTTCAGTAAATGCTTTCTCACATTCGTTCGTCCACGTGAATTGAGTCAACAATCCATACAATGGTTTGACAATTATAGTGTACATGTGGATAAATTGGTGATAATATCCACAATGACCCATAAACGCTTGCACTTCTTTTGCATTTTTTTGGTCTTGGAAGTTCTAGAACTAGTTTGATCTTGTCTTCATCAATAGATATCTCATTCCTAGATATGATGTGCCCTAGAATTTTCCCTTGTCTTGCCATGAATACGCACTTCTCAGGATTCAGACATACTCCATATTGTCGATATTTTTCAAATATTCTTCGCAATTCTGGAATATGTTCACGTCTTCGATTGGAGTATGTGCATAAGTCGTCTACGTATACTTCCATAATCTTTCTTAGGAATTCTTTAAAAACGTGACACATCAACCTTTGGAAAGTAGCAATAGTTTGTCTATTTCTTCTTTAACTTTTGCTGCATAAACATCATTATAGGTGCATGGGCATTGCTTTGATGGCTTTGCATCAGGTGTCATTGGTATTCGATGAGAACAAATGGAGGGCTCCACACCCTTAAGGTCCTTGTAGGTGCATGCAAACACATCTCGATATTCTCGAATCAGATGCTTTGTACATCCTTAGCACAAGATGCTACCCTTCCAAAAAATTGGTAATGGTGGATTTGATGGAGAGTCAAAAAACTACTATCGAAGATCCCATCTTTGCTCTCTTGAGATCTTGTGTTTAGGACATTGGACCCTGTGGTGGAGTTCATTCATTAAGATCCTGCATGCATATGTGGGAACTAGTTTATGAAGGATTGGAATATACCTAGAGGCCATAGCACATAAGAATTTTTAGGCTTGGAGAAATGGGAAACCCCTACAAAATGGAAAACAAGGACTTTACCCTTGAGATCCCATCATGGGATCCCTGGTTATAGATCTACCCTTGTACTTAGAGAAAAAAGGTTGCATATTAAAGCTTGGGAAACCACAATTTTTGGGATTCGTTGCACACAGTAGAAAGATTATAACTCTAGGGAAAGCATAGAAACAAAATTCTTGGTTTTAATATATCATACTGCTTGGATCCCATCAGCATACGCCTATTATGAGATCCTCCCTTTGTGATAAGGGGCGAAGGAATTGATACCAGAGTGTTGAGATACTCGAGGGGTGATCCTAGCTCCAAGGTCATAAAAGAGTGAGTTAAAGTTTAAAATTTCCTTCAATTCTTGGGTTCTCGGATCCTAGGATCCCTATTTAGAGATCCTCCAGGACCTGTGAGATATGATGGTCAATTTGTACACCCTAAGAGCGGGTCTTGAGGGACAATAAATTCCCATCAGAATATTATCCTAAGAGGTGAAATCATTGATCATTAGGCCACTTTTTGTTTGACATGATGGCAAGAAACTCTATTGGGATACCTAGAAATAGATCTTTCCAGAAACGTACTTGGAGATCATGCATGAAGGCTTGAGAGAATTCCCTTTGAATTGCATGAGAATATGATAACAAACCTATTCATTTTATGTCTTGCCCATACAAATTGTTGAAAAAAAACCACTTGTAAGAGGAGATCCTATGATAGGATCCCTCCCTACAAGCGAAAAATATGAGAAGGTCTACCCTATGCAATGGCATGTAAGGAACCATGCACTTTGGCTAGGAGATCCTATATCTAAGATACTTTGTGATCCCTCACAAGAGATCTTACCACCTTGAGTTATGAATTCATAGGGACTAGGCTCATTCCTAGGGCGTGCAAAGGCTTGCAAATACAAATTTTGACAAACAAGAGTGATATTCTATAGGATTTAAGATCCCAAAACTAGAGCTCCAATGGGATCTTGGGATCATGCCCTTTCCTTTTTTGGTTTTTCTTCTTAGGATTGCTTCATGGTTTAGAATTTCTAACTCCTATTCTCTATTTTTAGCACCCAAATTTTGCCAAAGATAAGTCAATACACTGAGATTCGAGGATGGAATCCCACTTCACTTGAATGGTCTATGATAGGCCCAAGCAATTAATCAAGATCCTATAAGAAGGTTTTGAGATCCTTGCGAATTTTTCAAGGAACTTGACAAACCACCTCATTGAAGGCACCCTAGTAAAGAAATCTAGAGAGAATCTCATCTAAGATTCTTAGGATCCCTTGACTTGGGACCCCATGGTTAGTGTAGATTCCATTGGCATAGAGAACTAGTAGCTTGCAAATTTAAGATCCCAGCCCACACATCAAGTCATGGCTTTCCATCTATTTATTGTTGATTGAACAAGTGCTCATTCTTGTGGTGCAATTTCTTAATATAAATTTGGAGAAGAAAATATATAGGAGAAGTAAGATCCGTGATAATATTCCACTGTTGGATAAGGATTTGCCAAATATCCTATCCAAAGTCTTGTTATTCCAAAATAAAATCCTTTAGATACTACAGTAGAGCTTGAAATTAAGCTTTGGCCTCCTTGTATGTTTTGTGTTTCACCTAACCTGTCCAAGATCCCATGTGATCCCTAATGGAGAGGTCCTAGCAAGATTCATATCCATGAAAAGATCTCAATGGAAATTCTATTGAAAATAATTGTGGATTTAGACAGGAAACCCCAAAATGCTTAAGATCTTTTGAAACCAAATCTGATCTCAGAGGATCCAACTTGAGTAATAACACCCTAGTGTGCGAAACCTGAGGAGTATCCCAAACAATCCCCATGTAATAGGATCCCTAATCTAACCTCATACAGATCCCTACAAGAACCCACAAGTTGAGATTTCATCATGACATTTGTAAATTAGCTTGGGATTGTGATCTTCGAGAACACTATAGAATACACTAAGGCCACTACATCATCTAACAACCTTCAACTTCTACTACCTATCCCTTAGAATCCGACTCCCATTAGAAGATTTTATCTTTTTTTTTTTTTAATAAAGGAAGTTCGGCCTTAGCCTACTCTCCCGGACTTCAATTAAATAAAAGAAAAATACAAAAGATGGGGACTAGTGCCCATGGGATCCCCCGAATCCCACAGAGCAGGGGAATCTTTTACAAAGTGTAGCTGACTTTACAAGAAAAGGTTAATCGCCCACTCATCACCCTCAAGCGGGGCTCACATGGGTAAAGTGTGTACTTGATCAAAAGGAACACTTGATGACTCCTAAAGAAAGGGGGGGGGGGTTTCTTACAATTAACAATCCTTTTGCCAAGGAGGAGCAGTGAATACTCAATCGAGGAGAGTTTCGAGTGTTCCAGAGAGTCGCAGAGCGACCACTCGCTTCTCCCAGTAGAGCTAGCTTCCAACTGACATATTTCTGATGACTAATTTTCATTCCGACGATCTGCCATAGCCTTTGTGGTAGGCCTTGCAAGGCTTACATGGAGTTATAGAGGAGGTTGATAAACCTCGCATCCCCATCATGTGGTGCCCACTTGGTTTTAAGCTTATTGTTGACATACTCTAGCTCTTTGTGATGTCTGAAGGGGGGGTTTTCTTACACTTAGAAATTCTTCTACCGAGAAGGAAAAGGGACTTCTTGATCGACCACTCCTTGTGGGTATTTCCAAATTTTTGTGGAATGCGATTAGGGGAGAGATCCTTTGAAAGAAGATTTTATCTTGTATCATAGCCTTGAAGAGAGCTTAATTGTATCTAGGTTGAAAATCTACCTGAGATTTTGTTGCAACCATGGAAGCCCCATTGTCAAATTACATAGAAAGTAGAAAGTATTTTATGCTTACATCACGATGCACTGAGTCTAGAATAAGAAACTAATCTAACTTATAGAAATAAAAAGATGCATACTAAAGGGAATTTTTTGCGACAAACTAAGCTAACTTTAGGGCATTTTCACATCATTTACTTCGATCCAACCTTATTAACTCAATTTTTCCATATATAATGTGATCCTAACACTTGGAACACTGTAGGGATTTAACTACCTTTATCCCTTGAATATTACTACCCCTCAACATAATAAAAACCTACATGGAGAGCCTTTATAGGTTGAGCACCTTTGAACACAAAGTAATTGCAAAATATGAGATTGCACACTTCAACCAGCCTAAATGTGAACCTTCATCATGATGGAGAGAATCATCACTCTTCACTAGTAGAAATGTAATGATCCATATCCCTAGAGGTACAAAAATACACGCTGTCCTTAAATCATCAGTGTGAGTCCATCAACATCCATATGAATCTTATTTGGAGATCCAAATTGCACTCTAAGTTGTTAATAGTATTGGGTGATGGAACAAAGCTACTGCTAACAAATTACAGAAAGAAACTTCAATTGTGGCTCGTTGAGCAGAGCTTTCTCATTTCTCTACATATGCACCATCTACCTATTGAGCTATTCATACTTTTATCTCCAAAATTCCCTTGTATACATAACGAGAAACAAATTTCCAGTAGAACATAGACCTACATATTGATTTTTTGAAAGCCTATTTATGTTTCAATGATACTTTATGATCTTGTTGTGTGTTGTCCAGATTTCTTGAAATCTAATTATATGCTTCGATTGTGTCCACGAACTTACGTAGCAAGCAATTTTTTTTGTTTTTGTCGAATAAAGTCACACTACCACATGGAACTCCATCAAATGTTATTATAGAATCCACCATCATTCATGTACTATAGATAACACAACACTTGTAAGCCTTATTACTAATGGGATAAGCAATTGCACGAACTCTCTTGCTGCAAACGTATGTGAAGGGCTAGAGCCATATGCATCTCTAATTCCATCATGCTTGAGTTGTAAAAAACCTTTAAAAATGAATTAAGGATATATACCACACCATGTCGCCACTAGAACACCAAGGATTTTGACAAAATTGTAGTGGAACCAAGCGAGCATGATAAGAGTAGCCAAAGATATCCTATTGTAACAATATACTACTCCTCAAAGATATCAATATTCAGTCAATTAAAAGCATCTTAGATTACCATTTCCTCCATACCAATGCACACATCCTTTGAACTAACTATACATAAACTAGAGGTTGAATAGAATAAGCAAGAGTGATTTATAGTCATAAGCTTGAAATAGTGATTTATAGTCATACGCAATCATGATTTAAAGCACATAAAAGCCTCAAACTTTAATTTGAGTGGACATAAGCCTATATTTTTTGATAATTTATATAAAAATTTCAAGAAGCATAAATAATCATCAACATATAGTTTCTACATTGAACCATCTTTGGTAAAGGAAGAGTGTTGCATCTTACTCAGAAGGCAACCCTCACATAAATGTTCAAAAGGAGCGACCACACCTTATTAGCCTTTTAAAGACCACACCTTATTAGCCTTTTGAAGGTATAATTGAATAGAAAGGATCGAATGAAATAAATTTTCGTTGAAAAGTTTTCCATCTATGATTCCTTGATAATCTTGAGCTATGCATGCATAATCATCCATGACACAAGATAAGAGATGCAATGATCTTTTTGCCATTAGAGAGATCCTCGACGATGTACTTATCAGACCATATTAGGTACTTAGAGTAATACAACTTATTCTCAACAAGCAACATAAAAAATACATCACTAGTTTCATCAATTGCCACTCATTGTACATTAATATAGAAACTCACCATTTCTTGAAAATGTTCAACATGAATTAGTCTATGGATCTCCAATACACTTGTACTAGAAACGTCTCGATGTTTATATTGGTGAGAAAAATATGAAATAATATTAGTGAAAAGGGATAAAAATGCATGAATGATCCCTAGAATAGTGTTTTTAAAGACAAAAAGAAGTTCAAATCAATTTATGTTTGGGCTACCATCTCCACATGTTGAAAACCTTGGTTTGAACCCCTTGGATTATTTGAAGATTTGAATAAAAACCCTCAATCCTCTACCTTTTTATAACCAAAACATGCTTCTTCACAAAAGACATGAAAACCCCTCAATTCAGGAAAAACATAAAAATAAAGATGAAATTTAACATTTCTAGATGAATGGCAGGACTTGTATCAACTAAGAAAGAATACATTATACAAAGTTTTTGAAACAAGTATATCACTTGGGCCTAAAACCAATAGGTGGTGGATGATCTTAAAAGAATTCCAATGGATCCCTTAACCTTGGTGTTAGTTTGAGGAACTCTTCCAAAGAGAGTTCTTACTTGAAAATGAGGAGGAGTCAAATTGGGAGGAGTGCTGGAGACCTTTAATTCTCCAAATATTTGATCTATCTTGATTTAATAACTCCTCTATATCAAGAATAAACCAAACTTTACATTAACTTTCAAATTCATTGAGAATTACTTCACTATATGAAGCTTTCTTCAACTTCAACAAGTCTACTTCACAAATAGACTTCAATCTATGCACATAACTTCAATTGTAATCATTAAAATGATGCATACACATTTGTACTACCTTTGTGCAATCATACTAATGATTAGTTCTTCAAAAGAACCATTAGACCTTTAATTTGGTCACTTAGATCAAATATTTTCCAGAAACTGCTTTCCTGAAATGGCGACTTTGACATGGTCAACTTCATAAGCTAAATTCTCTCTAAATATAACTGGTTTTGCTAAATTCTTTTAGCCAAAGCTTCCTTATCTTCTAAGTTAAATTTTGAATGTTGAAACATAAAACAATCTACACTGAGCACTGAGATCCAACCAAATCTTTGAACAGCAAAGCTTCCACCATTCCTTTGTACTCATCTTCTATAGATGACAAATCAATTATATGTTGCTTCTTTGAACACCAAGAAATTATCTTATCTCCAACACAGCACAGGTAACCATGAATAGATCTTCTATCATCTGAATTACCTACCCAATCTGCATCACCAAACACTTTAATTCTAGTATCAGAAGTGAATCCATAATACAAAACTTCATTGATAGTCCCTTTGATATATCTTAGAACTCTAAATCCAATGAGTTTTCTTTGGGCAATGCATAAATTGTGATAAGACACCAACTGCATATGAAAGATCTGGTCTTGTCAAGGTATCATAGATTGACTACCTACCAAACTCCGATATGTCTTCATGTCCTTGAACTCTTCTCCTTCATATCTACTCATCTTGTGATTGACCTCCAAAGGTGTGGTTGAAGGCTTACAATTCTCCATATTAAAATTCATCAGAAGATTCTTCAAATATCTTTCTTGTGTAACATATACTCCATGTTGAGTATACATAATCCCCATTCCTAAAAAATAAGACAAATTTCCCAAATCACTTATCTTGAATTCCTTTTCCATTTGCTTCTTGAGCTCCTTGATTCCTTGAGCATCTATACCTATGACAATAATGTCATCAACATAAATGCAAACATAAATGTATCCATCTTCACTTGCTTTCACTACCAAACTACTATCTACCTGTGAAGCTTGATATCCAAGTTCATTCAAGAACTTGAAAAGTCTGTAATTCCATGCCCTTGGAGCTTGCACAAGATTTTTGTGTGTACCCAAACCCCCTTGGAAGCATTTTCCATCTATCAATGAAAGACCATTAATTCCACCAAGATTTGGTGTGCATCAGTAGGGATCATATGCAAACACTCATTATTTGCACAATGGATATCCAAGGGCCTCTTATCAAGAATATCAAAATATCCGTGGACAACCCTAAATCTCACTCTAAAGCTCACACAATCCGTGCTCTCATCCAATCAATCACTATCTCTTAAGAGCACAATAGCACGCTAGAGTGCAACCCCATGAAGTCAAACCCACTAGGTCACTCGTTTCTCCCAAATAGAAGAAACTCAATCAAGATGAATTAAGTCATACAGAAAGGATGATGAGAAGTACCTAGACTTGATCTTGATTCTTAAAACTAAGAAGCTTAATTCTATAAGGATATCCAATGATTAAGTGATCAAATAGACCACGTTAATTTGTTTCAGGATGAAAGGGGATTCATAAGAGGGCATAGTTATGAGAATCAAGTTTCCGATTGTAAGCATCCATATTTCATAAGATTCAATTTTGCTTAATTTTATTCCATATGGGATGAGGAATTTATATATAGTTTAATATAAAACATGGATTAAAAAGAGGCTCCACTCGTATGGGATGTTCAAACCATATTCCCTTTGAGAAATTTCATTCTATGATCAAGGAGAAAAGGACTTATCATCCATGGATAGTAGTTTTGATTAAGCAAGGACTAGAGATCTCCTTAGAAAACTGATTTGTCATAGGGAAGATATGCTCTTGCAAGAGAGTATGGACAGGAGGTTTCCTTTCCATAGATCTTATTTAGTCATAAGTGATGATTCTATTAGACTGTATGGATATGAAGATCCATGTATAAACAATGAATGTAGGTATATTCATCCATAGAATCTTTCAAGGCACAGGGAAATGATAGAAAAATTCAACTTAGAATTATTATATTTGTGGAAGTAGTTTTAGTTTATTTGTAGAGAGAATTCATAATAAGGACTTGTCTCTAGACAAAGAATTACTAGCTTTGTTCTAGATGAAGAATCAAGGTCGAGTTTTTATCTTTTAGATTGCTTAGATAGTCATGGAACTATTCTATCCAAGGCCAATAGAGACTAATTATTCAGAGTGGTTAGATGGATTGTCACATGAAGAATCTAGATAAGATGTTATATTTCCGCTCATGGTCTTTGGAATTAGAGAACTTGGAAGCGGAGTAAAGATCTTCCATCTTAGAGTTGGTAGATATAGGGATAAATATGACCCATGTGAATATGAAAATCCTTTATTTATGGGGATTTTTTATATTTCGTATGTTTTATTCTCTCCATATAGGTTGACACTTTTCTTTCACAATATTACTCCACCAGTGACGCATAACATTATGGATTGAGGTCATGATGTTGATTTTATGGGATTCATAATTTCGAAGCCATGTCTAATTGATGGGAGAAAGTCGATGCTTGATGTTTTTTAACCTTTGCTTTATCTTTGCAAGATTCCTCTTAATTGGAAGGATATATAATTAAAAAAACACATATAGATATCTATGTACATTGTATTATAAATAAGGGCCTATGGGAGGGACTATTAAACAACATTTCCCACATGATTTTTAAAGCCACATTTCCACACGCCTTCCAATGCCATTTTATAGACACAATGGATCTAAGGGGACGAAAAATGTTATAGACTAAATTCGTAACTTAATGTGTAGGCATGAGTGGCTTGATATTCTTGAAAAAATACTATGAGGTAGTGACTGAATTTTAACTATCCATCTTGTCATTTACATGAGATACATATTTTCCCTCTCACCAAGACCATTCTATTGTGTTGATATTGTACATTGTTTTTTTTGTTAAATCCCAAACTTAGCTAAAAATGCACTAAGTTCGAAGAGATAATCCCTTGTCAATCAGAATAGAGGGTGCCCATTTCACATGTTGATATATTTTCACTCTTGAAGAGGGACAATTTGAAGCACATAAACACTTTGAAACTTAGCTTTAGTGGATAGAACAATGAGTACCTAGAAATGTCATTAATAAAGGTCATGAGTATAGGTAAATCCTAAGAAATGGTGTTTGGACAGGACCACAAGCATCACTACGGACAAGTTATAATTTACGTTCAAATCTCACTATAATATATTTAGGAGAGGAAGAATGCTATATCTTACCCAAACCACATCATTCATATATATTTTCAGATGGTGCCTCGAGTTTATGTAAACATGAAAATATATCAAACATTTGCAGCACAAAAAACTAGTAAAATTGAGATTGCCAAAGATGTGCATGGAAAGTCTTGCATGTGAGATGGCTTTCAAATCAAATAATACATCAACAAATCTTTCAGGATTTGTGAGCTTTTAAAACCCACAGCGCAACATACTAGATGCAATAATTATGTTTCCATTAGAGAGATCATGAACAATACACATATCATCAACAAACTTTACCATCAAGCCAATACTCGCTAGTGTTGACACTATAAAAAAAGTATTGATGATCCGTGGCACATATAAATAATTTAATAATGTGAATGTACTACCATAGCATTGATAAGAATGCTTTTTCCAACCTAGGTTGCATTTATTTGATCGAATAATAAAAAAATACTGAATATGTTCATTTTATTTGTGATTTTTCAAATAAACACCGAACAAAAACGGATGGATATGTTTTCGATCAAAACTTCTTTTGATCGAAAGTGCTTTCGATCGAAATATTTATTGATAAAAGCGCTTTCGATCGAAAAGCGTTTTACAGTAGAAAAATATATATTCTTACATTCAATCGAAAACCTTATTTTGCACGTGCTTCATTGATGTACAAGAGAGCTTTACGCCTGCAATTTTTATCAGAGAGCTTTCTTTTCAATCATTGAGGTATTGTCTTAATTTTATTTATTGTGTATTTTATTGTTTTGTTAGTTATATCATTCATATGGTATGATTCGCATATGCGTCTCTTACATATGCTTGATTTTTATTTATATAATTTGTTTTGTGTCTTTTAATCATCAATTGTATATATGTTCGACTCGTGCAAGCGTTTCTTACTTGTATACATCGATGAGAAACATTTAAAAATAAACCACTACTGTGATTGTTTGACTCGCTACATCGATTCTTACTCTCACAGTAGTATAAGACATTATAACAGATCTATTGAGATTGTTTGAATCGCCACCTTGATTCCTACTCTCTCAATAGTATAGAGAGTGTGTAGGGACTATTGTGATTGTCTGATTCTTTGACTCTTACTCTCACAATGAGAATACTTAGTTTGAATCCCCACCTTGATGCCTACTCTCTCAACAGTATAGGGAGTGTATAGAAACTATTGTGATCGTTTGATTCTTTAACTTTTACTATCACAATAGTCACTTAGATTCCGATGAGAATACTTAGTGTAGGTCACAAGGTGTATAGAAACTATTGTGATTGTCTGATTCTTTGACTCTTACTATCACAATAGTTATATAAAGTTATGTGACAAAACGCATACATAGTATAGCGAATGTGTATGAAATATTATAAATGTCTAATTCTTTGACTACTACATTCTTAATAGTTACATAGATTCACTTCAAGATTATAATTACACTTTCTATAATTATAAATCTACAAATTTAACTATGCATATATCTATCATTTGTGCACACATACTATTGATTTATTTATCCATACACTTACTGATAGTCTATTTTTTATTTTTGCACAGATGGCAGGTAAAAGAAACAAGCAGGAGTGAACATTTTTAGAAGAATTTGTGTGCTCGTACATGTATCAAATGGGAAAAGATGAAATCACTATAACCATGGACACTTTTAGTTACAAATATTTCATTGCGCAATTATTCATAACAACATTTATTAATATTGAAAACAAATTTGGCAGTGTGTCTGGTGGAGCACAGGTCTTAGATGAGCAAATGTCAAAAGAGCTTACACATATCTTTGGACAAATCATCAAAGTAGCAGAGTCATTGGTAGTGGATATCACCAGTATGCCCGAATTCATCGATAAAATTAAATTTATCGATTTACATTATCAGACTATGAAGAGAGGAAAGTGATTAAAACCGGACACGACTAAACACCTTGTGACAACACAGGTAGATCCAAATACAAGAGATGCATATGTGAATATGGGAGATCAAACATCGAACAATCTTTGTTTGCTCCCATATTCCTCTATTCTTTTTGAAGATGCAGCTCTCGTGGGGGAAGGACAATATGGCCTGATCCATAAAGTCAAGATATCCCACCCGAGATTCAACAATGAAGTGTTTGTGGCCAAGCTATTCAAATTAGATGGTGCTGACATACAAACACGAGAAAATGAAGCCATCAATGAAGCCATGATGTAATCTATTATGCATAGTGGAATTATTAGTCCACTTGGTTTGGCTAGACACCATAGCAAAAGTCCATGCCTCATTTTCAAATTTTGGAATGGTGTTACATTGGACATGTGGCTAGAAAGAATGAAGAAATAATACCTAAACGTACCACGAAGAAGAGGTGTGAAGGACAAGGAAGGAGATATAATAACCATGAAAACAAATATTTGGAAGTTGATCAACGACCTATTACAAACAATGTCATTTTTACACACTTGTAATATATCCCATAACGATCTTTATCCAGGAAATATCTTGTTGCATTTTGAAGATCAATAGGCTTACATCGGATTATGTGATTTTGGTAGAGCGACCTATTTACCAACCAAAAAAAGTTTTCCGAAACTACCTAATCTAGAAATATCTACTAGAAACGAGTGGATTCGAAAGTACTGGTGGATTGCACCTGAATGCATATCCACTAGTCCTCCAACTTTTAATAAGAGTCAGGAGATATTTACAATTTTGACACTCTAGTTACAACTCCTAAAATATATAGATTTTAATAGTTATCCCATTGATAAGAATGGGATTTACAAGTTCAAGTATGTTATAGAATTAGCTTCTGACAAAGATGTATCAAAAAGAGTAAACGCACATGAATTTCTTAGAGTATTCTCGCATCTTAATCGATATGGTTTAAAGATATCCACGACAGATGGATTACGACCATATTGAAAACGATATGTATTCATGTGGATTCCTTTAAATTATGTGGAATAAACGAAGTGTTTACATTTGAGTTAAGTGGATGAAATGGTGTAATCATTTGTTAAGTGGAGTAAATGTTATGGTACCATTTGAGTTAAGTGGATGAAATGAAGTGTAATCATTTGTATTAAGTGGAGTAAATGTTGTGGTATCATTTGAGTTAATTGGATGAAATAAAGTGTAATCATTTATAATATAAGGATTAAATAATATGGATTTATTTGAATTATGTGGAGTAAATGAAGTGCTATCATTTGAGGGATGTGGATTAAATGTTGTGGATTCATTTAAAATATGTGAATTAAATCTTGTGGATTCATTTGAGTTATGTTGAATAAATGAAGTGTTTACATTTAGTTAAGTGGATGAAATGAAGTGTAATCATTTGTATTAAGTGGAGTAAATGTTGTGGTATCATCTGAGTTATGTGGATTAAATATTGTGGATTCATTTAACATATGTGAATTAAAATATTGTGGATTCATTTGAATTCTCTTAAGATAAAATTCGTGTTTTTATTTTGTAGAAGTAAAACATGGCAAGAATGCCAAATGTGAATGATGATCTTGATCATACTGAATCTCAAAGGATTTTATCTGAGCAAAATGCTCAATTTGCACAATCAGGATTAACATTTTTATTCCATCAAGATTTAGAGCCAGAGGGATTAGAAGGAGTAGCACTATCAATGAAAGAAGTAAAAAAGCTATGTCCAAATTATTTTGTTCATGATGTTCTCTTTCTGGTTACAGGTAGGGAAAAAGAAACAACACCCTTAAAGCTTTTAGACTTACAACATAAAGGATTAGCAGAAATGCTACCTTGATGCTTTTTGCAAGTTGAGAGATCATTACCAAATAATAATCAAATAGCATTATATTTCATTCAAAAGGTTTTTGTACAAGATATTCTTCATTGATGTGTAGATTGGGATGATCGTCCGAAGAATGCAGGTATCGGTTTGGGTCGTCCTCAAAATCGAGCCGAATTTCGTAATCAAGGAAATGAAGGCCCTCTTCCTTGAAAGGAGCCCTACATTTTGCTACCTGAAGAACATAATCTTATACATGATTTGTCATCACAAGGGGCAAAATTATACAATGAAGGATTAACAATTCCTGCATTACAAAGAACAATAGATGATCAACAAAAGAGGATTGATGATCTACAAAATCAAGTGAAAAATTTACAAATTTCTATGGATGCTTATGAGAGCAAATATGGAAGACTCTCAAAGGCATCATCATCTTTTGATAGGTTTACTGCGGATGAGTTATTGAATCAAGAAAACACTGAGTAGGCAAGCTTTTTTGTAATCAAAGACATGACTTGTATTCGATTTTGCAATTGAATATCATCATAGTATTCACAGTACATCATTTTCTTCATTTTGAATATCATCATCTATGACAGGTACCATGTCATCTATTTCTTCCATGTTTGAACCATCATTATGATCTACATCTAAATCATGACCACTCCATGAATCATTTGTTAAACTTTCATGAGTTTGAAATTCTCCAAAAGTTTGTTGTGTTGTTGTAGAAGTTATCTTGGTTGGAGCATGTAACAAATGCATATTACAAAAGACATATACCAAATCATTAGCACGTGATACACTTAAGAAATTTCTTCATTTTGAATGAAGAAAATCATAGGCACTCCAATTACTTTCACAACTACCACTTGAAGCTGCTACTAAAAGCACTCTCATAGCTATATGTTGCAACTCCACTGCTTCACCTCCATACTCTTTCCACCAAATAGGAGGTGGATGCTTTTGAATCACTTCATATGCCATAGATCTCCAAAAGATCCTTCTCGATTTACATACGCTACTCTTTGGTGGAATGCATCTCGACCATCTGTACCTGGAAGTAATAATTGACATGTGGTTTTGAAGTTTTCCATGACTTCTTTGTTTGATGCTTGACCATTGAGTTGAAATGTTGGATCCAAAACAAATGTTGTTCCATGCAAATGACTATGCATTTGCGTCCATCTCTTCTCTGCTAATGATACAATCTGTGTTTTCTCTCGTAATGAAAATTGATTAAAGTCTTTTACTTTTTGAATAGCTTTTGACATAATCCAATAAACTTTTCCAATCACAAATTTATCAGTATCAACCATTCATAAAAGTTCCACAAAAGGTATAGTGATACCAATAATTTTTTCAAGATTACGCCAAAAATTTTGTGATTGTATTAGACACGTACATTTGGATGCTGCAGCTCAATAAGAAGAAAACTTCTCTAGCCATGCCTCCCATCTTCGATCAGCAATCATTTCTACAAGAGCTGGCTTAACTTCTAATAATCCACTGAATGCAGTTGCAAATCGTGTGGCACAAAAAATCTGAAGTGCTTTATTGGGAGATTTTCATGGGAAGAGCGAATATGAAAATTGATGCTCTCTAATAAATTTGACCACATGATTTGCATCTAATAAGCTTTGTTTAATGAAAGATAATCTACCTATATCTTTCAATAATAAATTTAATGTATGAGCTGCACATGGAACCCAAGTAATGCCTTCATACTTGTTTTGAATTGTAATTCCAGCACTTCAAAAATTAGAGGCATTATCTGTCACTATCGCAGTCACATTCTTTGGACCACCCACCCACATATAGCATGTTCATATACCTTTACAAGAAAAGCTGGACTTTTCTCTTTAAGAGAAGTATCAACATCTTCTAAAAACATGTTTCCTTTTGGACATATAACCATGACATTAATCAATGGTTTCTTATGACAACTTGTCCATCCATCCAATGCTATTGTGCATCCATACATGGGTACATAATCAAGTACTGTTCGCTTTAAAATAACTTCAGTACTTTTTTTCACTTTATCTACATACTCTGTTCGCATTTTGTTATAATCTGGCATGGTGAAACCTTTTCGTGCAGTTGACATCAAAGCATCTTTTAAAATGGGATTAGGAATAACATTGAAAGGAATCCCACATGCTAAGAATGCTTGAGTCCATTTAAGATGAAGCTTGAGACAATCTTGCTTTTCAAAAGCTACATGTATAGTATTTTGTGATTTATTGCGGACAAATCATGGTGCACCATTTTTACTAAATTCACCAACTCCACTCTTTTTTGATGCAGTTGGAGAAAATGGAGTACATGTATCTGGGTTATTCTCAAAAACGGTTTGGGAGACTTGAGTAGAAATATCCTGATGATCCTCTACTGTCATCGACGCATCTACTCGTTCTTGCTCTACACTTGGGCTACTTTGAAAGTGTTGTGAACTACTCATGCTTTTGAATCTTTTTGATGTGATACCTTGAGATTTACATTTGTTTGCATAACTTTCAAAATGTACCCATATACCACTATCTGGATTAGAGCATCCTGCCACATTATTACCTGTACTAAAGAGATGCTCTTTTATTCGAGTTGCATTTCCTACATAACGATGCCCACAACATTTGCATTGTATTGTGGATACTGTTTTTCCTTCTTGATGAACAATCACATATGACCATTCTTTTCCCTTTCCCATAGTGCTTGCAAATTTCTTTATGAAGACTATACCTACAAAAAAAAGAATATAAATCAATATCAAACAAGATATTTCGATCAAGGTTGAGTCAAACAATTACAATAAAGACTTTAATTCTCAATCATACACCCATATACAAATTATAATTACACATACTATTGTGAAGTAAAAATCATTGTTGAGTTAAACAATCACAATAGATTTTAATTTTTATTCATACACACATATACATTTACACGTACTATTGTGAAATACGAATCAATATTAAGTCAAACAATCACAATATATTTTAAATTCCTGATCATATGCACATACACTTACACATACTATTGTGAAGTAAGAATCAGTATTGAGTCAGACAATCACAATAGATTTTTCATTCACAAGTATACACTCATATGCATACACATACTCATACACATACATACATATACTATTTCTCAATGTTGAATCAAACATAATATACCTATATCTTTCAATAATAATTTTAATGCAGCACAATAGATTATGCACATACACTTACATATACTATTGTGAAATAAGAATCAATGTTGTATCAAACAATCACAATAGATTTTAAATTCCTAATCATATGCACAAATATTTACACAAACTATTGTGAAGTAAGAATCAATAGACTCAAACAATCACAATAGATTTTTCATTCACAATTATACACTCATATGCATACACATACTCATACACACACATACATATACTATTATAAAGTAAAAATCATTATTGAGTCAAACATAATCTACCTACATCTTTCAATAATAAATTTACTATATCACAATAGATTTTAAATTCTTAATCATATGCACATACACGTACAAATATCATGATGAAGTAAGAATCAATGATGTATCAGACAATCACAATAGATTTTAAATTCTTAATCATATGCACATACATTTACACATACTATTGTGAAGTAAGAATCAATATTGAGTCAAACAATCACAATAGTTTAAATTATTTAATATTTATAGCAAAAAGTTATACCTTGTTCTCTCTATGACACTTTAAGTTCGTAAAGAACAAAGTAGATTTTATGAAAAATGATTAAGAATCAATCATAATAGATTTTAAATTCACATATATATATACTATTGTGAATTAAGAATCAATGAGTCAAACAATCAGAATAGTTTCAATTATCTAATATGGCAAAAATTTATACCTTTTTCTCTCTACGACACTTTAAGTTCGTAAAGAACAAAGTAGCTTTTATGAAAAAATGAGTTTAGTTCAACTATTTTATAAAATATTATTCGATCGAATATTTTTTGAGTGAAAAAAATTTCGATCGAAAAATTATCGATCGAAAATGTTTTTGATCGAAATGGGTCAAATTTTCCTGAAAAAGCTATTCGGCCGTGTCCGAATAAGCTGACGTGTCACCAAATAATTCGGTCGAATAATAAGAGCTTGCCGTAAAATTTCGTAATTATTCACGAATAAAAGAATTGTCGAATAACGAATAATGCAACCTAGTTTCCAACTCCCATGGTATGATAGAGGGAATTTTTTCCACATGTGATAATATTCTCATAAGTGAGGTGGAAACGTTGCTAAGAGGTAACGTGTTTGATTGCACCACTACCAAAGTACCAAACAACTGAGTCCAAAAACATGAATATCATGATCATGAGTTGATGGGTCATAATTTCATTGTGTATTAAATGCCTATATTCCTTCATTTTGCACTACGTTTTTGGAAGCACTCATAGAAGCAAATGTTTTTGCAATAACTATTCTTGCTTATTTCTTCTTTGCCTCTTTACAAGCAAGTTTAGGATATTTCTTTATGAAATGATAACTTTTGCTTACAACATTTACAAGATTATGTTCCTTATATGCTTTCTTATCATCTTATTCTCCCTTCTTTGATTGAAAATATTTCTAGATTTTCACTTATTAGAGAAAGAGCAACCTTTACCCTTGCTTTACGATTATGGGTAAATATAATCTGGTTTTGATCATCCATAAGATTGAGGATGTAAGCAAGCATGAAAAAACAAAAATTAATCTAACAGATCCAATCTGTCTCTTTAACACTTCGACATGATTCTACTACTGCTTTCGATAACTAAATCACTAGTCTTTATGTATACTAATGAAATCTTGATTGATCATAAGATTAAGGATGTGATTAATATATCATATTTAATCTACTCTATTAATTCGTTGTCGGTAAAATCACATAGTACAGGTTGAGATCTTTCTTCATAGAAGCAAAATGATTTGTAAATCAAAGCATGCAAGCATTAGCTTATATCATACTAATACTCACATCATCACTTTGATGACACCTGAAATCACAATGTATTGTTAGAAAAATGAACATTCTTCTAATGAACAGTAAAGAAGCAAAGCACTAATTGTAAGTATTTGATATTCACAAATAAATTATGCGCCCTTTACGAGTATGGGCAGATATACAATCCATGAGAAGAGAACCTCGTAAAGACAGGAAAATGTGCCCCAACAATCCTAAGTTTCTTCACACACATATGTGACTAATTATGCTAACAAATTCTTAAAACACTTTTATTCTGCTTGTATGTCTTTGTGCGTGATGTGTATGGAATAGAAAAAAATATAATTCTGAAGTTGATTCACCATTTGTGTTCATGCTTTTTAAGAAGCTTGAAGTGACGGTTCTACAAAGCTTGTTCCCTTTCTTCTTTTACTTGCGGGACACGAAGCATAAAGATCCAACATGTATAGTGTTTGTTATTTCTTCAGTTGTAAACTTTAATTCAACAATGATTTACACTTAAAATGAGATTTTAACCCATGAGTTTTTGTTTTTCTGTGTTTTTGGTTCTAGTCAAAATGGTCCTCTCTCTCTCTCTCTGAAATACACATAGAATGAGGACAAATGCATCTCGCTCTCTCTTAGACATATATAAAAAAAGGAGAAACTAGTTGATGAAGGAGTCAGGAAAAACGTATCAGAAAATATTCTCCATACCAATCAACCACTTTTGTGTGACATATTCTTTTCACATGTGACTTCGATCCTTTTCCATTCCACTATTCTTGGACGATCACCTTCTCTTTATAGTAATTGAAGTATCTCTCTTTATAGTAAATGAGGTATGTCTGGAGAGAGAGAGAGAGAGAGAGAGAGAGAGAGAGAGAGAGAGAGAGAGAGAGATTTAACATAAGCGGAAACATGTATGCTTTTTTTGACCCGTGGTATATTTGAACTCAAGTACATATAAAAGTTAGTGCATTCATGTGGATATGGAGATCTTGCAAGTCCTATGGTGATTTTGTCCACAAGTGTCACTTCAAACTTCTTAAAAAGTGGAACAGAAAGCTAAAAGCGGAACAAAAAAACCAAAAGCACTGATGATTATGCTAGGTAAAAGGAAATCTGCAGCCAAATAAGCATTGCTTTATCCACTCAACTTTTCTGCGTTCTCTCACACGAAAACAAATGGTGACTAAACTTGAAGGGGTTATCTCTCTCTATTTCACACACACACAAATACAGAGAGCGAGAGAGTCTTTAGGAGAGAAAGATGACATGCATGTACTTTCAAACAGAGTCTTAACTTTTGTCTTAGATTCCCAACAACCAACTTTTTCCTATTTCCCCCTTCAAATAAAAATTTCAAGTTTTATCAACATACCATTCTATGAATATATGATAACACTCAATAATCCTACATATCCTTTGTTTTATCAACATACCATTCTATGAATATATGATAACACTCAATAATCCAACATATCCTTTGTTAGATAAAATGCAAGAATATCCTTCGTTGTATCTCTTTCTAACTTCAAATTCTCAATACAATCTTTTTTTTTTAATAAAAGGAAGTTCGGCCTTAGCCTACTCTCCCGGGTTTGTATTAAATAAAGGAAAAGAAAAGTACAAGTGAAGGGGACTAGTGCCCACGGGGACCCCCCAAGTCCCACAGAGCGGGAGTAGATCTTACAAAGTTTAGATGGCATTACAAAGAAGGTTAATCACCCTCTCATCACCCTCGTGTGGGGCCCACTTGGGTTTAAGCTTGTTGTTGATTAGGAGAAGCACTTTATAATGCCTGAAAGGGGGGGATTTCTTACAATTGGTGATTCTTTTACCGAGGAGGAACAATGATTTCACTACAAGGAATACGGGCGTATATCGACGGTTAAGGCGACAGAATTTCGTCACTATAGAATTGCAAAATGCATCTTAATGAGCGTCGTGCGCACACCGTCGATTAAACGACGAAGCAAACAACATTTTTTGCGACTTGTGGCGTGACGGGGTTTGCGACGCTCCCATACAGCGTCCCTAACACGACGGTTTTAAATAGCGTCGCATAAGCGACCCTTTGTTACATCGCATAAGCGACGCTTTTTGGCGTCGCTTATGCGACGCTTTTTGGCATCACATAAGCGACGCTTTTTGGTGTCGCATAAGTGATGCTCAAAACATGTCGCTTATGCGACGCCTACTCGACGTGTAGCATTGCTTACACGACGGTCTATTGACGAAAAAAAATTAAAACGTTGGAAGCTCTTCCATCCGCATTTTCACGCATCTGATCGAAGAGCTCTCCAATGTTCGCAATTGCGCTGCGCTTACGAGCTAAAGCAAATATATGTAGAATTGTTGTTTTGCCTAAGCTCTCTCTTATTGTCTCCCTCTGTCTCTATTTCTCTCTTTCTACATCTTTCTCTCTTTGAATTTTCTCTCTCTCTCTCTCTCTCTCTTCTTTCTCTCTTTATTGCAGGTTATTCAAGAAGCTAACCAAGCAAAAAGTATGGCTCACTATTGTAAGTACAATTTCTATTCTTTGTATATCATTTGAATTGTGTTATTTTCATTAGATAGCATACTCACACTTATTGATATGCACTTATACACTTATACATGATGAAGATGCACTTTCACACATATACACATGCACATACATATACACACATACACACATGCACATGCACATACTCATACACACATATACACTTACACATGCACATGCACATACATACATATACACACACATACACATGCACATACATACATATACACACACATACACATGCACATACATACATATACACACACATACATATACAGTTAGGTACACACATATGAATGAATTATATAATTAAAGTATTAAAACACATACACACATGCACACACACATGCACATACCTATATACACATATACATGCACATACACACATATACACATAGAGTTACACATATACATGCACATACATATACACACACATACACAAGCACATGCACATACTCATACACACATATACACTTACACATGCACATGCACATACATACATATACACACATACACATGCACATACATACATATAAACACACATACACATGCACATACATAAATATACACACACATACATATACAGTTAGGTACACACATATGAATGAATTATATAATTAAAGTATTAAAACACATATACACATGCACACACACATGCACATACCTACGTATACACATATACATGCACATACACACATATACACATAGAGTTACACATATACATGCACATACATATACACACACATACACATGCACATGCACATGCACATACTCATAGACACATAAGCCCGGACCCTACGCGGGGTCACCACCAATGCAGCCGTCAAGAAATTGCATCCCTCTAAGTAAGAACTAGCTAACCCTTACACTTACACATGCACATGCACATACATATACACACACATACACATGCACATACATATACACACATACATATACACACACATACACATGCACATGCACATACTCATACACACATATACACTTACACATGCACATGCACATACATACATATACACACACATACACATGCACATACATACATATACACACACATACATATACACTTATGTACACACATATGAATGAATTATATAATTAAAGTATTAAAACACATATACACATAGAGTTACACATATACATGCACATACATATACACACACATACACATGCACATGCACATACTCATACACACATATACACTTACACATGCACATGCACATACATACATATACACACACATACACATGCACATACATACATATACACACACATACATATACACTTAGGTACACACATATGAATGAATTATATAATTAAAGTATTAAAACACATGCTTAATATAAACAATAATAACAATCAATAGAACAAAACTCTTCATTACTTAATACCATACACACAATTCAAAACATAACTGAAATGAAAAATATACAGATAATATATATATATATATATATATATATATATATATATATATATATATATATATATATATATATATATATATATATATATATATATATATATATATATATATATATATATATCAATGTGAATACATATAATCCAATGTCATAATCAACTAAAATCCTAATCATCATCATCATGATCATCATCATCATTATCAGCAGTATCATGATCATCCTGATCTTCCTCATCCTCATCGTCATGATCACCATGTGACGATCGAGATCGTCCCTCCTGTGTTTGTCTCTCCACCTCATCCATATCTGTCTCTCCATAATACTCCTGTATTACATATAACAAACATTAATAAATAAAACAATTAAATCATTCATAAAAATAAAATAATTATATAAAATTTAATAATACTCACAAAGGCATCATAAAAAAGATTAGTTGCTTGCATTTTAACTAAAATAAAAGATATACTCACAATAACACATATACTTACAAATGTAGCTACAAAACCATTATGGCCCATTTGGCCTAGGTGCGATGTGTGGCCCGACTCCACTCTCTTCTTTGCAGCAGCCTATTTATTTAAGAAAAAAATACATAAATTAAATGTAAAAAATTACTAAAATATATAAAAATTATAAATATAAACTATTAATTTGTGTACCTTCTGCTGAGGAAATGACTCCTGAATGGGTAGCTGTCTACGAAAAAACTGCCACAACTGAGGTGGTATGTTAGCTCGCCTCTTATTTTTTTCCACCATACAATATCTCATGTTAATTTAATCTCAAACAGAAAAAAAAATAAGAATACATACACATATATACACACACATACACATACACATACCCACATACACATATACATGCAAACATATACGCATACATATATGTATGCATATACACATATACATACATATAACATAAACACACATATACATATCCACATATATACGTACACACACGTGCATGCATATACACTCATTCATACAAAATACATGCATTTATCCCACAATAATGTGTAGTTGTGTATATGTGAATATGTGTGTATGTGTAAATGTGTATATGTGAATATGTGTGTATGTGTAAATATGTATATATGAATTTTATATGTATGTAGATAATCAGATTATTAATATCAAATACCATTATTTGTAGATTCTGATCAATCAGATGGAACTCCACCACCGTCTCCTCATCGTGCAATGACTTTATACTGTAAGTATATCAAACATTAATTTTAAATATATTTGATGGATACATAACTTATATTTTTTTTGTTTCTTATTATGTGCAAATTTTGATCAATCAGAGGGTACTCCACCACCTCCTACCCATGCAATGACTTCACATCTGTCCTCCGATAGGAATTATGATGAATTTTACTATCAAGGGCATATTATATGTTGGTGTAACTCTTGTTATGGCATGTATCGAAGACCACAATTGGAATGTATTGAACATGAGGCAGAGTATGGTACTTTTGAGCGTGCACCATCACCTGGTCAATGTGATAATGCTTGGGTACGTATTTTCTTTATATATTAATGTCATTATTATATTTAAAAACCATATACAAAATCAAATTACTGTTGATATACGGGAATACTTGCTCAATGATGATGATGATGATGATAATTTTTCTCATAATGTTAATATACCTCGTACACGTCATGGACTTGCTGTTCATCAATTACAAGCAGAGGTTTCTAGAAATCCTCTACCTCCTGGTTTAGAGACTGAAACGGCTGGAAATTATCCATTGCCAGCTTGTGATCGTTCTTTAGTACAAACATATGATAGAAGAAGATATGGAGGATGGAATAGAGGACCACTTCCTTTAGATGGAGAGGTTTTCAACTTTTGGGGTAATCGCTCTATGATTGCTCCATCCACTATTACTAATGTTGGTCGTGGTCTCTTTATTGTAGAGGATTTGTATGTGCTTCCGAACTCTGAAGTCACTCTTATGTCATTTTGTGGTCCTATATATGGATGGGGAGATTGGCATCGACTTTCACGTCATGTTCAAAGCATGAGTACTTATGGGATATGCTTGAATGAAGCATCCCTTACTAGTAGAAGGATTTTGCATGTAGAAAATGAAAGATTATATATTAATGGAAGACCTTACACACATGGAAATATAGCAGGTTTAATAAATAGTAGTCAAGGGTTACATAATAGTTCAAGGACTAATTGCACATTTGAGGAGCGTGAAAATAGTCATGAATCACCATACATGAGTAGATATGTATCAAGATATAGTTGTCAATGCTATTACTACATTACATGCCGATGATGAACTATTAGTGAATTATGGATGGTGTAGACCTCCAAGAGCAACTTTTGAGAGAATAAAATTTTTCTATCCATATTTAATAAGTTATATACTTAATTTTATATTTAAAGTTTACTTTTTATTCATTTATGGAATACTAATGAATTTTATTTATGTGTAGATTCCAACATATGATGTTGATGATATTTCTCCACAGCATTCACAATTACCAGTAAGACCTCATTTATCAAAAGCTTCCATGAGGAGGCCATGCAAAAGTAATCTTGTGGAATATGCAAAGTTGAAAGATCTATATTCAAAAGATGATAAAGTACAAGATTTGTGTGACAATGATGAAGATGATGGCATGGCAGATTTTATTGAGGATTGGTATCAAAATGACAGTGAGAGCATTGATATTTCTAAAAATGAGAAATATCTTCGAGACGAATGTCTAAAGCATGTATATGAAGGAAGTCGTTTGACACAACTAAGTGAGAGCTTACTTATTCTCAATCTTCAAAATCGTTTTGGATGGAGTAATGTATCTGTTTCGACACTATTAAGGTATAATTTTCAATTTTCTATCTATTTATATATATATGCATAAATAAATATATATATATATATATATATATATATATATATATATATATATATATATATATATATATATATATATATATATATATATACATGCATATATAAACATACACATAATATACATGAATGCATACACACATATAAACATACACACACATATACACACATTTTGAAGGATGGAAAAATAATTGTAAAGGATGGGTGAACAAAAAGTGTCCATTCAATGCAAGTTTTTATTCTTACTTTAGATAAGGTAAGAACAAGAACTTGAATTGAATGGACACTTTTTGTCCGCACATCTTTTAAAATTATTGGTGCATCTTTCAAAATATTCGCAAAAAAATTGATTGTTTGGATGGTAGGATACGATTGTTTGTTTCGGAGGATATGAAGTATGTACCTTCATTGAATGATTTGTCGATTCTATCATATGTTCAGTTTCAAAGTGTGAGAAGCGGATTTATAATTGCTATTCAAAGAATTTGGCACTGTTTATAGGCCATACAATGGTGACCTGGATGAATCGCATGTACAAAGGTTACTCAAGATAGAGCAATCTGATTATAATAGACTCGTGCCAGCAGGATTCCTGGGGTATGCAGTAAACCTCTTGCATGTCAATGATGAGCATCTGAACTTTAGGATACAAAGTGGAAATCATGGTGGCTTGAGAGGATCACTTTTATATAGCTTGTTCAAAGAACTTCAGTGTCATAAACCTGAAGTTCTTTGAACAAGCTGTATAAAAGTGATCCTCTCAAGCCACCATGATTTCCACTTTGTATCCTAAAGTTCAGATGCTCATCATTGACATGCAAGATACCCCAGGAATCCTGTTGGCACTAGTCCATTATAATCAGGTTGCTCTATCTTGAGTAACCTCTGTGCATGCGATTCATCCAGGTCACCATCGTATGGCCTATAAACAGTGCCAAATTCTTTGAATAGCAATTATAAACCCGCTTCTCACACTTTCAAACTGAACATATGATAGAATCGACAAATCATTCAATGAAGGTACATACTTCATATCCTCCAAAACAAACAATCGTATCCTTCCATCCAAAACAATCAAATTTTTCGCGAATATTTTGGAAGAGGCACATAAGCATACACATACATAAAATTATATGCATATATATATGTATATTTATTTATTTACTTTTTTTAATATATCTTTTTTTTATAAACTTACAGGTTATTATCTGAAAATTTTTTACCAAGTCAGAATATTCTTCCTACCTCACATGATGAACTGAAGAAGATAATCAACAATCTTGGTATAGATTATCAATGTATACATGCATGTCCTAATGATTGTATTTTATATAGAGGTGAATATGCAGAATCTTTGACATGTCCCAAATGTCAATCTCCTCGATATAAGGGCGAAGAAGGTAAAATCCCAAAAAAGGTATTGAGACATTTTCCATTGGCTCCACGGATTAGACATATGTTTCAAAGCCCCGAATTATCAAAGCTTTTGACTTGGGGACATGATCACAAAAGTACTAATGGAATAACCAGAATTCTTCATGATAGTGTTGCTTTTCAGCATATTGATTCTACATGGCTTGAATTTGCACAAAATCCACAGAATCTAAAGTTAGGAGTTGCATTAGATGGGGTTAATCCATTCTCCATGAAATCTAGTAAATGGTAAACATGGCCAGTGGTAGTCATAAACTACAATCTTCCGCCATATCTTAGCATTAAAAAGGAACATTTAATGCTTTCACTTTTAATCCCAGGCAAAAGACAAGTTAAAGATATGAATATATATCTTGCTGCTCTCATTGAAGATGTCCAAGATTTATGGAGAGGTATTAATGTCATTGATGTATCAAAAAGCATCAATGAAAGACATTTTATGGTTCGTGGTATTGTGGCTTAGACTATTCACGATTTTCCAGGATATGTTGTTTGTTTAGGTATTGATGTAATTTTTTTATTCAATATGCATGTAAATAAATATGATTTAATCTAATTATATTTTTATCATTTTCATGATGCAGGAATATCTACTAAGGGTTATAAAGCTTTTCCATATTGTGGTGATTGGTTGAGATCAATCTATAGTAAGAATCTCAACGAAAATATTTATCTTCGACATCGACGATTCTTGCTTGATGATCATCCATTAAGATCTAAAAGAGAAGCGATACATTTTAACAGAAAGCTTGAAACAGGTCAGTGTCCAAAACCTATGACGCCTATGGATTGGTATAAAAAATGGACAGATGGACCTCTAATAGATCCAGAATCAGAAATCTTCAATGATGATTCAGATAATGAGTATGTGAAGTGAGGTAAAGGAAAATTGGCACTTGCTGAGAACATATGAATATGGTATTCTTTGGAGTATTGGAAAGAGTTAAAAGTATGTCATCTTCTTGATCCTATGCATATATTCAAAAATATTGGTTATTCACTATGGCAGCATCTTCTTGGACTAAAAGATACCACAGCATCAAGGAATGATTTGAAAGATCAAAAATACAAACCAAAGTTATGGCCAATTTTTTATAGACATTGACAAGAAACAAATTATGCACCTGCTCCTTGGGTACTTACAACAAAAGAGATACAGACTATCAACAATAGAATTCAATTGATTAAGACTCCTACATGATATGGAGCATCTTTTCAAAACATGTTTACTATGGATGATAAGAGCTTATCTGGGTTAAAGACCCATGACTGGCATAACTTTTTGAAACATATTTACCTTTGGTTATCGATGGATGTACAACGAAAGGAGTACGAGATGTGATCCATCGTCTTGGATCACTTATAAGGTAATTATGATACTTTTATATTTAATATGTATGAATATTGGATATCTTTTATTTTTTAATAAACTTCTTTATAATTGTTTTTATGATATGTATAGGTGGATTACATCCAAAGAGATTGACAAAAACTCGATCCCACAAAAAAAACGTGAATGCAAAGAGCTACTATGTTTGATGGAGAAAGAACTTCCTACTTCATTTTTTGATATTCAGGTTCATTTATTAGTCCAGCTTGTAGATGAAATAGAGATTGCAGGTGTTGTCAACACTCAATGGATGTTTTGGGTCGAGCGATTTATGGGAATATTAAAAGGTTATGTGCGACAAAGAGCAAAACCAGAAGGATCCATGGCAAAGGGTTTGATGCTTGAAGAGTGCATGTATTACGTTAGTGAGTATCTTGAAAGAGTTCATGAAGAAGCTCTACATGCATGGACCGACGAGTCTTCTTCAAAAATAACAGATGAGGTATTATCAAGTAAGGGAGTTCCATTCTAGTTTACATTTCAAGAAAAAAATGAGGTTTCTACTTTTGTAGCATATAATAGCGAATGCATGCAAGCATTCCTTAGTGAGTACGAGGAACTTCAAAATCTCCGAAGTAAAAGGCGAAAAAACAAAAGATATAGACGTAATCTCGATAATAATGAGATTACAGATATATCTTCTTTCACGGATTGGCTATATAGTCGTTTGCAACGCGCCAATGCAAATAATGAGAAATCTCAGATGAACAAAGAGAGTTAATGATAGGTTCTGAACAAAAGGTAATTTTATCAAAACATATGGCTAAAAGGTTGAATTAGAGTTTTTAAATTAGGGGTTTTAAAACCCTAATATCGAAATTAGTGTTTTCAATTTAGAATTTTTGAAATAGGATTTATTTATTTATTTATTTATTTATGTGTATGCATGTGTTGTGTATGTATGTGTATCTATATGTGCATATGCATGTGTTGTGTGTGTGTGTATATATGCATGTGTATATGTATATATGCATGTAAATATGATTATATGAGTCTATCTGTGTGTACATATGATTATGCATGTGTATGTGTATGTGAGTATGTGTACGTGTATGTGAGTATGTGTATGTGTCTATGTGTATTCATTATATGTGTGTAACTGCATGCATGTGTATGTGTGTGTAAAAATGTGCATGTATGTGTGTGAATGTATAAATGTGCATGTATGTGTATATGTGTATAAATGTGCATGTATGATGAATATGTGTGTGTATGCGTGTATTTGTACCTCTAGTCTCACTCTTTTCTCTCTCTCTCTCATATACATAAATACATGCATAAACACACATACTCATATCCACATATATATACATAAAAGCAGTGCATACCGTGCATTATCGCGATGATGAGCCATAAGTGTCCGCATCTCTTTTAGACACCACTTAAGCAACCATCCTATCCCAAACTCTCTCTCAAGTGAACTAAGTACGTATTTTTTATCCCTCTCATCATGTTCACTACAAAAATAAAAAAATTATGTAAATAAAACATAAGATATTTATTTCAATTTATATGTAAAGTATTTACTTCCACGGTAAGTGGACAAGGCACAGGTAAGAGTCACATAGTGCCCGCATTCTTCTCTATTAATCCAATCCATTCCCTATGTACACAATGTTCCCCTCTGGCTCTATATCGCACTCTAGTCCTAAGGTGCCTATGCATGTCCTCATAGGCAACGCTGCTCTGCTATCACGATTTGGAGGTGGTATAGGTGTCCTGAAAATAGAGAGATAAAAATAAATAAAAATATGTCTTATATTATCATTAAAAAAGTTTATGAAAAAAAACATACCTATGAGCATATAGTTGTCTTCCTGCATGTGCAGCCGCAGAAGAGCCCTCCTCTGATCGCTGGGTAAGCATCTAGATCGTATAGTCCAGCTCCTCATCAGACATCTGTGAGTAATCACGCATGATGGCCCCTAGAGTATCAGACGGAACTCTTGCTCTCATAAGACTTTTTATGAGAGTGAGTTTTGTTTTTCTCTCTCTACTAGGATCCATAATACCTAACATATAAAACAAAATGGTTAGAAATCAATGTATATACATGTACATATGTATGTGTGTATGCATTAAGTATGTGTATGTATGCATGTGTGTGTGTATGTATGTGCGTGTATGTGTGTGTATGTGTGTATGCATGTGTATGTGTGTGTATGCATCATTTTGTGTGTATGTGTCTATGTGTGTATGTGTGTGTATATGTGTGTGTGTATGTGTGTGTGTCTATGTGTATGTGTGTGCATCTATAATTGTGTATGTGTTTATGTGTGTGTATGTGTCTATGTGTGTGTATGTGTCTATGTGTGTATATGTATGCATGTATGTATGCATATGTGTGTGTATGTGTGTGTATGCATTATGTATGCATATGTGTGTGTATGCATTATGTATGTGTATGTATGCATGTATGTATGTATGTATGCATATGCATATGCATTATGTATGTATATATATGCATGTATGTGTATGTGTGAGTATGTCTCTCTATGTGTGTGTATGCATATATGTGTGTGTATGTGTGTATGTGTGTGTATATGTGTCTGTATGTGTGTATGCATGTGTATGTGTGTGTATGCATCATTATGTGTGTATGTGTGTATGTGTGTGTGTATATGTGTGTGTATGTGTGTGTGTGTGTCTATGTGTATGTGTGTGTGTCTATGAGTGTGTATGTGTTTATGTGTACGTATGTATCTGTGTGTGTATGTGTCTATGTGTGTATGTGTATGCATGTATGTATGCATATGTGTGTGTATGCATGTGTATGTGTGTATGCATCATTATGTGTGTATGTGTCTATGTGTGTGTATATGTGTGTGTATGTGTATGTGTATGTGTCTATGTGTATGTGTCGCAATGCGTCTATGAGTGTGTATGTGTTTATGTGTGTGTGTGTCTATGTGTGTGTATGTGTCTATGTGTGTATGTGTATGCATGTATGTATGCATATGTGTGTATGTGTGTGTATGCATTATGTATGCATATGTGTGTGTATGCATTATGTATGTGTATGTAAGCATGTGCATTATGTATGCATGTAAGTATGTATGTATGCATATGCATATGCATTATGTATGCATATGCATATGCATTATGTATGCATATGCATATGCATTATGTATGCATATGCATATGCATTATGTATGCATATGTATGCATGTATGTGTATGTGTGTGTATGTCTCTCTATGTGTGTGTGTATGCATATATGTGTGTGTATGTGTGTATATGTGTTTGTATGTGTGTATGCATGTGTATGTGTGTGTATGCATCATTATGTGTGTATGTGTCTATGTGTGTGTATATGTGTGTGTATGTGTGTGTGTCTATGTGTATGTGTGTGTATCTATGAGTGTGTATGTGTTTGTGTGTGTATATGTGTCTATGTGTGTGTATGTGTCTATGCATGTGCATTATGTATGCATGTAAGTATGTATGTATGCATATGCATTATGTATGCATATGTATGCATGTATGTGTATATGTGTGTATGTCTCTCTATGTGTGTGTGTATGCATATATGTGTGTATGTGTGTGTATATGTGTTTGTATGTGTGTATGCATGTGTATGTGTGTGTATGCATCATTATGTGTGTATGTGTGTGTATATGTGTGTGTATGTGTGTTAGTCTATGTGTATGTGTGTGTATCTATGAGTGTGTATGTGTTCATGTGTGTGTATGTGTCTATGTGTGTGTATGTTTCTATGTGTGTATGTGTGTGTATATGTGTCTCTATGTGTGTATGCATGTGTATGTGTGTGTATGCATGTGTATGTGTGTGTATGCATCATTATGTGTGTATGTGTGTGTGTATGTGTGTGTGTGTATGTGTATGTGTCCCTACGCGTCTATGAATGTGTATGTGTTTATGTGTGTGTATGTGTCTATGTGTGTGTATGTGTCTATATGTGTATGTGTATGCATGTATGTATGCATAGGTGTGTGTATGTGTGTGTTTGCATTATGTATGCATATGTGTATGTATGCATTATGTATGTGTATGTATGCATGTAAGTATGTATGTATGCATATGCATATGCATTATGTATGCATATGCATATGCATTATGTATGCATATGTATGCATGTATGTGTATGTGTGTGTATGTCTCTCTATGTGTGTGTATGCATATATGTGTGTGTATGTGTGTATGTGTGTATGTGTGTATGTGTGTGTGTATATGTGTGTGTATGTGTGCATGCATGTGTATGTGTGTGAATGCATCATTATGTGTGTATGTGTCTATGTGTGTATGTGTCTATGTGTGTATGTGTGTGTATATGTGTGTGTATGTGTGTGCGCATCTATGTATATGTGTGTGTGTCTATGAGTGTGTATGTGTTTATGTGTGTGTATGTGTCTATGTGTGTGTATGTGTCTATGTGTGTATGTGTATGCATGTATGTATGCATATGTGTGTGTATGTGTGTTTATGCATTATGTATGTATATGTGTGTGTATGCATTATGTATGTGTATGTATGCATGTGCATTATGTATGCATATGCATTATGTATGTGTATGTATGCATATGCATTATGTATGCATATGTGTGTGTATGCATGTAAGTATGTATGCATGTACGCATATGCATATGCATTATGTATGCATATGTATGCATGTATGTGTATATGTGTGCATGTCTCTCTATGTGTGTGTATGCATATATATGTGTGTATGTGTGTGTGTATGTGTGTATGTATGTGTGTGTGTATGTGTGTGTGTATGTGTGTGTGTATGTGTGTGTGTATGTGTGTGTATGTGTGTGTGTGTGTATATGTATGTGTATATGTGTGTGCATGTGTATGCATTATGTGTGCATGTGTGTATGCAACATTATGTGTGTATGTGTGTATATGTGTGTGTATTTGTGTGTATGTGTGTGTGTGTGTCTATGTGTATGTGTGTGTGTCTATGTGTGTATATGTGTGTGTGTATGCATATGTATGTGTGTAAGTGTGTGTGTGTGTGTGCGCATACCTTGCTTCAACGAGACGCGTCTCTCTCTCTTGCTCTCTCTCTCTCTCTCTCTCTCTCTCTCTCTCTCTCTCTCTCTCTCTCTCTCTCTCTCCCTCTCTGGCGGTCTCTTCTTGCTCTCGCGTCCAAATCCCGGCAGAAATGTGCCGGGAGAAATTGATTTTTTTTTTTTTACATTCCAGAGCGTCGCATATGCGATGCTGTCCAGTTTTCCAACATTGCAAATAACGTTGCTAGTTAGCGACGGTATTTGCAGCATAGGCATCGCTTATGTGACAAATGCCCGTAAAAAAAAATCCGAAAACAGCACCGTCGCTTATGCAATGCTAGCGTCGCATAAGCGACGGTGCTTGGTTTTTTTTCAATTCGAGGGTGTGGCTACACCCCCCTATTTCTTGTAGTTTTTCTCCATCGACCACTCTTTGGGGGAGTCGCCAAAGTTATAAGCACATCTTTCCTGCCAGATCTTCCAGAGGACCTCCCCTTTAATGGCCTTCCAAAGGGTCACTGAGCAGCTAATTGCTTCTCCAAGAAGAGCTTGTATCCAACTGATATTCTTTTTAAGTCTAATTTTCTTTTCGACAATTTGCCAGAGCCTATTGGAGTTGGGACAAGTAAAGAAGATGTGACCAACATCTTCAATGGACCGGTAATAGTGCTTGCACCAGGGAGACACCCCACAAAATTTGCTAGCCTTTAGGTTGGCCCCGATGAAGAATTTTCCATAAGAGGACATACTTTTTGTTTTCTATGAGAGGGTGCCAGATAGCCATGAACTTCATTTCCCACTAAAGCCGCGTCCAAGACAGGCACCACTTCTTGTTAAGGTTGACACGATAGTCAATGTTTCCATTGATATTCGGGATATCTGTGAGGCGATTGTTGTTATGCCATCTCAAACCTAGCGAGCATGGCGAGTCGTGTCCCATGAGAAGATGGACTTTAGAACGGTCCGACGCAAGACTTCTGCTTTGTAAAATGTTCCATTCTTCATAGTTAATGCTGACGCTAGGGTGAATATCCTCGAAGTTGACCCATTGGTTGGTGTCTTGATTCCAGAGATGTTTCCATTCTCTGAGGCCCTTGTTCCAGAGTCTCTTGGCACTTTGAATTTTTCAAGATTCCACATTCTTGATGCCATGGATCAAAAACCAAATAGAGTCATTCTGTCTGATACCGACCACCCACTTCCAATCCTTGTTGATTCTTATCAAGCTTTTGACTTTATTCCAACTCTTCCATAGGGAGCACACAAGGTTGGAACCTTTTGGGAAAACCGAGATTGGGGAAAACATAAGGGTTAGAATGTCGAGATTCTTCCAATTCAAGAATCCCACCAAAGTCAAAGCATTCTTGTTTCTAAATATCAGTTTGGCCCACGAAGTCTCTCCATTGCACCACGCCTTAATCATCCATTTTGCTGCCAATTTGGTAGCCATGCAACCCATGTCTAGAATACCAAGGCCCCCACTTTCCCTTTGGCTAGTGCATATGGACCATTTGATTTTAGGAACCCCCTTTTTATTGTGGTCTCCAACTGGAGACTGAAAGAGCAAGAGCTGTCCAACAGGAAAGTATTTGCAAAAATTTCCTTTCTCAATACAATCTTAAAAATGTGGTTTCTCTAAGAAATCAATTATGCCAAAGAGATGGCTGAAGTAGAGATGAGAAGGGAATATGTAAACAAGAATTAAAAAACAAGAATGGTGGCATTTTTCCACCCATGTAGTGTTAAAGAAGAGGTTCATTGGTGATTTAGGCAACTATAGATGGGTGCAAAAAAAAGTGGAGATATGTTGACTCAACTCCATGTGTAGACTAGTGTAAAAGTTAAATATAAATACTTCATGTAGAGATGTATCCTTTCATGAGTGGGCAACATAGGTAGCTCTACATGGGTGGTCACTGATTGCAGATGGGTGCAAAAAAAAAGTGGAGATACATTGACTTAAATCCATGTGAAGACTAGTGTAAAAGTTAAATATAAATGCTTCATGTAGAGATGTGTCCTTTCATGAATCATGAGTGGGTAACATAGGTAGCTCTACGTGGGTGGTCATTGATTGCATAGTGTTCTACCACCCATATATGGCTGATACAAAAAGTCTATAGATGCGAAACATTTTTTTTTAAATAAAATTCATCCAAGGCCTAATCTCAGTTGCTTAAATTAATAAAAGAACAATTGTACAATGAATGGGCATAATGCCCTTGGGATCCACTGTATCCCACAAAGCAAGGGTAGCACAATCGGGAGGCATAATAGCTACGATGATCGAAAACTGGTAGTAGACTTGTGATTCCACGAATGATTAAGAGTTTAAAGTGAGTTACTAAGAAAGTTAATGATTTTTTTGTCACCTTCATGAGTAACCCACTTGCTTCTGATCTTGTTGTTTTCCAAGACAAACATACTAAGGTGTCTGAAAGGTGGTGACTTTTAATTACAATTACATATTCCTGTGCCTAACAAGCCTAAGGATTTTTCCATCAACCATTCTTTAGGGTGGGCATCAAAGTTGATCACACATCTTTCTTTCCATATCTTCCAAAGTGCTTCCCCTCCAATGGAGTTCCATAGGCAAAAGATTAGCCCCCACCCAAGATTTCTCAATCGACCACTCCTTGGGGGAGTCGCCAAAGTTATAAGCACATCTTTCCCACCAGATCTTCCATAGGAGCTCCCCTTTGATGGCATTCCAGAGAGTGGCAAAGTAGCCGATCGCTTCTCCTAGGAGAGCTTGTTTCCAAATGATATGTTTATGGAGTCTAATTTTCTTTCTGACAATCTGCCAAAGCTTGTTGGAGTTGGGACAAGTAAAGAAGATGTGAGCAACATCTTCAATGGACTGGAAGCAACACTTGCACCAGGGTGGAAACCCACAAATTTTGCTAGCCTTTAGGTTGGTCTAGATTCCATGATGAAGAATCTGCCATAAGAGGATAGACTTTTTGATTTCTATGAGAGGGTGCTAGATAGCCATGAACTTCATGTCCCACTTCAACCACATCCACGATAGTCACCACTTCTTGTTGATGTTGACCTGATAATCAATGGTTCCTTTGATGTTCGGGATTTTTTTAAGGCAATTACCATTGTGCCATCTGAGACCAAGCGGGCTTGGTGGATCTTGCCCCATGAGAAGACGAATTTTAGAGCGGTCCCAAGCAAGACGTTTGCTTTGCAAAGTATTCCATTCTTCATAGGTAATGTTGTCGCTAGGGTCAATATCCTCGAAGTTGATCCATTGGTTGGTGTCTTGTTTCCAGAGATGTTTCCATTTTTTGAAGCCTTTGTTCCATAGCCTCTTGGCGTTTTGAATGTTCCAAGATTCCACGTTCCGGATGTCATGGATCGAAAACCAGATAGAGTCATTTTGTTTGATACCAGCTGCCCACTTCCAATCTTCACTCGTTCGTGTGAAGCTTTTGACTTTATTCCAACTCTTCCATAGGGAGCACACAAGATTTGAGCCTTTAGGGATAACCAAGACCGGGGAAAATAGAAGGGTGAGAATGTCAAGAGTCTTCTAATTCAGGAGCCCCACAAAAGTAAATGTGTTCTTCTTTCTAAAGATCAGCTTGGCCCATGAGGCCTCCCCATTGCACCATGCCTTAATCATCCATTTTGCTGCAATTTTGTTAGCCATGCACCCAATATCCCATCTATTCTTTTTTGTGAGACTTGAACTCCATGGAATAATTGAGTAGATCTACATTTATATGTCAAAATTAGTGCTTAAAATTGCACGAGAGTGTTTGAAGAGTTGTACATGCTATGAGATAATGACAGTGCTACTATCCGTTTTTAAGAAATCTTTTTATCAAACATAATAGCACAAATCCTAGCGATGGAGATCTATATACCTCCTCCTTGAGGTTATCATTTAAAAATTTAGAGTCTAGATCCGTGTGATATACTAGCCAGTTTTTATGTGTAACAACTAAAAGAAACGTGTGATTTGTCGTGATTTGAGTTCTTACTGCCACTTTTTCTTAAAAAGAAAAACCTTGTGTCTATAAAGTACCATATTTGGCCTTCTATATCCACTTCAAACCATAGTTTTTTTTTTAATAAAAGGAATTTTGGCCTTGGCCTACTCTCTTGGACTTTAATTAAAGAAATAGAAAGAAGTTACAAGTGAATGGGATTAGTGCCCTTGGGACTCCCCGAATCCCGCATAGTAGATGTGGAACTTGTTGGACTAGAGCATGTTACAAAGGAGGTTAACAATCCTTCCGTTCCCCTCATGTGGGGCCCACTTGAGTTTAAGCTTGTTATTCTCGACAAGAAACACTTTATGATGCCTAAAGGGTGGAGAACTCTTACTATTGGAGATTCTTTTGCCTAGGAAGAATAGAGACTTCTCAATTGACCACTCTTTAGGAGCGTGTGCAAAATTATTGACATGCCACTCCTTCCAAATCTTCTAGAGGGTTTCCCCTCTTATAGCATTCCAAAGTGCCGTTGAGAAGCCGGTTTCTTCACCAAGCAGTGCCTACTTCCAGGTGATTTGTGCCTATAGTCTCAAGATATTCTCGAGAGATTGCCAGAGTTGCAGCAACTTGGGGCATGCAAAGAAGATGTGACCAAGGTCCTCGATGTTATGGTGGCATGGTTTACACCACAATGGAGCCCCACTAATTTTGTTAGCCTTTAGGTTGGTCCAAATACCACGGTGGAGAATTTTCCACATGAGAATCGATTTTTTGATCTTGATTAGGGGATGCCAGATAGACATGAACTTCAAATCCCAATGCAATCTTGTCCAAGTCAAGCACCACTTCTTGTTAAGTGTGATGTGATAATCCATGTTCACATCGATTCTAAGAATTTTGGGAAGAAAATTGCCATTGTGCCACATAAGACCGTGATGGCAAGGTGGGTCTCGCCCATTGAGGATTCGGGTTTTTGAACGTTCCCAAGTGATGTATCTACTCTGCACGAGAGTCCATTCTTCATAGTTCACTCTTATTTCAGGATCTAAGTCCTCAAATCTGATCCACTCGCCAGTTTCTTGTTTATAGAGGTGTTTCCAAAGTCTGAAACCCTTGTTCTAGAGCCTCTTAGCAATATGGAGGTTCCAAGAGGCCACACCTCTAATGCCCACGATCAAGAACCAAATTGAGTCATTTTCTCTAATACTAGGCGCCCACTTACAATCTTCACTAACTCTAACAAATTGTTTTCCAACTCTTCCCTAGGTTACGAATGAGATTCGAGCATTTAGGGGTAACCGAAATTGGGGGGAATAAAAGAGTAAGGAGGACTAAGTCCTTCCAGCCAGGAAGGCCCACCAATGTCGGTAAGTTCTTGCTCTTGAAAATGAGCTTGGCCCAAGAGGTCACATAGTTACAGCAAGCCTTGATGATCCATTTTGCTGCCAACTTGTCAGCCATGTCTTCAATATCCATAATGCCTAGGCCCCCACAATCCTTTTGGTTGATGCACGTAGCCCATTTAATTTTGGGAACCCCTCTCTTGTTGTGGTCCCTCGTCTAAAGAAAGTTTCTATAGATTCTTTCCAGTTTGCTAAGCTCTTGATCTTTCGATCTCCGGCAAAAGAGAAAGTAAATGGTTGAGGAGATGAGGAAGCTATTGATTACCATGGCACATCCCGCAAGGTTCATTTGCATGTCCTTCTCGTATGCCATCTTGCAATCAAGTTAACAAAGGATCTATCCCCATCGTTGGACTATCGAGACTCCAAATCCCATCGAAATACCAAGTAGGTGGAAGACCTAGCCCGAAGAGATAATTTGGCAACCATGGTGAACCAGAAGTTGGGGAGGCAGTCCAACGATGGCCCGAAAAGAATTTTTGGAATGGTTGATTCTAGAGCTAGGTGCCTCACAAAAAGTGTGAAGGCACCCCCAAAAGGCCTCAATGCTAGTCGCATCATTATGCACAAATGCATTCATGTCGTTAGCAAAAAGTTTCATGATCATCTAGCCATGGTTGAAAGGTACAGAAAGACATTTAATATGGCCCATTTCCATGTGATGCTCCATGAGACGGTTGTGCCCTTCCGTGGAGAGGGGCCAATGGTCATCCTTGCCTAATAGATCATTTTAATATGATAGCCTTTGATAGTTGACCGTTGATGTTTATTTGCGTCGATGCGTTCCCGAGCAAAGTAGCGATCATCTTAGTGAATTTTTTACTACAACTGAGGTCTTTAAGAGATTGAAGAACAAAGTCCCATTGTAGCCTATCGTAGGCTTTGTCAAAGTGGACATTAAGGAATGCTATGTCTTTCTCAGACTCTTCAGCATAATCGAGAACTTCAGAGATATCAATAATAGCTTCTAGAATGGATCTGCCCTTGATGAATCCTTTTTTATCCTTTCAAAGCCAACTCTTCAAGTGATGGGAAATTCTATTTCGCAAGGATCTTGTATCTTGTTTGGAGCATCATGATTGGGTACCGATTTTCAATCCTATTCTTGCTACCTTTTTTATGGATAAGCTTGATGAAATCATTGTTTAGGCATTTGGGGAGGGCACCAAAAGCCAAAGCCTCTTGCCAAACCAAGCACAATGGGGTGGCCATCACCTCTCTAAAAGACTTGAAAAATTCATTTGTGAGGCCATCAGGACCCTGCCTTTTCCCATTAGGGAGCAAATTGATTACTTTGAGAATCTCATTATCCGAGATGGGTGCCTCAAGGGGAGACTTCACGTTATGCGGTATTCTCGAGGGAGAGACTCTCAAGATGGTTGGCATGAAGTCCCTCTTGTAGGGAGAGAGAGGCATCGAAACCCCAAGGAGCTTAGTAAAATGGTCGATAATGATGGTATTGTTTTCTTCTTCCACTTTGCATTCAACCCCATCACTACCAATCAAGAAGGGAATCAAGTTTCTAGATTGTTTCCTCTTGAGGATGCCACACATCTCTTTTGTTGGTTTGTCAGCCTTGCCCGCCCACCAATCTTTAAAGTATACTTGTAGGTTTTTCCTTTGAATTTCTTCCGCATATCTTAACATGCCTCTAATTTTTTGTAGTTCCATGTGGTATTGGTAATTCCCTTTGTTCACTTCCTCCTCAAGGCGCCAAAGCCTCCAATAGAGCTTCTCTCTTCGCCTTCATCGAACATTGTGAGGCATCTTGTGCATCCTGACCAAAATTTGGCAAGTTTTCTCAACCGTAGACCTCCAACATTTGGTCGGTGAGGCATCATTGGCGTAAGCTGAGTTCCATACCAAGGTAATTTCTTGATGGACAAAGGTAAGGGAGAAAGATGTTTGGAAAGCATCAAACCAAGGCACTTTTTTGAATTTGGCAATCGGCTTGAAATTGAGAGTAATAGGGTAGTGGTCCGATATTTTGAGGTCAATGTGTTGCGAGATGTCAGGTTGACCCCAGAGGCTAATAATGTTTTGAGCAATATAGCTTCTGTCAAGTCTTGCTTTCCTCAAGTCATTCCCAGATTGGAGGTTTGACCAAGAGAAACCATTTGTATCTTTAATTTCCACTAGGTCCAGGTGGAGCTTGATTTTATCCTAGATATCTTTCTTCTGATCATCAATGGTATGGACCAGTTGTCCCATCGATCTGAAGGGTCTTCCACCATGTTAAAGTCCCCATAGAGCATCACGTTGTGGGAAAGTGAGTCCAAAGAGGCCCAAGTGTCAATCTGCACCAAGTCCCTATTTGGGGCATATATGGAGACCATAGTGAACTGAATAGGGTCTTTGAAGGAGGAAACTATCCAACGATGTTTCTGATCCTCACTAGAGTTGACAACTCTACCAAACCGGAAGTTACTTATTCCAATAACTTTGCCACCGCCCTTCCTGGGATGAGAAGTGGTAACCCAAACATGGGTCAAAGAGATGTGATTGAGTCATTTCTGAAGGTCCTCTCCATTGATTTAAATCTCTTGAATACATCTGAAATCAGGGTTTAGGCTATTATCACAAAACCACTATCCAATAATAGTTGCTCTTGAGGGGTGAGCCAACCCCCTAGCATTAAATGATGTGATAGTCATTATCATTAGTTACCCTCTTTACAGAGAGGGGCCTTGTATTTTTTCTTCTTGGGTTCATCTTCTTTTCACAACCACGAGAGATCCTGTCCATAAATCTTACCCTTGAGGGGGATCTTCCATGGCATTTCCAATGGTTGCGATTTTGCCTTAGCCTCGTTTGACCCAAAAAGAAAGTTAGCAGTGAGTGGGGTTCAACTCCCATTTCCTCCTACTCGATAACCTATTTGGTCAACTAGCTAATGAATAGGTTGGCTCATTTTTGCTTGCCCCTTATGAGATGCCTAACATGGGAATGAGTTAAGCACTTTTTTTGGAAGTATTGATCCACTGATGGAGCTCTCAATATCTGGGTCTTCTTCATTGCTTATAGAGAAACCATCCTCTTTACCAGTGGTATAGCCCTCTTGGTTATACTCTTGGTTATCTTGTTTGTTGGTGGTACACTCAAAGGTTTTTCGATGTCTACATCATAAAGATTCCCTCCTGGGAAAGTCCAGCTCCTTGATCTCATTTCTGAGGTTGCACTACAGGTTATTTGGTGGAGCCACAACCCTGATGTTCCTTTCAGCGGACCCCCAATGGCTTCTTTTCCTTCTGTTTCTAACTTCCATGAACCCTTCTGAGTCAGCCTCTAAGTCCCTAGTGTTTTTCTCTTCCTCAGCAATTGGTGGATCAGCATGTGCCCTAGTGCTTATCTCAACTACTTCAGCAGCTTGTTGGTTCTACCGGCTTTCTACATCCACTTAGTATCAATTTTCTATTTTTGGTGGCAACCTAACTAGCTACTTTGTGTCATTTTTCTAAATTATATCATAATCAACATGCATTTTCTCTTCCCATTTAGTTATAGTGCTATCCAACTATGAAATTTTACATCCACATTAGCTAGCTAAGCTGGTTGGGTGATTTACCTCTCATGGTTGGGGGTGAAGTTAAAACCCCCATAGACTGTAGAAGGAAACCTCTCATACGTTATGGTGAGAATTCTAGTCTACCCTCTTAGAGGGTGTGGGCATTTGATCAATGGAGACCTTTGGACTACCTGATTCAAACCAATCTTTTTGTTTAAATCAGTCCTCTCATCTTGCTTTACGGTTTTCCCTTCCCTACTTGAAGGGAGTTTATGACATGAGGGTCCAAAAGGTTCGCACAAATCTCATATCCGACATTGTTTGGTCATTCAAGTGTAGGGCAAAAGTCTCAAGAGTAGACTTAAAAAAAGGTGTTTATAGTCTCTAGATAAGCAAAAGTGCTTGGCCTAATGGTTAAGTCATATGGATGAGAAGGAAGAGGTGATGGATGTGCTATATAGAGCCCATTCAAGCTTAGAAGACACTTGAGTCATTCATCTATTGAGTATTTCTTAAGGATTAATGCTCATAGCAATGAATGCATAAAAGAATCTAAAATTCTCTACAAGATTTTTAATCAAACAGTATTGGAGAGAAGAGATTATGAAATTTTCATAGTTTTGAAAATTCCTATAAATTCAAGTCTTTGAGATAACATTATAAGATAATTCATTTGGATTTCTTTTAATCCAAGTTGAAGTTGGTTGCTTAAGAAGTGAATGAAACACTTCTACATTCTACAAGAACTCTAAAGCCTAGTTGGATAGAGTAGTCCTCTAGCTAGGAAGAGTGTCAGTAGAAGTTGAAGTGAGATTTAGTAGAGAACATCATAGTTTTTTTTTTAATATAAAGGAAGTTCGGCAATAGCCTACTCTCCCGGACTTGAATTAAATTAAGAAACAAAGGTACAATAGAAGGGGACTAGTGCCCACGGGACCCCCCAAATCCCACAAAGCAGGGGAAGCTTGGATGAATCCTAGGTTGCATTACAGAGAAGGTTAATCACCCTCTCATCGCCCTCATGCGGGGCCCACTTGGGTTTGAGCTTGTTGTTGATCAAAAGGAGGACTTGATGGTGCCTGAAGGGGGGGGACTTCTTACTGTTAACGATCCTTTTGCCCAGGAGGAAAAGTGATTTCTCAATCGACCACTCCCTGGGGGAATCGCCGAAGTTGAGAGCACACCTCTCCCGCCAAATTTTCCACAGGACTTCCCCTCTGATGGCGTTCCAGAGTGTCGCAGAGCAGCCGATCGCTTCTCCCAAAAGGACTTGTTTCCAACTAAGCTGTTTTTGAAGTCTGATTTTCATTCCAACCGTCTGCCAGATTCTGTAGGAGTTGGGGCAAGTAAGGAAGATGTGTGGGACATCTTCGATAGCGCGGTGGCAGCGTTTGCACCTAATGTGCCGGGACCGGGCGAGGAAGCACAGGCGCAAGCATCGCAACTATGTTGTAGATGGAGATGGTGGCTCGGAAGCTTGAGGAGGCGACGGAGCTTCGACGGAGAGTTCACTGTCGACGGAGAAGCTGCTACGTAGACACCGCTGTGGCGACGGACAACACAATCGACGGACAGAAGCTCTCGGGAAGGCCGCAAAACCACCTGTCTTACCGTCTATCGCGGCGTGAAGCTCTCCGTCTATCGCGTGAATCCGTCTATCGCGGGTCGAGGTAAACCGCCTATCGCGGGGGGAGAGTCTTACCGTCTATCGCGGCGTGAAAATTTCCGCCTATCGCGGACGGAGCAATCCTTTTTCGCGGGTCGTGGTAAACCGCCTATCGCGGGGCGAGAAACCGCCTAGCCGTCTATCGCGGGCGTGGAGCAACCAGGTCGCTGGGCTTGCTTCTCTTTGGCGGCTGCTCTCGGAGCAGAGCAATTACGACGTGAACGGTCCCGTAGTGTCTATCGTGGTCAATGGTCAGTCTATCGCGACAAGTCCTCTTACACGTGGCTCTTGTGTGTCGTGCTGTCCGTCGAAAGAGCTTTTCAAAAGATTTATTCGTAATGGTTATTTTCAAGGTTTTTGCCTTCGCCGTCAACCATTGACTTCAGAATTTAACTCTTAAGTTTGACTTCAGAAAAAAGAGTGTTAGCCCATCGAAAAAGAGAGAAAAAAGAAGAAAAAAAAAAAGAAAAAAAAGAGGAAAAAAAAAAGAGAGAGAAGAAAAAAAAAAAAGGAGGGAAAAGAAAAGAGAAGAAAAAGAAAAAGAAGAAAAAAGTAAAAGAAAAAGAGAAGAGGGCTTCTTTTATTGTGGTTTTTTTCCTTTGTGTTTAGGGAAGGCTTTCATTAACCTTTTGCTTGCTCGTGGTCTTCAATTCCTTCAAGTTATTCTTCGGTTTGGCCTCTCCTTGTCTTCTCGCTTGTGGGTTGTAGTCCCTCTTTGCAAAGTAAGTTCACGGCGCAAGGTGGGTGCTGGCTCCTTTTGGCCATGGATGTGGCTTCATCCTCTCTCGTCAAAAGTAATCGGGCCCCTCCCCCTAGGGAGACCGATATCCTGGCCGCTCTGCTGGAGGGGGGGTCGTGTGCCGCCCCTGGGACATCCGAAAGTGTTGAATCCCCCATTGTTTCCCTCAGTAGACCCGCAGTTCTGTCGGCTCAGGAGGAGCTCAAGAAAGTTTGCCTCGTCGGCCAAGTGTTTGGCCCTAGGCCCCCGCTCGAAACTGTGCGACAATGGCTTCGAAAAGAGTGGTTCCCTCGAGGACTAATTGTTAGCAAATGTCAGTTCTTACCAGCGAACCACATGCTGCTTGTCTTTGAAAATGAAGAGATGGCGTTCCAAGCCCTTAGCGTTGGCACCTGGCAGTTAGGTCGAGCGACCCTGTGCCTATTCAGATGGTCCCCGGATTTTACTCCCGACAAATCGAAGTCGCTTCGGTACCCTCTTTGGGTCGAGCTCCCTAACCTTCCTTACTTCTTGTACAACTTTGTGTGGGACATTGTCTCTCCTATCGGCAAGCCGCTGGCTTCACGCGAAGACGTTGGTGGTCTCATCTATGAAGGTGCAAGACACTCGTTCAATGCTAGGTGGCACCCCCAAATCTGTGTCGAGGCCGACCTCAGTTCGCCGCTTCCTTCAATGATCAAAGTGGACATGGGCGAAGGAGATTTTTGGGAACAGGACGTCACATACAAAAACCTTCCCAACGCGTGCTTTCGTTGTGGCCAGCAAGGTCACAGGATTAAAGATTGCCCTCTCAGGCAAAAAAACAAGCGCTTTCAAGAAGCCTCCAAAACCGCCCAAGACAACATTGGCGATTTGACCCACTCGACCAAGGAGGGGGAAGGCAAGGGCCTCCTTAATCCGCTAGCTGATGCTGATGGCTTTATTGAAGTTAGAAGAAGAAGGAAAAGAAGCCCTAGGGCCAACGGTGAGAGAAACAACATGCCGCTTACCCCCTACAGCAATTTGTATTGCAATCTAGAAAAGGAGATTAATGAGCTTGACTACCCAGGTGGGAAGCTACCTGAGATAGGCACCTACGACAAAGCCCTAGAGATCCCTGACAATAAAGAAACCCCCCAGGAGGGTTACACTACAAGCAAAGAAGATGGTTTCACCACTAGTAACGAAGACAACATGGATAGTGAAAGTTCCATCATTGGATCGACGATCCCGGAAACAGTGCCGAGCACGGGGCCCAAGTCTCCCCAGCAAGGGGCATCCCGCAAAGGAAAACAGCCTATGGAGTTACCCTGGAAAAGCCCCCACAAGAACCGACTTCTAAGTCGGGATCAGATCCCAGCGAAAAAGAAAGACGAAGTCAAGAGAAGAAAGGACAAAGCTCCCTCCCGCAAAGAGGGATCAATGCAAAAATGATTGTCATCTCGCTGAATGCTCGAGGGCTAACCGACCCCTCAAGAGCGACCATCATCGGTCAATGGCTTCGCGACATTAGCTTAAACCCAGACTTTATATGTATTCAAGAGATTAAAATTGACGGAGAAGACCTCCAGAAGCGGCTCAGACATATCTCCTCGGCCCATGTGTGGATCCCAACGAAGCACCAGCGGGGGTCTGGAGGAACGGTTATCGGTGTTAAACAACTCTGGTTTGAAAAGCTTGAGAACTCCATTGAAGATGTAAGTCACCGTTGGATTGCTGTCTCTTTTGGTGCTCCTCTCTGTGTTACTTTGGTTTCTTTGTACGCCCCTAACGGGGATGTGGAGAGACTGAACACTTGGGCTTCCTTAGACTCGCTTCCCCACAACGTGCTTATTTGTGGAGACTTCAACATGGTGGAAGACCCTATGGACAGATGGATGGGCAAGGGCAGGGTCATCGACAGTCGGGAGAAAGACACGTGGGACATGACCAAACTCCACTTGGATTTGATTGAGTTCAAAGACTCGAGTGGCTTTTCTTGGTCGAATCTCCAAGCGGGCGAGGACCTGAGGAAAGCTAGACTCGATAGATGCTACATCTCTCAGAGTTTTACTCAACAGTGGGGCCACCCCACCATCACGCAACGCACTGACCTCACTATCTCTGATCAACCCGATCGTTATCACTTTTCAACCTTCCATCAAAACCCGCAAGGCTCCGTGGTTCCATGCCAACGCTTCCACCTTCTCTCTCCCTTCTGTCCACCAAGAAATTGCCGATGTGTGGAAAGCGGCGTTCGCCTCTGGCTTGGCCCCTGCCAAGTGCTGGAGAAGTGCGGTCGACAAGTCTCGTAAGATCATGATCAGAACTAAGAAGATGCTCGAGACTGTGCGGCGGGCTCGTAGGGAAGCCCTTTACCACAGACTCTGGCGGCTCGAGGAGGAAGTGAACAAAGGAAAACAACAAGCCCAGAAAGGCCTCAGAAAAATCAGAGCAGCGTTGAGATACGAGGAAGAAATACAAAGGAAAAACTTGCAGATCTTCTTCAAGGAGTGGTGGGCTGGCAAAGCCGACAAACCCACCAAAGAGATGTGTCGTATCCTTAAAAGGAAACACAACAGAGAGTCGATCCCCCTACTGCTAGACCCACATGGCAATGTATGCACTTCGGAAGAAGATAATTTTGGCATCATCGAGGGGCACTTCACGAGACTCTTGGGAACCTCGAACCCCCTTTCCCACCATAGAAGGGATTGTATGGCTGCCATTTCTAGGGTTTCCCCCCGGAGGATACCACCCAACCTCCACTCCCTGCTTCATGCCCCTATCTCGGAATCAGAAATCATTGAGGTCATTGATGCCCTCCCTCTCGGTAAAAGCCCGGGACCCGACGGACTCACTAACGAGTTCTTTAAATCCTTCAAGCTGGTGGTTGCCACCCCTCTTCGGATGGTTTGGCAAGAAGCGCTAAAGTTTGGTTCTCTTCCTTCTTGTCTAAATAATGGAATTATCAAGTTGATATACAAGAAGGGGGAAAAGAATAGAATCGAGAATTGGCGGCCTATTACGATGCTCCAAACAGGATACAAGATCATCGCCAAAGTCATTGCCAACAGACTCTCGTGCCACCTGAGATCTTGGCTTAGTGAGGATCAAAAAGGTTTCATCAAAGGCAGGTCTATCCTGGAAACCATTATGGATATTTGGGAAGGTATTCAATTTGCAAATGAGTCTAATCAAGATGTGGTTTTCCTCAAGATCGACTTTGACAAAGCCTACGACAGGCTAGAATGGGACTATATTCTGCAGTCGCTCAAAGATCTCGGACTTAGTCAGAAATTCACCAAGATGGTCGCGACCCTTCTCGGAAACGCAACGACCCAAATTAACGTTAACGGCAAACTTTCGAAGGTGATCCATCTTAGAAGATCGATTAGACAAGGGTGCCCTCTGGCCCCCCTTCTTTTTGCCATCGCCACTGAGGGGCTGAGCAGGCTTGTGGCTCATCATGTGGAGGCTGGCAATATCAAAGGCCTCCGGCTGCCTCACGACCACAGTCAAATCATCATGAGACTTTTTGCTGATGATATGAACGCGTTCGTCCACAATGATAATACCAGCCTGGAGACTTTCTAGAGGTGTCTCGCTATCTTTTGTGATGCCTCTGGATCCAAAATCAACCACTCCAAGACCGCCTTTAGGGCTATCGTGGGACAGCATCCTGACCTTCTCACTGATCATGGCTGTCAAATCATTCCGCAGGGCCAAATCCTTCGACTTCTTGGAATCCCCTTGGGGTTTGGCGTCTCTATGGAGCAGCGATGGAACTGGGTGCTGGCTAAACTCGAAAACAAACTTAACTATTGGAGAGGTATGCAAATCAATCTCGCTGGGCGTGCGATGGTTATCAACACGTTCCTCCTCTCTTCTACCATCTATTTCCTTTCTTGTTGGAGACCGAGTGAGCAAGGCTTGTCCAAACTGAATAGTATTTGTAGAAACTTTCTTTGGACGGGCGATCATAACAGAAGGGGGGTGCCTAAAATCAAATGGGCCATCTGCACTAGCCCTAGGGATAGCGGGGGGCTTGGTATCCTGGACATTGGGTGTATGGCTAACAAACTGGCAGCTAAATGGATGATTAAGGCTTGGTGCAATAGGGAGGCCTCGTGGGCCAAGCTGATCTTCAGAAACAAGAATGAGTTGGCCCTCACGGGGTTCCCGAACTGGAAGAATCTTGACATCATGACCCTGCTTTTCTCCCCGATCCCCGTCTTCCCGAAAGGCTCCAATCTCGTGTGCTCCCTTTGGAAGGGCTGGAATAAAGTCAAAAGCTTCACAAGAATTAGTGAGGACTGGAAGTGGGCGGCCGGAATCAGACAAAACGACTCTATCTGGTTTCCGATACATGGCATCCGGAGTGTGGAGTCGTGGAACATCCAAAATGCCAAGAGGCTATGGAACAAAGGATTCAAAAAATGGAAACATCTCTGGAAACATGACACCAACAACTGGATCAGCTTTGAGGACATTGACCCTCGCATAAACATCTCCTACGAAGAATGGAACACCTTGCAAAGCAGATGCCTCGCTTGGGATCGTCACAAGACTCGCCTTCTCATGGGACACGACACTCCGAACTCGCTTGGTCTCAAATGGCACAATGGAAATAGCCTACCCAAAATCCCGAACACCAAAGAAACGGCTGACCTCCAGGTCAGCCTCAACAAGAAGTGGTGCCTGTCTTGGACGCGACTTCGGTGGGACATGAAATTCATGGGTATCTGGCACCCCCTTATTGAGATTAAGAAGTCTGTCCTCTTATGGCAAATTCTTCATCGAGGAATTTGGACCAACCATAAGGCGAGAACATCATAGTTAGATGTTTTTGGTCAATTTGAATTTAATCCTTTCTAAAATCACATTGAATTCAAAGATAGTTCTCAAAGTTTGCTACTAACTAGCAATCCATCTATTTTGTTAGGTCCATGCGAAATCAGTGCATAAAAATGGATCCATATATCAAATTAGTTTGAGATATTTAGAATCCACCTACGTCATATGTTTGTGCTATGGATGCCCAATTTGCACATAGCAAGACTTTGAACTAGCCAAGGATGTTTTAGATCCACCCTTTTCATTCTTTTGATGGTTTTCACTTGGTTTGGCTACTCAAGTACAAAGCTAGATGCTCTTTAGAATGATTCATGTAGGGATCAACTCACGTAGGTATTTCCCTCTTTTCAAATCCACTCTAGGATAGTCTGATAAAGGGGCAAATTAGAGTGATGAAGACCGAGATCAATGAAAGTGGTCATGGGGCACACAAAAATACTCCAAATAATATAGTTATACACATTTTGAGGAGAAAATGTATTAAGGGGAAGAATTTTCTATAATTAGAGGTCCAAGCAGCAAAAGACATGGGTTTGGAGGATCCAAAGACCCTTCAAGAACCCTTGGAGTTTTATGCAAAACCCATTGGGAAAGTATCTCCAATTATAGCCCTTCAGCTCTTGAGTTATTTCAATCATTTGAGCTTCCATTTGAAGTGTGCTTGGACCCTAGGAAAGTTTCCACATGAGGGACACTTGGAAGGGTCCAAGGACATGCACCCCTTAGCCTAGGGGAATATATGGATGGAGTTAATTGGGTGGATATGTGCATCTCTCATACCCTTGTGATTTTGGCTATGATCTTGAGATTAGCCCCTTTGGTTAGCTAGTTATATTATCACTTAGTAGTTCTTGTTGTGATATTCACAGCATCTAGCATCTAAAAAAACTTGATAAATAAAGAAACACTTGTGACAAGTTCTATGGTGAACCATTCATCTAGATACAAATGGCTATTGTTCTCTTGAATATGTGAAGTAGGAGAATTTAAAAGGCGATTTTCTCCCTTGATCGCCATGGTAAAAAAGGAAATTTCCTAAGGTCAATTCTTTGCAGTCACCTCTAAATCCCAAGGATATCTAAACATCTATTGACTGAGTTCCAAAAATATGTAGTATATAGCCTAATCACCAACTCAATTGTATGTTCAAAACATTTTTTCTTTAATTGGTGATAAATTGTCAGCTGATGGTGTCATCAAAGTTGAAGCTTTAACCTTGTGTCTAGATGGACGGTGTCATCAAAGTTGAAGCTTTAACCTTGTGTCTAGATGGACGTACACGTGACCAGTTTCTTGATAGGGGATTTTGTTTCAGTACTTGAGATTACTATAATGTTCTCGAGTCTTCCATGGACATAATACTACAAAAGCTTACGAATGTAGTGAATAAGGTTTATTTGAGTACAAGAAAATGAGTAGGTTATCAACACACTTGAAAATGAGTAGTAACATGCACAAGACTAAATGATAATGAATCGTACTCCAAAACTAGTAATAATTTCACTATTTTTATGAATGATTGATATACTCATATGAGTTATAATCAATCGAGGAAATGAAATATTATTCATTGTGAAACTAATACCCAAAAATCTATTCTCTAACATATAACAAATTTAAGGATATTAAAACATCTAAAGAATCCAAAAATTATCCCCAAGTATCTAGATAGTCGATGACCATATGAGGTTTAAGGATGATGTCCAACTACATTTGCAATAGGAACAAACTGAATTTGTTTAGTAAACTCGAAACTTTTAGCTTGAAACCATTAATGGTTAGCAAACTTTTTTGCCCAAATATGAGCCAAAAAAAAAGGTAAATTGACCTAATTGTCATGAAATTTGTATGGTTTGAAGTACCTCAACTTTAGTTTACTGGGTGTCTTTTCAAACCTACTATTGTAAACTAATACCCAACCACCTTTCAAAAAGCATTTACTCTTGGTATTACACTTCACTCAAGCTATATGCTTTTTCTAAATCAATTTTTGTTGATATATTTAGGTAGTGATGTGTGTGAACACACTAGGACCACCGGGGCACTTTTTTCCCTCTTTAGGAGGTTTTTTTCCCCCGGCTTGTACATATGCCTATTGCCCTAATGGGCTACTTATCTTTGTACATTCTCTAGTAATATATTCAGTATTGTGTGTTTGTGCTCAAAGCTTCTTCTTCTTCCTTGTGTTGTTCGTGTGCTTCCGTAGACTTCTATCTCCAACAATTGGTATCAGAGCAGGTCGTCGCTTCATCTAGGGTGCCGTCGACACTCCTCCATGTGCAGTCTCAAATTTGCACGAAATTTGGTGAGCATACTCAGGGTGTTTTAGAGATCAAAACTGCTTCGCTCTGTGGTGCCGAAATCACAATCTGAGCTCGTTTCGACCTCCGAACGCACTATCGCAACGCTTGTGCAAGCTATTCCATCTTTTTGTGCCAAAGGTATATACCAGTTTCTATTTGCCAATATAAGCGTCTCAAAGTCTGCTACAGGTCTAGCAAAATTCATCTGGGTAGTTCTGGTCAACTTTTTGAGATACAGTCAATTTTTTGCATCAAGGTATTTTAGTCGCCGGCCATGGCTGAAAGCAGTGATGTATTCCGTATGTTGGCTATTGAGGATAAGTTGGATGGTACCAACTACCCGTTATGGTCTTATATGATGCGACATGTATTGGTTGCAAAAGGATTGTGGAACATTGTGCAGGGTGTTGAAAGACGTCCTATTACACCTCTGACTACAGGTACTGCAAATACAGGTGCTGGAGCTGATGAAGATGGTGTCGAAGATGATATTCCACAGATTCCTGTTCGTGCTACTGTTTTTGGTGCACCTAATGCAGAGCAGATTCGTTGGGATGGCAGAGATGCCCGGGCACATGCATTGATAGCTTTGTCTGTCAAACGTGCCATTATTCCTCACATTTGCTCTTGTAGAATAGCCAAGGATGCTTGGGATACACTTACCACATTGTACCAAGCTAGGAATGAGGCTCGTGTTGCTTACCTCCGAAAACAGTTGGAGAGTGAGCACATGAATGAAGGTGATTCTATGGATAGTTTCCTAACGAAAATCAAAGACTTGAAGGAACAATTGATTTCTGCTGATGAGGTTATACCAGATAGCTCACTTGTGCAGACTGTTCTGAATGGTCTTCCTGATTCATATCAGAGTTTTGCTTCTACTCTTTGTTTGATGATGAAAGGCAATCCGAATGCCTTATCATTTGAGGAGTTACTCTCTGTTCTGTTGCAAGAAGATCAGTCCAGGCAGAACACGTCCATTATGCGAGTTACAGATCAAGCTTTCCTAGCTAGTCAGAAGGGCAAAGGAAAATGGAGCTCTTCAACTAGTAAGCAGAAATCTGCTAATTCTGCATATTCGAAGAAGGAAGATAAAGATGAGAAGAAATCAGAAAAGCAGAAAATTGTTTTGTAAGTACTGTAAAGCGAATGATCATATCATAAAGAACTGTCCAAAACTGGCTGCTAAAGAGGCAAAGAAGAAAGAGGCTGGAATGGTTGTTGCAGAGGCCTCTACACCAAAAACAGAGTCTACAAATCTTGTGCAGGAAGGAGAATGGGCGTTTACTACTATATGCAGTTTTGACCCATCTTCTCATGAGCAGTGCATGTCTATAGTAGACTCAGATGTTTGGTACTTTGACAGTGGGGAGACCAAACATATTACCTCGCAGCGCAGTTTCTTCTCTTCACTCGAGCCTGCCCCTACAGGGAATACTATTACATGCACCAACAACTCCTCTTATCCTGTTATGGGAGTTGGTAAGATGATTTTGACTACTACTGATGGTAGTTCTTTCACTTTGTCAGATGCTTTATTTGTGCTAGGGATAAAAAAGAACTTGTTATCAGTTTCTGCATTAGCCAAGATTGGCTTGGTTGTGAAACTTGTTGATGACAGGTGTACAGTTCATGATCTGTCAAATGGCGATGTGATTATTGCTTCTGGCATTTTATTTCGTGGGCTGTATAAGCTCATAGACTATGAAAGATCTGAAAATGATTTGGCATGTGCAGTAAATGATTCTCAGGCTATGTCAGATGCAAAGCTTTGGCATGCATGCTTTGGTCATCTGAATTTTGCTAGTTTGTTATGCCTATAGAAATCTGAAATGGTGTCCTCTTTGCCCAAACTTGAGGCACCTGGAAAACATGTTTGTGAAGGCTGTATTTTGGGCAAAATGCAGCGTTCCTCCTTTCCAAAAGATGGTTCAATTTGGGCTACACAGAAATTGCAGCTTGTACATAGTGATGTCTGTGGTCCTATGCAGACACCCTCTTTTGGAAATTACCTTTACTTCGTGACTTTCATTGATGATTTTTCCAGGCATGCATGGGTATATCCACTCAAAGCAAAGTCCGAAGTGTTCATGTGCTTTAAATAGTTTTTGGTTTTGGTTGAAAATCTGTAAGCACGTAAAATGGGCACCCTCTGTTCTGATTGAGGGGGGGAATATATGTCTTCTAAATTTAATGCATTTCTGGCTAAACGTGGGATAAAACACCAGTGTACAGTGCCGTATACACCTCAATAGAATGGAGTTGTTGAACGAAAGAACAGGTCACTCATGGACATGGCGAGGTGCATGGTCAAAAGTCAGGCTTTACCACATAGTTTTTGGCTTGAGGCTCTCATGTGTGCAGCATATGTACTGAATAGGTGTCCCACTAAAGCACTGCAGTCTATCACTCCATATGAGGCTTGGCATGACCGCAAGCCATTTGTTGCTCATCTGCGTGTTTTTGGTTGGTACTAAGTGGGTATACAAGTTGAAGCATAAACATGATGGTACACTTGACAGGTATAAGGCTAGGCTTGTTGCAAAGGGTTATGCGCAGGAAAGAGGCATCGATTTTGATGAGACCTTTGCACCTACATGCCATATGACTACTCTTCGGAGCAGTTGTGCAGTTGCAGCCCATCATGGTTTGAATGTACATCAGTTGGACATTAAAACACCATTTTTGAATGGTGACTTGCATGAAGAAGTGTATGTTTTTCAGCCCCGTGGCTTTGTGCAGAAAGGGCATGAAAACCAGGTGTGCAGATTAAAGAAGGCATTATATGGTTTAAAGCAAGCACCACATGCTTGGTATGAGAAGATACATGCCTATCTGGTTGCACAAGGTTTTGAAAACAGTCCAACTGAAAGCACCTTATATGTTAAGCATGCTAATGATGTGCTTTTGATCATTGTTGTCTATGTTGACGACATACTGCTCACTGGTCCTATTGAGAAGCATATTGCTGATTTCAAGGCTGATTTGCATGCCTCATTTGAGATGTCTGATTTGGGGCATTTGCATCACTATTTGGGCATTCAGTTTATGCAAGTTGATGGTGGAATGGCTTTGTGTCAAACAAAATATATTGACACATTATTGCAGCGTTTTGGCCTTGAAGACTGTAAGCCTATTGCCACTCCTATGGAGACAGGTTTACGATTGAGTCTTCATGATGCTGGAGATGCCTTTGATGTTGTTCTCTATCAGCAGGCTATTGGATGCTTGATTTACTTATGCATTACTCGACCAGATATTCAGTTTGCTGTCTCACAGATGAGCAGGTTTATGCATTGCCCAGGAGTCATGCATTGGAAGGCGGTTAAGCGCATCTTTCGCTACTTGAGTGGTACTCGGCTACTTGGGTTGTTTTATCCCAAGCCCGGATCACTACCGCCAGATTTGCATGCTTTTTTTGACTCAGATTGGGCTGGTTGCTATGACACTCATGTGTCCACTAGTGGTTTTTGCTTCATGCTTGGTAGCTCATGTATATCTTGGTTGAGCAAGAAGTAGCCTATTGTGGCCACTTCTAGTTGTGAGGCTGAGTATAGGGCAGCGTTCACAGCGACTGTTGAGTGTGTGTGGCTCAGACGCCTTATGGCTAATTTGGGTGTTGGCCAGTCTTCTGCCACCACCATCTTCACTGACAGTGAGAGCGCATTGGCAATTGCGAGGAACCCTGTGTTCCATGCTTGCACTAAGCACATTGAGGTGCATTATCACTATGTCAGGGAGAGGTTCTCTGTTGGGGAGATCAACTTGGCATATGTGCCCACGCAAGAGAACATTGCAGACCTTTTCACGAAGGCTCTGCCTAAGGAGAAGTTTGAAGCTTTTCGCAAAGCTTTGGGCTTACTTCCTTTTGTGGAGTGATTTCCACATAGCTTGGCACTTCCTTATACATGAGTGCCAGCTGCTTGTTCACCGCATCACTCCTAGGGGGGATTTGTTGATATATTTAGGTAGTGATGTGTGTGAACACACTAGGACCGCCGGGGCACTTTTTTCCCTCTTTAGGAGGTTTTTTTCCCCAGCTTGTACATATGCCTATTGCCCTAATGGGCTACTTATCTTTGTACATTCTCTAGTAATATATTCAGTATTGTGTGTTTGTGCTCAAAGCTTCTTCTTCTTCCTTTTGTTGTTCGCGTGCTTCCGCAGACTTCTATCTCCAAAAATTTCATCACAAAGGGCTCCAAAAATCTTTGCTCACCTATTTTCAACAATTGCATATGTATCTCTTGTTCGACTACATAATTTGTCAAATTGTGTTTGACTCCAATCTTGAAATATGGAAGTCGAAATTCCTTTGGAAGCACTACCTCCAAGTTGTAAACCATTTGAGAAAGGGCCATTCTAGTGCTAACCTTATATGTAGTTGTGACGACCATAATACATAGCCAAGGTTTTTTATTTCAATCTTTCCTAAACATGATCCTTCACAGACATCTTACTAACATTTTATTAGTGGATTCAAATTACACAATGGTTTGTGGATAATACAAAGTGGATTTCTTATGCAAGATCAAGTGATTTTTTTTGTTAGTTCTTGAATGAAAACATCGATCTTATAAACAATTAATTTGGCTACACTTTGAGCACTATTATCTTTCAAGCTTTCTATACTATTTGGCCATATATACTAGAATATACTAATTTCTTTTCTAATACATTGGAGGGTGTATTAGAACAAAACAATATATTCCCCACTTCATGAAATGTTCTAGAGGTGAAATCGGTTGCAAGGCCATAGGATTGTTGTCAAGAGAATGATCATCCCACTAGCAACCAAGGATTCTTGAAACCTTTTGGCCACCAAAACCTTGATCCCAAGACTTTTTGCATTGAGATCTCTCCATATAAATGGTCCCTCTTACTTCTCCAATAGAATATTTTTTCATTCATCATGTGGGATGCACCTTTGAAGAATTTGATGAATACCTCTTTTAAAACCTACAACAAAATTAACTCTAAAATTTCAAGTTTTCAAGGCCAATAAACATGATTTATCAGTTGACATATCTTTGAGAGGGGATCCTAAACTGAGAAATAGAAACATATTATCATACAAGACATCTTGTAATTCTATAGTATTTATTGAGAACAAGGTATAGTCAGGTAGTTCATCCATGATTTTGGTAGGAAATTCCCCTAATTCCATTTGTTGTCAACCTAGCTTATGTATGACTAAATAGTAAAACGCTTGATTCAACAACACCCATCTTGTCAATTTTCTAGAAACATGTAGTTTCTTTACTAAATAAATCAAGTCTGGATGAACCCACTTTCTTGGGATCAATAAAGGTCCCTTCTTGACAAATAATATTCCTTTATAGTATAATTCCCTTCTTCACACAAACTGCAGATTTTGTAGGAATATTCATTTGAGAAAAACACAATTCCATCCATTTGAGAAAAACACAATTCCAATGGCTCTAAGTGTCCAATAAAGTTTTCCAAGAAGACTTTCATAAAATATGGTTTGAAGGTATGTGGTTGAGAATTCTTTAACCCAAAAGTCATACCATTAGACACATATAGTCCTTATTGTCTATCCTTGAGATCCATCTTAATATGCTTTTACTCACTAAAGTCATCAAGGAATGTAAATATCCGCTTTTGCAATTGCATCTAGCATGGTGTTATATGCTTGTAGAATGGAGCAATCATTGTAGCTACATTTAGCTTCCTATAATCCACGAGTTATGATTTTCTTGTTTTTCTTTTGAAAAACCACAATTAGAAAAATCCAAGTGGACATCTAAGAACTTGTCCAACTCTTCTTTCAACTTCATAGCAAAATTTGGATTCATAAGGTACATCTATTTCTTGATAGGTACTACACAAATTTTTGGGTTTATTCAATGCTAACACAAAGTTGTAGTTGCACTTTTAATATCAATTTATATTACTATGCAAAAACATCATATCGCTCTTAACAAGAGCTGATCACTTGATTGGTCTTGGATGAGATGACTTCGGTCATCCACCTAAAGAATGGATGATAAAAAATCCCATAAGATGAACTGTTTCTTGTTCTCAATAAGTGGGTGCCATAGGACCGTGAACTTGAAGTACTGTCTAATCCACCTCCAATTCATGATTTTAGGGAAGCAAATAGGATCGTTCTATCTAAATCGGAAACCCAAAACATATAAACTTGTGATACACAAAATATGGATTTATATGGATGTTTTCTTTAAGGTTCTATCTCCAACATAATCACCTTGGATTATGCTTGATTAATTTAAAGGAACAATTAAAGTAAGGGATTGTACCCATAGGAACCTCCAGTATCCCATGAATTAGGGGTTAGACACCCCCGAGGACTAGTTCATAGAGTTCTAAGGCCTGCTAGGGTAGATTTGGGGAAGCGATGTCCCTAAGGCCAAACAAGTACACGAGTTTGATGGGCCCAAATGCTAAATCAATAGTTCAAAGTCACACTATACAAAGAGAATTTGAAATCCATGAACAAAGGCAACCATCCTAGTAGGATGCATGGGAAGCATCTGGAGCTACCAACGGAATCCAATCCTTAACCCCAGCCTAGAGGCAACTATCCCAACGCACTTGCGTAGTGTGTGCAAAAATTATATGGATGTTTCTTTTAAATGAAGCTAAAAAAATACCTACTATCCACCAATCTTGAATTAATTAAAAGAACAATTGTACAAGTGAAGGGGCATAGTATCCATGGGACCCTGATATCCCACAAAGCAGGGGCTAACATGGCCTAACAAGATGAAGGTGGGAGGAAAACAAATTCGTAGAATTCAACCTTTACTAGTAAGAATCGAAAACCCTCTCTCACCTTATGAGGCAAAAGGTTAACTAATGTGACGACAAAGAAGTTTTACTACCCTATCGTCCCCTCATGAGGGTCCATGCTTTTTAGCTTGTTGTTGATAAAGACAATCTCCCTATGGCGGTTAAAGGGAGGGGGCATATTACAATTTCGAATTCTTCTACCTAACTTGTGGTAGTGAGGAAGACTTAGATCACCTTCTTTTTTTCTTTTCTAAGGAGCATCATGACATGGTAGCACATCAACAAGATACTTTTGTTGGTTTTTCTAGTCAATTGAAGCAAGCTTTACTGGATGTTGTAATTCCATTGCTCTTTTGCTCTATGGAAGGCCACTAAGAGTGAAAAATATGGAAGGAAAGATGTTTTCCCAACTTTAACAAGCTTTCTAGAGAGTGTTCTATAATGAAATCTCTTATTATTTTAGGGTAGAAGAATTCATGACTATAAAAGACCCCTCTCCTTTAGGCACTAGAGACTATTCATCCTAGAATGCAACAAGTTGAAAAATAAGGTCCCTCATGAAGGGGTGTTAGTATATGACCAATTTCTACCCTTCATGATTGTATGTTGTATTGCACATTTTATAAGGCCCCCATTATGAGGAGAAGGCAATCGAGCATTACCTAGTTGATGGGAATGCCAACTTGCATGCTAGATGAAGGTTGAATTGGACCATCTAAGGTATTGTAAGGAATAGGTGTAACCATTTTTGTTAGGTCTGTTGAAATGACCTAAGCCACATATGCGGCTTACATATGTAGTGGCCGTGCATGTTCTACCACCCATTTCTAGCCATCCATGAAAGGGCACACTACTTTATTGGCCTATATATACATGAATTCTATGTTACCCTAGAAATTGAGCTTGCATACCGCAACCTTGTAATGCCCTATCTAGAGTCGTCAAGTTCACCTTGAAAGCACAGAAGTGGACAAGGCCATCATCTCTGTACTTTCTCTTAGTAGTGAATTTTTGAAATTCTACTACATTTTTTTCTCTTCTCTGCTATTAATCTTGTGTTTTCTTGTGCTACTACTTTCTTACATGGTATGAGAGCTTTTAGGTATCTATAAGTGAGATGGTTACTTTGTGAACTTGCAAGTACATTTTCTTGACTACCATAGTGCATGAGTGATGGATTCATCTTCTAGTGTTGGTGCATCTTCTAATGTTATTGTTGCACCAATTTGCATGTGTCCACCCACATCATTGAAGGGAAGCATCATTGAACAAATTACACACTATGGAACTAAGTGGATTTAGAAAGAATAATACAAAGAAGATGGTACTTTATAGAAGTACAAAGCTTGGAAATTTGCACAAGGATTCTCACGTGGAAGGACTTGATGTTCAAGAGAAATTTGCACCAAAAGCTTGAACGATGACAATTCACATGATACTTGTAGTTGCTACACATAAAAGCTGGCCTATATTTCAGATGGATGTAAAATCAACATTTCTGAATGGATGCATGAACGAGGAGGTATACATATCTCAACCACCAGGTGTTGAGGTGCCTCACTCAAAAAACAAGGTTTGTAGACTTAAAAAGGAGTCATATGTCCTTAAGAAAGATCAAAGCGATTGGTACCAAAAAATTGATAGTTTTTAAAAAATTCAAGGCTTTGAAGATATACTTCTAATGAAAATTTGTATGTTATAACTAGTGATTGTCAACTGCTATGTAGGTGATTTGAACATTACAAGAGATCATGCACATTTCATCAAACAAACTCATGCTAGCTTGATCAAAGATTTTGAGATGAATGATCTCTAGGTAATCCATTATTTCTTTGGCATTGAAGTATTGCGAAAGGATGATGAGATTTTCATCACAACAAAAATACTCTATGAAAGTACTTAAAGAATTTGGGATGATGGATTGCAAAGCCACTAACACACATGTCAAGACAAATCTTAAACTTTCAATAGAGGATGATACATGAGAAGTAGATGCTCAAAAGTATAGAAAGCTTGTTGGGAGTCTTATCTTTTTGTGAAACCCTAGACTAGATATATGCTATGCTATTGGAGTATTCGGCATGTTCTCTAACAAACCAAACGAGATCCATAGATACATAAATACATAGGACCCACCACTACTTGATTTATCATTCGACAAACATTGAGAGGGAGTATTATTATTATAAGACCAATGTTTATCCCTCATGATTGTATGTTGTATTGCACATTTTGTAGGGCACCTATTATGAGGAGAAGTCAATCCTACATTACCCAATTGATGGGAATCCCAAGTTGCATATTAGATGAAGGTCAAATTGGACCATCTAAGATATTGTGGAATGGGAGTTACTAGGGTCCCCAATTGTGGGATCTGAGATAGTAGTGAACAACCTTGAACAACAATGATAAATGGAATATCCCATAGAAGATTCTCTATGAAACTGAAAAATATTGATATTTTTTAGGTGGATCAAACCGAGCTTACTCGCATATGGGGATTATGTGTGTGGTGGCTACGGACATTCTATTACTCTTCTCAAATTGTCTGTGGAAGGCCACACTCTCCATTGGTTTATATATAGATGACTTCTACACTAGCCTGGACATCGATTTGAGACATCATATCTCTAACTTGTAATACCATATCTAGAGAATCTTGATCACCATTTAGGCTTTACCTTGAAGTGCATGGGTAGAAAACACCATCATCTTCATACTTGCTATTCATTGAATTCTTGAAATTCTACTATACTTGTTCTCTTCTCTACTATTACTCTTGTGTTTTCTTGCATAACTACATTCTTACAAGGGGAAAAAAGTTTATAAACCTTCTTTGTAACTATTTCTAACATTTTTGTAGCTTTCCCTTGTTCATAATTTGAAGTGCTTTTGTAAAACAAAGGACATCCATATAATAGGTGAGTACCGTCTTTAGTTCTCCTTCAAATGTGGCCTCAACTCTATACTGGGATTTCCTTAAGCCCCAAGTTCAACTTTTGAAGCTTATCATGTTACTCTTTCTTTATTTTCTCCTTGAAATGTGGCTCCAAGTTTATACATGAAATTTTTTTTTTCCTTCAGCCGTAAGTTCAACTTTAGAAGCTTATCATGTTACTCTGCATATGATCATTCTCCATACTATATAGCCTCTAAGGCCTCTTTCATTACATCAAATACACAATTTTCTCCAAGAATTATAGACTTAAGAAGCTATTCCTAAAGTAAGATAGAATCACTAACTTGAGCGTATTATCTATTTGAATATAGCATCCCCTTTAAGCAACCTTGCATGAGATGAGTTGAGTTGCAAGTTGTTTTTATAGTCATTAGTCAAACCTTTACGCAAAATTCATGTTTTGAAGTCTCTTCTGGTAGTTTTTTAACACGACCGATCCAAGCGATTATATCCGACAAGTTTGGATTGCGCTAGTCGCTTCATCAAGCTATTCTAGGAGCTACCTTACATTTTTGAGTTTCCAATTTGCAATGATAATTATTTTCCTTGATTGAAAACTGGATGAATCAATACTTCTAACTCAATTCTGGACAGCTCTCCTCTGAGTCCAAGGCTATCCAAAGTCCAAGCTTTCTTTTCCACCTTCTATAGTCATATCCTAAAAGCAGAGATTGTCAACATATCTGATATGAGATTGAAAGAGATTTTGGACTAACTTTACATAAAATAATGTCACCTAGCTTTTCAACTTCTTTGTTATCCCATTCCCTACCTAAAAAATCATCAATCTCTGAAATAGAGACTCTCCTATTCAACCACATTGTTTTTGTTTTCTGTAATAACATGTTTTTAAAGCATGCTACAAAGACATGAATAGGCAAAAACCATTGAATCTTTATCCTTCTCGAAATTCGGCATGCTGACATTGCCTTTTGAATGTCAAATTTCATTTTGCATAGAAAACTTGACATTGTTGAATGATCAGGAGCATCCCAATCTAATGAAGAAATGCAAGGAGCAAGCACATGTACAAGATTTCCATAAGAACTCCTCCCTTATGGCACTTGATAAGCTGCATAATGGACAAATAACTCTATGCTCTTGAAAAATTGAACAGATTTGCCTGCATACATAAGTTCTGCATATTCCTTATGAAGAACTCTGAATGTTCCTATTAAACATTCAACAGGTTGCCATTCCACAATATTGGAAGGAAAGATATCTGCAATACAAAAACATATATGTTGTTATACAAAAACAATTGGAATGATAGAAGAGCATTGTAAAACTTCACTTACAGTACGAAGGGAATTGCAGATGATTTTCTAGAACAAGATCCTTAGCGGTGTACACATGTTGTACTCGTGCAAACCAACCGCATCTCTTCAATTTGAAACTCAGAATACGTCCCTTCTAGTGGTTTCTTTATGTCGTATCTTTTGGCATGCTTGACTTTATGGGCACCTCTATAGCTAGGAAGCATAGTTACCCATTCATTTACTTTCACGTAAAGAGGTTTCCACAAAGAATCCTCTCTTTTGTTGTAAACTTCACATGAGGTTACATGATTGGAAGGACGACAAGAAGAAGAAGCCATTTGAACTAAGAAGAAGAAGAATGCTCAAAGTGAGAAACCGACATTCACAAATTTTGGCAGTATTTATAGAGAAAAAGGTTTTGCACATGTGGAAACTTTTGATTTGATCTAAACCCTGTCGCTGAATGATCATGAAATTTTGTGAACCCAAAAATATTTCGTATCTTCAAAAATCAATTCCTTCTTGGAAATTTAAGAATATGCTTTGTGTAGTGTGCAAAAATATCTTTTTTTGCATCAAACCAAAAAATATTTACACTGAATACGAGAATCTTCATCACTTTAGCGACACTTTTAGAGAATATTGTATTAAAAAAAGCATTTCTTCATACGGTTAAAAGAGACAGCAATGTTTTATTCTTGTACACGTGGAAAGACTCTATTTGTCAATTTCCTTAATCTGTCATTAGCAAACAACCTCTTTTCGGTTGTTTTTTGCCCTAATGATGCATAGATCAGAAGGAGGATTCAACTCTAATCATGAATGCAACATGTGAAGTTCCAAGTGAAGATCAAAGAGTGTTCTAATTTGATTCAAGATGTAGCAATCATCTAAGTGGTAACATTGCTTTAATGACTAATTTGGAGAATAAAGTGATTAATCATACAGTTCAAATAGGTGACAATACAAATCACAAGGTGAAGTCGATTGGATTAGTGAAAGCCAAAGATGGAAATACTCTTTTGAGTAAGGTTTTGTATGTTCCTACAATTCCAAAGAATTTGATTAGTGTAGGACAAATTGTGGAAAAAGGATATGAGGTGAGGTTCACTAATGATTGATTTTATGTTGAAGACCCTAGCCAAGGGTATAAGAAAATTGTTATAGGAAAGAAAGAAGGGAGGCTTTTCACATTGAAGGTACAAAGTAATGTTGGACATGCCTTGTTCACATATGGAGAGCAAAAGATTTCTGAGTTGGATCTTTGGCACAAAAGGCTTGGACACTTTAATGAAAGAGGTATCAAAGAGATGATTATGATTACCTAATGTTGCAGGACAACACATGACATATAGATGTGAAGCATGTCAATTAGGTAAGGCTCATAAGCAATCATACAAAAACCAGGGTTTCATGTATTCAAAAATACTTGAATTGGTACATACAGATGTGTGGGGTCCTTCAAAAGACTTTAACATAAATGGTTCAAGATATTATGTCATTTATGTTGATGATGCTACCAGGTGGATCACTATTTATGTGATCAAGGATAAGTGAGAAGTGTTTAGTACATTTAAACACTATCATGTATATGCAGAGAGGGTTATAGGACAAAAATTGAAGAGATTGAGGTCAGATGGAGGGGGAGAGTATTTTTCAAATGAATTCAGTGATTATTTGCGGAATGCAGGTATAAAGAGAGGAGTTACTTGCAGGTACTCTCCTCAATAAAATGGTGTAGCAGAAAGGAGAAATAGAACTCTTGTTGAGTTTGCAAGATCAATGATGAAAGAGAAGACTTGCCCTAATTATTTGTGGGTTGAGGCTGTAAATACAGCCACATACTTGGTTAATAGGCTACCATGTAAAGCTTTGTAGGGTATGACATCATATGAAGCTTGGTGGGGTAAGAGACCTACATTAGATCATTGCAAAGTATTTGTTTGCTTAGCCTATGCTTATGTTCCTTCTCAATTAAGGCATAAATTGGAACCAAAAGCTGAAAAATATGTGTTCATTGGTTATGATGATAAGCAAATGGGATACAGGTTGTGGAGTCCATCTACAAAGCAATTCCTTGTATCAAAGGATGTCACATTTGATGAGCAAGGTACTTGGTAGTCAGATACAAATAGAGATTATGCAGGTCTTGAAGAAACATTGAATCAGAAGAAAGGTAAATAAAAGGTTCAAATCTTTGAGAAAGAAGAGAATAATGAAATACTAGTTGAAGATGAAGAAATTCCAAGGTTTGATCTAGAATGTGATGAACCAGAAACTTCAAGAAGTGGAGAACTCAGAAGATCATCAAGGCACAAATGGCAACCTATAAGGTATAGCTATGATACTTCATTCTTGACTACTAAAGATTATGCTTACATGATAAAAGCAAATGAAGACCCATCCACATATGATGAAGCCAAAGGAAAGGAGAATCGGGAAAAAGATATGAAGGAAGAGTATGATGCACTCATTGAGAATGAAACTTGGGAATTGGTACATAAATCAATTAACTAGAAGGTAATTGGATGTAAGTGGGTTTACAAAACAAAAAGATTTGCATATGGAAGTGTGTCTAGGTACAAAGTGAGACTTGTTGTAAAAGGATATGCATAGGCATATGGTGTGGACTATGATGAAACTTATAGTCCTGTTGCAAAGATGACAACCATAAGGACTCTCATAGCTATTGCTGCTTGCAAAGGTTGGAAACTATCTCAATTAGATGTGAAAAATGCATTTTTGAATGGTTACATTTTAGATGAAGTTTCCATGGAACAACCAAATGGTTTTAAAGATAAATTTTATGCAGGTCATGTGTGTAAGCTCAAGAGAGCTTTGTATGCCTTGAAGCAGGCCCCAAGGGCATGTAATTATAGGCTTCTAAAGTTCTTGAAGGAATTTGGTATTCAAGCATCAAAGGAAGATAGTAGCTTGCTAGTCAAAGTAAGTGAGGATGGATTTATATATGTTTGTATTATGTTGATGACATAATACTTACAGGTACAGATGAGAAATGCATACAAATGCTTAAGAAGCAGATGGAGAAAGAATTCAAGATCAGTGACTTGGGAAGTTTGTCATATTTCTTAGGAATGGAGATTTCATATACTCAATATGGAATATATGTGACTCAAGAAAGGTATTTGAAGAATCTGCTAATTAACTTTAAAATGGAAGATTGCAAGATAGCACCAACTCCAATGGAAGTGAATCACAAATTGAGTAGATGTGGAGGAGAAGAATTCAAAGACATGAAGCTTTATCAGAGCCTGGTGGGTAGCTTGATTTATGCTACATTAACAAGGCTTGATTTGTCATATGCAGTTGGAGTTTTATCTCAATTCATGCATTGTCCTAAAAAGGAACATTGGATTGTAGGTCAAAGGGTGCTTAGGTATATCAAGGGCACAATTAAAGAAGGTTCGTATTATGGATTTACTTCAAATACAAGGATCAAGATATATAATGATGCAGATTGGGCAGGTAACTCTAATGATAGAAGATACACATGGGTATTTGTGTTATGTGGGAGATAAGTTAATTTCATGGTGTTCTAAGAAGCAACATACAGTTGCTTTGTCATCTACAGAAGCAGAGTATAAAGGTATGATAGAAGCTGCAAAGGAAGTCATATGGCGAAAAACTCTCGTGAAGAGTTTTGATATTATTTAGAGTAATCCTATCATTTGTGGAGATAACATGAGTTCTTTGTATTTGGCAGCTAACCTTGTGTTTCATGCCAGGACCAAACATATTGAGATTCAATATCATTTTCTAAGAGAGACTTTTGTTGATAAAGAAATAGAATTAATGCATACCCCTACAAAGGATCAACTTGCAGATATGTTGACAAAGAGTTTGGATGGACCCAAGTTGTAGAGATTCAAAGATATGGCAGGGATAAAGAAGATGCAGGTAATCACAATTCAAGATTGAGGGGGAGCTGTTGGAGCAAGACAATCATTAATTGATGATAACAATGAAGAATGAAGAGTGAAGGATAAAGAAAAGAACAAAGGAAGAGAAGAATCAGAGGAAAGGGATTTGTATATATGTGTACATTAAGTTTGTAATTAGTTCATAAATACTTTTGTCATACTGAGGAGTATGTATAGATATGCCTCTATATACTTGTATATGGATGGGATACATATGAGAGAAGAATTATATATGATATAAAGAGGAGTAGATCATGAGTTGAATGAGAATGATCCATCAAATGTAAAATGAGCTGAATAGAAGAAGTTTTTCTTAGAATTGCACGTCGATTTTTTCTCTATTTCTCCTTTTGTGCTTGATCATTTTAGAAATCCAGTTAATGCATCTATGGTTAAGTTTTGAGATTCCAATTGCAAATAGACTAAGAGAATTGTGAGTAGGAACATATGTATGCGTAAATGCATTAAGTGACTTCTGAAACAGGTGCAAATTCGATGGTCAATGATTTGATTAGATCTCAGTGTAGAGTGTAAATTTTTACACAAATGAGGAATCAAAATCTAAGTTGGAAGGTAAACCATATATGTCTAAAATCATTTGATTAAAAGGATTGTAGATTGATAGAAGCAAGTAGTTAAAGTTGCATATGTAAAAGTTGCCTACACAGAAAGCCTGTTTCAAACATAGGTTTACTTGTTGAAGTAGATCTGAAGTTTTATAAGTTCTTTTGAAGAACTCTCACTGGTAGTATCTACACATAGATTAGAGGAGTCGTGTGACAAATTCATAGAAAACTTTAACGATTTCATCAGTCAATGGAAGAATTTTGTGAAGCAAGCTTTTCTGAGTGAAGTTACAATTCACAAAAGTGATAGAGATTCATAGTTTGGTAAAGATTATCCAAAATTGAAGAAGGTTTTGATTTATGTTTGATATAGACATGTTCTAAACTCAAGTATAACTTGTCTTTTGGATATTAATCATCTCCATCATTCCAATTGTGAAACTTCAAAGGGATGAGATCATGCTCTCTCTCCTACACTTCCACCTAATCCTTGGTAATTGCCAATGTTGTCGATGTTGCTTAAGTCTCAAGAACATCTTAAGGAGCTATAATCACCCTACATTGTAAGAAATTTACTTGTGTGGGGGAACAAGGAAAATGTTGGGGAATCTAGGACAAAAGTTATAGGTTCTAAGGCAAAAGTTATAGGTTTTGTTTGAAGATAGATGCATGACAACATTTTCTCTTGAGAATGTTCTCCCTCTATGTGAATGTGGAATAGAAAGAGACATGGTCTTCAAGTTCATTCACCATTTGTCTTCGTGTGAGCGGATGCATTAAAGCTAGCAAGATTAATCCATCGTCATTAACCTACAAACGTAGTCTTAGAGAACATCACCATCACTGCTTTTGCATTTCTATTCCACTTCTATTTTTCTGTTTCACTTTTTAAGAAGCTTGAAATGATGGTTGTTTTACTTGACAGATCTCCATATCCATAATGCAAAGGTTAGTACTACCATTTGTCTTTTTTATGTACTTGAGCTTTAGACATTCCACGACTCGAATAACTCATACATTATTTTCACTTTTGTTGAGCATCTTTTTCTCTCTCTCTCTCTCGCTGCACACATAAGTACTTTATTTACTATATTTATAATAAAGAGAAGTTCATCTTCCAAGAATAGACGAAGGGCAAATTCTCCACCGTGGTATCTGGACCAATTTAAAGGTTAGCAAAATTTGTGGTGCTCCACCGTGGTGCAAGTGTTGCCACTACAGTGTTGAGGATCTAGGTCACATCTTCTTTGCATGCCCCAAGTCTCTCCTACTTTGGTGGCCCCTTGGGAATATTTTGAGGATGCAAGTCCAAATCATCTGGAAACAAGCACTCTTGGGCGAAGCGATTGGTTTGTTTGCGGCATTGTGGAATGTTGAGGGGAAACCCTATGGAAGATTTGGAGGGAGCGGTGTGCCTACAATATTGGACACCCTCCTAAGGAGTGGTCGATCGAGAAGTCTTTGTTCCTCCTCAAAAAAAGAATATCCAAGTGCAAGAGGTCCCCACTCTTTAGGCATCATAAAGTGTTTCTTATCAAGAAGAACAAACTTAAACCCAAGTGGGCCCCACATGAGGGGGATGAAAGAGTCATTAACCTCCTTTGTAATACTCTCTAGATCCACAAGTTTTCCCCTGTTGCATGGGATTCGGGGGCTCCCAAGGGCACTAGTCCCATTCACTTGTATCATGTTCTTTTCTTTTAATTAAAGCCTAGGAGAGTAAGCCACGACCAAACTTCCTTTTGAAAAAAAAAAACAAACGAAGGGCCTTAAATTGCAGGATCCTCATCTTTCATGGCAGGATCCTCCGCACCATGAGGGCCTTAAATGGCACAATGGCAACAACTTCAACAAAATTCCTAGAATCAAGGATAATTTGGACTATCATATCACACCTAATAAGAAGTGGCGTTTTACTTGGATGGGCTTGCATTGGGATCTGAAGTTCATGTCTCTCTAGCACCCCCTCATCGAGGCAAAGAAGCTGGTGCTTATGTGGCAAATGCTCCATCAGGGAATCTAGACCAATATAAAGGCTAGCAAAATTTGTGGGGCTCTGCCATTGTGCAAGCGGTTCATTGCAGCAAAGAGGATCTGGGACACATTTTCTTCTCATGCCCCAATCTTTCTCGATCTGGAAGATCCTTGAGAAAATCTTGCTACTACAAGAACAAATCAATTGGAAGAAAGCATTACTAGGTGAGGCAATTGGCTGCTTCTCTCATCATTGTGGAATGCTATAAGAGGTGAGACCCTCTGGAAGATTTGGAGAGAGAGGTGTAATTCCAATTTTAGAAACCCTCCTAAATAATGGTCTATCGAGAAATCTCTTTTCCTCCTTGGCAAAAGAAATTCCAATTGTAAGAAGCTCCTACCATTTAGACATCATAGAGTGTTTCTCCTCGAGAACAACAAGATTAAATCCAAGTGGGCTTCGAATGAGAGGGACGAGAGGGTTATCAACCTCCTTTGTAAAACCCTCTAGCTTTGTATGTTCTTCCCCTACTTTGTGTGATTCGGGGGGTCTCATGTGTGCTAGACCCGTTCTCCTACACAATTGTTTTCTTTTATTTTAATTAAAGTTTGGGAAAGTAGGCTATTGTTGAACATGTGAATCCTTATCATAAATAATTAAAGTAACATGTGAATCCTTATCATAAATAATTTGTTGGGATAAGAGTACGTTCAGACAAAGGTACTTTAAAATTGTTCGTTCTTTCCCATCGATTAATTTATCCTCTTTGTATGTGTGTCTAAGAGAGGGGACGATACATTGATATCATACATGTATTTCCAAACAGAATGAATCAAGCTTGTTTCACATTCCGGACATCCATTTTTTCTCTTTTCCTCTTCAAATAATGCTCTCAAGTTCTCCTAAATTTGCATTTTGGGAATACCACCCTGTCTACCGAATTCTTTGTAATCTTTCTCATTTGAATATGTTTCTTTGTTATTTGAATATGTGAAACACAGAATATAAGGAATATCACAAAATAAATTCACAAGATTTTTCATCAAATTTCATAGTTTCTTTTTTCAAGGAAGTTTGATCATAGAGATCTTAGCTAATCTTGAAGTAATTGAAAGTATAATTTAAGGCACGCATAGCACCCATGGGACCCCTCGTAACCCGCAAAGTAGGCCTTAGACTGCACCTTAAATGGCTAGGATTCAAAACCAAATGGAAGGTTAAGGTTGAAGTAGGGAAGGGACAAACCTAAAACAAGATGAGAGGATTAATTTAAACGAGAAGGTTGGTTTGAATCAGGTAGTCCAAAAGTCCGGATTGATCAATTATCCGAAGGCCCATACTCCCTCTAAGAGGGTAGTCTAGAATGCTCACCACAAAGTATGAGGGATGTCTTGCTATAGTCTGTGGTTGTTGAACTCCACCCTCAACCATGAGAGGTAAAGCTAGTTAAGTTGCCACCAAAAGTGGATAATTGATACTAAATAGATCTAGAAAGCCAACTATGGTCCTAAATCGATATAGAAGGCCAAATATGGTACTTTATAGACACAAGGTTTTTCTATTCAAGAAAAATGTGGCAGTAACAACTCACATTTGTACTTTGCTTCACTGAAATAAAGTGACATTGTTGGTCGCTTCCTTCTTACAGAAGAAACATTCACTTGGAAACAATCTAGACTTGAATTCCATGGAAATAATGGAGTAGCTCTATATTTATTATTTCAAACTTAGTGCTTAAAATAGCATGGGATTGTTTGAAGACTTGTACATCATATGAGATAATGATCAAATCATTGATATACAAGATGACTATTATCAGCTTCTATCCTTTCCAATAACATAGAAATTTGCATTACAAGTATTTCGTTCCACTCTAATAGTTCTCAAATATCTATTTATTTTCTAGCATCGTTTGAGCTTTACTGAACGATCTCAACAAAAGTATTATAAAAGTGATTCACAATGCTGCAAACCGGCTATAAGATCTTCACAAAGATCTCGGCTGATCGGATTACATGCCATCTATGATATTGGATCAATGAAGATAAAAAAGGTTTCATTAAGGATCGATCCATCTTGGAGGCCATTTCGAACATGTGGGAAGGCATGAAATTTGCTAAGGAATCTTCTTAAGACATTCTTTTTTTCAATACTGATTTTGACAAGGCCTATGATCTTTGGGACGAGAACTTCATTCTGCAATCCTTGAAGAATATGGGATGCAAAGCCAGGTTCATCAAGATGATCTCAACATTCTTAGGTTGTATTAACATAAACGACCAACTCTCACATGCAATCAAATTGAAAAAGTAGATTAGGTAGTGCTGCCCTGTGGTCTCACTTCTGTTCACTATTTCCATCAATTGCCTCAATTCCTTGGTTAAACATCATGATTAGGTTGGTAAGATCTAGGGATTGTTTCTTCCCCACAGTCAGAACTTCATGTTATTGAGGCTCTTTGCTGATGATACTAATGCTTTTGTTCAAAGTGATGACACTAGCATCGGGACCTTCTAGCAATGCCTTAGCATCTTCTCCATTGCCTTTGGTTCTAGAATCAATCACTCTAAGATTGCTTTCAAGGCCATCATGGGGCCCACTCCAAAAATTTTGATCAATTAGGGTTGTTTGGTGCTCCCTAGTGGGAAAATTTTCAGATAGTTGGGAATACCAATGGGCTTTGAAGTTTCTCTAGGGTAGAGATGGAATTGGGTGCTTGTTAAACTTGAACGTAAGTTTGCCTAATTGAAAGGGTTGAAGCTCAACTTGGCAGGGTGCACTATGGTGATTAACACCTTTTTGCTTTCATTTGTGATTTACTTTCTAGTGTGTTGAAGGACGCAAGGCGAGTCATGAAAATTGGAAAGCTCTTGCAAAAACTTCCTTTGGATGGGGGATCCCAACAAAAGAGGTATGCCCAAGGTCAAATGGAATATTTGTACCAACCAAAAAGACAATTGTGGATTGGACATTCTAGAAGTTGTGAGGATGGTTGATAAATTGGTTGCCAAATGGATGATCAAAGCACGGTGCAAGTCAAAAGCACCATGGACTAAGCTGATTCACCGAACCAAATCTTCTATTACCTTAATGGACCTTCCTTAATTGAAGGATCTTGAACTTCTTACTTTGAACATTTCCCCTATTTTGATGGCTCCCAAAGGTTCAAACTTGGTTCTCTCTTTGCGGAAGAGTTGGAATAGAATGAAAGTGCACATCAAGGTAAATGAGGACTCGAAATGGGATTCTAGGATTAGATGGAGTGACTCTATCTAGTTTCCCATGAGGGGAATCAAAGAAGTTGACTCTCTAGACCACCAAATGGCAAAGAAGCTATGAAATAAAGGATTTCATGTTTGGAAAGACCTCTAGAATAAAGAAAGAAAACACTAGATTAGGCTCAAGGTTTTGACCCAAAAACTAGAATTGAACATGAGGAGTGGTTTCTTTTGGTGCATAGAATTAGCTCTTGGGAGATCTTTAAGTCATGCATCTTGCTTGGGCACAACCCCCTTGCATTGAGGGGCTATGATGGATCCAAGGTCACAAACTGGATAAAGCAGATAATTTTAAGAAGCAAGTGGACGAGCATAACAATCTCAACAAGAGATGGTGTCTCAATTGGTCCAACATCAGATAGCAGTTTAAGTTTGTGGGCCTGTGGCACCCCCTCATTGAGAACAAAAAGTTGGTTCTTGTGTGGCAAATTTCCACTGAGGAATTTGGACCAAAGCTCAAGGTGTTATGGTACCTTGTGGAACATCATTAGAGGGGAATCTCTATGGAATATATGGAAAGAAGTTAGATGCACAACCAATTTTGATGAAGCTCCAAAAGAGTGGTTGATTGCTAAGTCCCTTGCCCTAATCAGTAGATTTATGTAATTGTAAGAAATCTCATTCCTTGAGACACCATAAGATCTTCATCTTAAAAAATAACAAGATCAAAAGTAAATGGACAGCCCATGAGGAGGATGAAATCATCATTGACTTTCATTGTAACTTTATTTAAAATTGCATTATTCCCTGTGCGGCTCAATCTTAGGCTTTGTCACTACTATTCCTGTTCCAATCCTTACCCTAATTTGTGGGATAAGGGGGGATCCCATGGGCATTTTTTTCCTTCACTATATTATTGAGTTCTTTTTATTAATTAAAGCATCAGATATTAGGCCTCACTTGAACTTCCCTTTGAAAAAAAAAACTCTTCTTTTTTATTTCACATGAACATAAATGATGAATGAACTTCAAAGTTATATACTTTTCTTTTTCATAAACATCATGCACACATACATACAAGCAGAATAATATTGGTTGAAGAATTTGTTAGCATAATTAGTTACAAATGTGTGCGAAGAAACTTAGGATTGGTGGGGCACTTTGTTCTATATTTAGGAGGTTCTCCTCTCATGGTTTGTATAGTTATCCATAATCATAAAGGGCCCATAATTTTCAAGGGATCTTTCTCTTCATATGTTCAATGTTATGTAATACATTCTATGAGATTCTCCCAATATTCTCCTTCTTCATCATGTTGTTTTCATGCATTGTCACTTCCCAAACACCAGCAACAAGTAATAGAGCAAATCATTTCTTCTCAAGGCACATCATTGGCATACCCCCTATTCACTTTATCACATTGGCGTCAAATTCTAAGCATAATCAAGGTGATGTTTACTTCAAAATTACTCTAATAGTTCTTCATAGATAAAAAAATTGGTTCAAGATCATTTTGGCCTTTGAATACACTATTCAGATGATTGTATAGGCTATTCCTTTTGTGCCAGTTTTTTTTTAGTTTGTATTCACATGTCACATAAGTGTCCCAAAGTTTGGTACAACTCTATCGAAACTCCATTGGGTAATTTTTCTCAAACATGTTTTTGAGAAATGTTTTTTTTTTGCATCATGGTACAAACTGACCATGGATGAGAACAATGATGCATTTTTCATGTTGACTATTGAGGATAAGCTAGATGATTCTAATTACCCATTATGGTCATACATGTTGCACCATGTATCACTTGTAGAGGGACTATGTAATATTGTGTCAGGTGTTGAAATACATCTTATGACATCCACACATGCTCAAAATGTAGTTGATGGCAGGATGTTGCAAGTTCAAGTTCTAGTGTAGTAGCTTTTTTGAATCCTCTTGCATTTTTTTTATCATGTCAAGTACATCACTAGCATCCCTAAGAACTATAGAGCAACTTTGATGGGATGGAAGAGGTATTTAAGCACATGCTTTGGTTGTTGTATATATTAAGTTTTCAATATTCCTCATATTCTTATAACCAGAATAGCTAAGGATGCATAAGATACTTTTGCCACACGATATCAAGCAAGAAATGACGCTCATGTTGCTTATCTTTGAAAATAATTAGAGATTGATCAAACCTTTATTGGTTTTCAAAAAGACCAAGGATAAAGGTATCTCTTTCACTAATAAGTGAGAATTTATAAATATTTTTCAATCAAAGAAAAAAAAATAATAATATTATAAATATTGTAAGGAAAATTTATCATTTCATAAAGAAATATTCTAAACCTTCAGTCAAAGAAGAAAGTTTAGGATCCATTTTTTTCTCCTAAAGAAAAACAATGTTGTAAATATTGTAAGGAAAATTTATCGTTTCAAAAGAAATATCCTAAACGTTTCCCTAAAGAGGCAAAGACGAAACATGCAAGAATGGCTATTGTAAAAACTTTTGCTTCTAAGAGTGATTCCAAAAACGCAATTCAAAATGAAGAATAGGCATTTAATACACAATGTAGTTATGAACCATCAACTCATGATCATGGTATCTATATTTTGGACTCAGTTTTTTGGTACTTTGGTAGTGGTGCAACCAAACATGTAACCTCTTAACAAAGTTCCTACCTCACTTAAGCCTAGGCCCAATGGAAATATTATGAAAAGCATCCTTATTGATGCTATGCTTGTACATTCACATTACTAGATTATTTATATGCGCCAAGGATCATTAATACTTTGTTAACAATGTCAACATTAGCAAATATTAGCTTGATGGTAAAGTTTGTTGATGATATGTGTATTGTTCATGATCTCTATAATGGAAATAGAACTATTGCATCTAGTATGTTGCTTTCTAGGTTTTACAAGCTCGCAAATGATGAAAAATTTGTAGATGTATTATTTGATTTGAGATACATCCCACATGAGAGAATTTTCCATGAACATCTTAGCCATCTCAATTTTACTAGTTTTCTATGCCTACAAAAGTATGGTATATTTTCATCTTTACCTAAACTTGAGGCACCATCTAAAAATTTATATGGATGCTGAATTTTGGGTAAGGTATAGCATTCTTCGTCTATTAAAAATATTATAGTAAGAATTGATCTCAAATTACAACTTTCTTATAGTGATGCTTTTGGTCCTATCCAAACACCATCTTTTAGGAATTACCTTTACTCATGAATTTTATTAATGAACTTTGTCGGCATTCATGGGTCTATCCACTAAAGTTAAGTTCAAAAGTGTTTATGTGTTTTAAATTGTTCCTCTTCATGGTTGAAAATATGTCAACATGTAAAATGGGCACCTCTATTCTGATTGACAAGGGATTATCTCTTTGAATTCAGTGCATTTAGAGCTATGTTTTGTTTATATATTTTCCTAGTGATGTGTGTGAATACATTTAGGACCATCTAGATACTTTTTTCCCTCTTTAGAAGGTTTTTTTGCTTGGCTTTTATATATGCATATGACCTTAACAGTTACTTATCTTTGGATATTCACCTTGTAATTCGTTAAGTGTTGTGTTGTGCCCCAAGCTTCTTTTTCTTCCTTGTGTTGCTCCTATGCTTCTATAGATCTTGAACTCCAACAATTGGTATCAAGGCAGGTCATTGCTTCATCTAGGGTGTCATCAACACCCCTTGGGTCACATTCTCATAATTGCATGAAAATTAGTGAGCATACTCAAGCCGATTAGGATTTCAAAATAGCTTTGCTATGTGGTGTCAAAATTTTCATCTAAGCTCGTTTCCGCCTCCAAATGCACTATCATAGTGCTTGTCTATGGAATTTTTTCCTTTTGTGCCAAGCATATAGTTCACCAATACAAGCATCTCAAAGTCTCCTATGTAAGAATATAATAGCACAACGGAATAGACCTATAGATAGAGTTGAGAGAAAAATGCAGAAAAAGATAGACGTGGACTAAGAGATAGAGAACTCAAATTCTCATATTGCCAAGCATAATGTAGTTACAGTTATGGTGTTGTCCACCCGTGCGCTCCCAATGTGGAGCTTAGATTGCGATCTAGACAGACTCTAGATGAAGGGCTTACTGGTGCGCAATGCTCAATAAAGAATACCATAATCACTAGTTCCTTTCACATACCTAAGTATCTGCATGCTTGCCTTCCAATGAGTTTGGCAAGGCTTATTGGAGAACCTTATTACTACTCCAACAACATAAGAGATGTCTAGTCTGCTATTGCACAAGTAGATGAGACTTCCAACTAATTTCTTGTATCTTCCAATGTCCACTAGAGGTGAAGCCTCTTCAATAGATAATTTTGTGTTGACCTCCATAGGTGTAGAAATTTCCTTGCAATCCTCCATGTCGAATGCCTTCAATATCTGCCTTGCATACTTTTGTTAAGAGATGAAAATCTTCCCTGGTTCCTACTAAACTTCAAGACCTAAGCAATAATGCATTAAGCTCATCTCTAAACTTAGGGCATCTTTTGTTTGTTGAAGAAGAGCATCATTATTTCCTGTAATCACAAGGTCATCTACATAGAGTACAAGCACAATTGTCTTCCCTCCTCTCTTTAGAACATACAAGTTAGCATCAGAAGCACATATTTTGAAACCTAGGTCTAAGAGATACTTATCTATCCACTGGTATCATGCTCTAGGGGCTTGTTTTAGCCCATATAATGCCTTCTTCAGCTAGCATACCTTGTTCTCTAAATGGGGATCCTCAAATCCTAGTGGCTTAGACACATATACCTCCTCCTTGAGGTCTCCATTCAGGAACGCTGATTTGACATCCATGTGATTTGACTCGGATAGTAGTCATTCTTGCAGTCGAGGCAAATGATTCACAAAAGTCAATGCCTTCAACTTGTGAGTAGCCCTGTGCAACAACTCTTGCTTTATAATTTTCTAGAGTACCATCAACCTTGTACTTTAGCTTCCAGACCCATTTGGTGCCAATGACTTTATGCTTAGGGGGTCGATCCACTAGCTCCCAAGTTCCATTCTTCATGATATTGTTGTATTCAGTTTGCATGGCAGCCCTCCAATTCGGATCATGGAGTGCCTCTTCCACATTGGTTGGTTCCTTTGCTTCTTCTTGAATGAGATCAGCCATCAAGGTTGTGTTTACAATATGGGCACTTGCCCATCTCTGTTCCTCTATTCTCTGTGATCGCCTCCGTCCGTCTGCAACCTGTTCTAGTGACTATGGGATGGGGTTTGCAGAATCATAGAGTTGCCTCACCCAATGTGGCAATGGATTTTCCACTTGGGTGTCGGCAAGTTGGTGACTTTCATACTTATTATTTTTTGATGATGCTTCCTTCTCTTGAGTAGAAGGGATAGCTCTTAGGCCAAGTTCATAGTGGATTGCCCCTTCGTCTGATGATAAAGTGGAAGCTCTCTTTTCCTCCTCCACTGCGTTGCTCCTCCTTAAACACCCCATCACGACTCGCCATGATCTTCTTAGCCTCAGGGTCATAAAGCTTATAACCCTTCTTATCTTTGTTGTACCCTAGGAAGATACATTTGATGCTTTTTGGTTGAAGCTTGTTTCTCTCCCTATCTGGAACATGTACATAACATTCACTTCCAAATACTTTGAAATGGGAAATAGAAGGCTTTTTACCAGCGTAGGCTTCTTGTAGAGTCTTTCCATCAAGTGCCTTGGTGTAGCTTCGATTCAAGATGTAGACAGCAGTGTTGACAGCCTCTACCCAAAATTGATTAGGAAAACCCTTTCCTTTCAACATGCACCTTGCCATTGCCATGATGGTTCAATTCCAATGTTCTGCAACACTGTTCTATTGAGGACTATGTACCACTATGAGTTGATGCTTGATTCCCTTGCTCTTGCAGAAATCTTCAACTGTTGATGTGAACTCACCACCACCGTCTGTCCTGAAGTTCTTCATCTTCTTCCCTGTTTTAGTTTCAACAAGCTGAATCCATTCTTTAAACTTACCAAAATCTTGAGCCTTATCATGAAGGAAGTACACCCACATCTTCCTCCTATAGTCTTCGACAAGTAACATGAAGTAGGAAGATCCACCCAAGGCCTGTGTAGGCATTTTTCTGCACAAGTTAGCATGCACCAACTCTAGAGGATAGTTTGCCATGTTCTTGCTTTCTTGTGGAAACGCCTTCCTCTGTTGCTTGCCCATCATGCAAGCTTCACATGGTTCTTTCATTTCAGCAATCAATGGTAGGTGTGCAACCATACATGTGTGATGCATCTCCTTTAGTACAAGGTATCTAATGTTGCCAAATCTCTCATGCCATAGCTTACTTGTGCCCACGTTTGTAGTGGTTGTAAGAGCACACAACTCATATAGGTTGTTCCTCCTTATGCCAATCCCAACAATGTTGTTGTTACCGTCCATAATCTTAGCTCTTGTCTTACTGAAAGATACTTGATGACCTTGATCAATTCTAGAAGCTACAGAAAGTATATTTTTTTTTATTTGTGGAAAATACAACACATTTGAAACCTTTCTGATATCATTATTAGAGTTAATGAAAGAAATTGTATCTTCACCCTCTGCAGGACATCTTGCATTGTTCCCTACCTTTAGAGGTTGTATGGAACTGTAAAGATCTTTTCTACTCATCATGTGATGAGATGCACCATTGTCCAACACCCATGAGTCATCTGTTCTTGAATCTTCAGCTGAGGAGCACACCTCCTCTATCGTAACAAATAACTCAAGCTCTGTTTCTGCTATGTTGGTAGACTCCTTGCCCTTGCCACCTTTTGAAAAGCCACTCTTCTCTTCTCCCTTCTTGATGCGACAGTCTTGGATTTTGAATCCTTTCTTCTTGCAGTGGAAACACTCTCCCTTGAACTTCTTTTTTTCTTTCTTCTTTTTGTCTCCATCTTTTGAAGAGTCTGTTTTGCCTCCTTTGGCATTTGCTGTGAATGCAGCATCTCCTTTGCTACCACCACTCCTTGCCTTGAGCCACAGCTCCTCCTCCATGAGTAAGGCACTAAATTCTTCAGAAGTTGGTGGTTGAGGTCTGATTTGAGTGTTAAGAGCAGTTACCAAACCATCAAACTTAGATGGGCAGATTCGAAGACAACGAAGAGCTAGCTCCTCACTTGACTTTTGAACACCTGCTCCCGCCATTTGATCTCGTAGATTCTTTATGCAAGTAATAAACACCTTTGTAGTCTCCCCATCAGTAAACCGTTTTGTTGCAAGTTGATTCTCCAAGTTTTGAATCCGTATCCAATTACGAGTTTCATATTGATTTCTCAATATGTCCCATGCTTCACATGCCTTCATAGTATGTTGAATGAGAGTGAGAACACTATCAGAAGTACTTGTAACTAGAGCATAGAGTGCATCTACATTGCTACGTTTCCCCGCACATAGAAGATCACCATCAAGAGGAATCATTCGACCAAGATTATTTGGATCAGGTCTTTCTTGGGCCTCATGATCAGTCCCAAGAACAGTCTCCAAAAGCTCATACAAATCAAGAATAGAAGTGATTTTGAACTTCCACAGGGTGTATTTTGTACCATCAAGTTTACCTTTTGTGAAGGCTGGTGGCCATATCCGCAACGTTGGGATGACCAGCATCATTGCTGCTCCTGGTTGTGGGCCACCTACTCCTATTGATGAACCAGTCAAAGATGATGATGTGCCACTTGACATCTTCTATCTTTTATTGTTCAGACCTCTGCAACCTCTGCGTTTTTGCTTCTACACCACTTAGAGCCTCTTGAACTCTGATACCATGTAAGAAAATAACAGCACAGTGGAATAGACCTATAGACAGAGTTGAGAGAAAAACACAGAAAAAGATAGACGTAGAAAGAGAGATAGAGAACTCAAATTCTTAGATGGCCGAGCGTAATGCAGTTACAATGATGGTGTTGTCCACCCGTGCGCTCCTAATGTGGAGCTTAGATGGCAATCTAGAAAAACTGTAGATGAAGGGCTTACTAGTGCACAATGTCTGTAAAGCTCAACCTGGGTCGTGCTGATATAGCTTTTACAAGACGGTTCGATATAGATAAACGTAGTCAGGAGATACAAAATAGTCAATAAAATATATGATCAGAAAATATCTCCATGACCAGAAGTCCTATCGTCTAAGTCCTACGGGTCATGAGGATAGGCCCCCCGGACCCCACAGAAGGAAGCAAGCCCCCCTTTGCACTCCCCCCATTAAGGTTCTATGGGGAAACCGCACGATGCCACAAGGCCTTTATTTTCACCTTAAATGGCAACCCAATGGCCTAGAAGTTTATGCCCTACCTAACCTAATGGCTATGCTCACAAAGATCTACAACCATCAACGGTCACACATACACCTCATCTAACTTGGAAGTTAGGGTTCCACAAATGCCCGGGCTCTCTGTAGCTCAGTGATGAGTAGCACCTCCTTTAATGTCAATCTGGGAAGACGTGAGGATGGTATGAAGACCACGAGCAAGTGGAAGCACAAGTGCGTGAGTGAGAAGCACACAAGCATGCACACACATACACGCACACGCACACACACGGCAAGAACAAAGAGAGTAAGACAATGGAATCACTTCTATTGCAACAAAGTTCTCATACAAACTCAAAACTACAAGAAGCCAGCCCAAAAATGAGCTCTCTAGCTCTATTTATAGTTTTTGACTCGCTTTGGCCCTGTCCAGACCTAGTGTCCGGCCTAGTTAAAAATTAGGTTCCATGGCTTATTTGAGGGCTCAAACGAGATCTAAAAATTATGAAAATTGGCAGGCAACTACTTCTAAGGCTCCTCAAGCTTGAGGACTCCTTGGCTTGTACAAAATGGAGCTACAAAAAGGTGAAAATGGTATTTACAGGGGTTTTTAGTGATGAGAATCACTTTTAAATGGTGTAATGGTTTTGAAAAAAATAAAGGGTTGCCTTAGTGCTAGATCTGCTTGTATGCTCGTACTTGCTTCTTCTCGTATACTGTCAACACTCTCCCCCCCCTAGCGTCTGTCGCCTCTGACAGACCTCTGCTCCACCGTTTGATCAATGTACTCCTGCAGGAGGTCGGTTGCCACTTCTTGTTCCTTGATGCGTAGTCCCCGAACCAAGTCTCTCTGGAGGGTCTCCCAGTTGACTGCACCCGGTATGTCCGGTTGTGGCGTTGTGTAGAGCTCTGAGTGCATGGTTTGTTCACACGCGAATAGATGTAGCAGGTGGGTTGGGCGTGGTGCGAACACTTCTGAGTGTGACTCCCAAAACCCCGTGGTGAACATATCGTCGAAAGTTTGCTTATAGCAGGCAGGGAGATATCTGATGCGTGCGTGCCATGCATAAGCAACTCGTATGCTTGGGGTTGTGCTCATATCATACAGGAGGTCATAATTGCCATTGATGAAGCCAGGAATCGGAGGCTGAATGTTACATACGTTGCGGAAGGTTTTGAGCACAACCTGCATCATATCAAATATCTTGAGTAGCATCTGTGCAGCTACATCTGGCATGGAGTGGAGGCGTGGCAACCAATATCGAATGGTAGCCATCATGTACGCTGTTGTAGGTGGGCCTGTCGGTGGTGCGATTTTGGGGTAGTTCAGCCACTGTTTGCAATTCACGTTGTTCTGGACCTTGATGGCGAATGCTTTCCAGGAGCGTCTTCTTTGTACCGGTCCAAAGCATGGGTTATATTTCAGATGCATGGGAGCATGATCCCATGTTTGTAACATTTCCGGATAGGTCTCCAATAACTTTTGCCTCCATATGGGCTGGAATATGGCCCCTTTTTTGGCTGCCTCTAGGATGTCATCGGGTTTGAACTGTGTTGCGAAAGAGGGATACTTGTTGGTTATGCGTTTGATCTCAGCATTGTAGTCCGCCAACAATACAAAATAAGGTTTATATTGTAACTCTGAGCTAGTTATCAATCGCCTAGGAGCCAAGTTCGAGAAATATTCAGACTTGAGTATGGTCTCCTCTATGGCTTTCATGGCTAGCATCTGAGTTGCAACACGCTCTTCGTGAGTGTGACCCATCTCCTCTACCTGCTTCATCCATGCTGATGGGGGTTCCTCATATGTGTCCTGGCCTTCCTCCGTAATTCTGCCTCCTGGAAGGGGTTGAGGCTCATAATTGTCTTCAAATGCCTCCTCCACTGGAATGACTATTGTTTCTTCTTCTATGGTTTGATCAGGTGGAGAGGGAGGTCGTTCATACTGTAACAACTTAATTTTTAGTTCTGCAACCTGTTGCCGTAGCTCAAGCACTTCATTGGTTACTGATAATTCCGGCTCTGGTGAGGTTGTAGCGTTGGCCATCTCTTTAGGTTCTCGTTGGTGTGGTGTAGGCACTTGGGCTTGCTGCAGGTCTTTGACTTGGTCAGCAAGCTGATCATGTGCTTCTAAGAGATTGGTATAAGATTCCAATATTTGTTGTATGGTTTCTGAGGGGATGGCTTGAAATTTGGCAGGGTCGATGGGTGCCCCTGGAGTATTTTCCATGGCTGCTTCGAGGTTGTCTTGATTTTCTTGCTGTAGTCTTTTGTTTTCTTCTTGAGCAGCCGCTAAATGGCGTCGGAGTAGAGCCATGGTTCGTTGTAGTCTAGCATTACGGGCTAGCTGATCTCTAAGTTGTTCTTCCCTTGCCCTACTCTTCTCTGCATGTGTGGACTCGAGCTCCACCTGATATTGTTGGAGGGTGGTCACCTCCTACTGTAGTTCCGTATTAGACAACTCCAAGGCAGTGACACGTTGTCGGGTCGTGAGAGATGCTCGGATGGTGGATCAAGTCATCCGCCTAAATCGTTCGGCACACGCAGGGTGTCTGTAGCGGACTCATGCTTAAGGAAATAAGGGTTCTAATGACAAAACAATATAAATTACCTAATTCTATGACTGAAACTAAAGTTTCTTACCAAAAGTAAATAGTTTTAACTAGCTATGGACCGTAAGGACGGGCAGCCTCGTACATAGCAACAGCTTCCTGATATGAGATTGAAACTTCCATAATGGGTTCTTCTACTAAACTTTCAGGTAAGCTAGAGGGTTCTGGTCTGTCTAGAGTTGGCGGAACATTTTCAATATTTTCAATAGTACTGTGCTCAGACTCATGAACTAACTTAGAAGACATCAAGGAAGGTAATGGAAAATTAATGAAACAATATGATGCTAAACTGTTAGAATGAATTAATTGATATGCTAATGGTTCTAATCAATAAATCTAATACAACTGGAAGGCCTAAACAATTGGATAAATGTCTAGTCAATTGGATAGTTGACTAAATGAGAAATAAGATTTAAATGGATCTTTAGGCTGCCGCTTCACTTCAATTGTCTTCACTTCACTTTAATTGATTGTAATCTTCAATGTTTCTGCAAAATCATTCACGTATTAGTAATATTACAAAAAATCAATAAAACATAAAAGACATACTTCACATACATTAAAGCATACTCATGCTCATGGATTCTAACATACATTCTTGCACATGCTAACATTTAGCTTAGACATACTAACATGTTGATATGATGCAAATATAAACACATTTATGCTTATGCTTAAAAGAACCCATGTACTTACATCTAAACACACATTTTCATTCTAGCATATGCTAACGCATTGCTCAAACATACACTATCATGCATACACATATGCCCATGCATTAAAATCATATGCTATAACACTATGCTTACATGTTCAAGTACTCAACTATACATGCATACATACACACTTGCATCCACACAACCAAACATGGGAAGCTTCCACAAGGTCCAATATCTTCCGTCATAATAACCGCTCTCTTTTGAATTCTCTTTAGACACCTTTGCTTTATGATCAAACTCCAAGCAAGGAATCCAGCCTTTACAAATAATATAATCTATGTGTTTAACGATTTGAGATCCATTCAAGGCAGAAACATATGATAGGGTCTCAAATTTACGATTAGTCTCAGGATTGACCATCTTCATGCAATGAACGCAAGTTCTGATAGAAATCATTTTTAAGAGGGGTCAGCTCGCAGCTTGTAGAATTAGCATTGAAAGACTTCCATGATGCAGAATCCACAACTATTCCAGAAGAAAAGGTTGTTTGCAGATGGAGTGCCAATTTTCTCTCTCTCTTTCTATGCACATCTAATCTCTTTCCATCTATGCGCCATAGCAGCCTGCACACATCTCTCAGATCTGTCATGCGCCAGAGCAAAAATCAATCTCTCTCAATTTAACTCTTTCTAACTACCTCTCTCTACAGTCAGAACCTAGAATCTCTCTCTTTCTCATGTTTCGTCTCAGAAATTGCCACACTGCTTGCTTAGCCATAAGTCACCATCAACCGCCAAATTTACTATGCGCGTTCAGTAGCCATCAGCTCCCTCTCTCTACAATCGTTCTCTCTCTGAAGCTCTACAATCGTTCTCTCTCTCTGAAGCGCAGATCTCTCTCTCTGTCCCAGTCAGCGTCGCCGCCAGGAAGCTCTTTCTCCGCCACGATTCTCTCTTCATCAGCACACCTGCCCTAACTACCAGCTTCGGGGCAAACCTCTACTATACTGTATATGATAATGCACGTTGGGTTTGTCAGAAGTTGCCACCAGAAATCTATTAATATCTCTCTACAACGTGTGCGTGCACCTGCTAGACCGCCGCCAAAACTTTCCTATACTTCATTTTCTCTCTCAGCGTCAATCAGCACGCTGTTAGAGCAGCTGAAGGAGAAAAAGAATATTAATTTCTTTTCTTTTTATCTCTCCTCTCTGACATACTGCAGTCTCATCGCTACTCGCCGCTCCTGCTCATAGCACACCAAAAGTTCCTACAACTGTCAGCCGTAGTGAACAAAACCCGAGACCTATTTCTCTTGCTGGAAAGAGTGACACAAGCGTCTCTCTAATGCTAGCGATCTATGTGCGCAAAAGGCAGAGAGCAGAAGCCAGAAGGGGAGAAAAGAACATACAATTTCTCTCTAATCATAAGATTCAAAATGAAAAGAAGAGAAACAATCACTTTCTATGCTTACGAAAAAAAGAAGGGATCAACAAAATACCTGCAAAAATCATTAAAATCTTTGGAGCACTGCCCTCATATTTATACACACAGATTCATGTGTATACCACTCCTTTTTTAGAACGTTCTTTAATTCAAATCCATCCTTTTATCCTTTCACAAACACCACTCTTTACCCACATACTTTCTTCACTTTAGATGCATAGTTTATCTATACCATTCTTTTAACTTGCACACATAATTACCACACTTTGTAACTACTTACTTTAACCACTTTAGTTACACACTCAACTCTCACCACACTTTAAACACTTTTCATATATATCACTCATTAATTATCCACTTCATTTTCATTTTAATTTAATTATCCTCATTTTCTTAATTTAATAATGCATTTAAATTAGGCTTAGGTTAAGCATTTAATATATTCAAACCTTAGTTTTTAATTTCACATACACTATTAGGGTAAATAATTAAATCAGATTTGAATTTGTAATTAATTAATGTTAAAGTTATAGATTAGTTTCATTAAATAATACTCATTCTATCCTTAAAACTAATGCTAATATTCATTTCCACTCATTTTGAATACTAAAAACCCTTGGAAACCCTTAAAACCCTTCTGAATCCTATCATTAACCCATTAGAATCTTTTGGAAATTAATTGAATGCCTAGTTAAACCCTAACATTAACCAGGAATTAATGCTACTAACTTAAATACATATAAATAAATGTAAACCTAGGGTCTTAAACCCATAAATCAATGTTTCTATGGCCTAAACACACATTATATGAGCAGTTTAGAATAAACCATAATTTGAACATGTATTCTTTATCATTTCTTGTACCTGCAAACACTTCAAAAGTAGTTAATTCCATCCAGAACAACTGATCAACAGTGAAAAAGCGGTTTAGAATTCACCAATTAAGTTGCTTTTATTTCCTCTGGTCATCAACTGGAAGATGCAAATCTTCCCGACATCCACCACCACCAAACCTGCACATCGTCCTCGATGGGCCAACTTGCAGATTGAGGGAAGCAGCATGTTCGATGATTATCCTGAAATTAAATCATAGAACAGCATCAAATTCTTTTATAAACATATTTTAAATTATCAAATTTTTAATCTTTCAACATGCACATGAAGTTTATTTAAATTATATCTGGCAATGAAAACATATTAAAGTATAAAGGTAAGCTAGTAACATGTTCAGTCAACAAACATTAATTTACATTTCATCCATTTATAAACTATGTAAAGATTATAAAATAGAATTCATTTTCATTCATTCAAATGCAGGTTTCGTCATATATATGCATTCACATATGAACAATCAAGCATGCCAAAGAAATCTACTAAATCTACTTGGACAGACAGCCACCTTGTATGCCCAATTTTAATCACTAGATGTGTTTTTTCACAACTAGTTTCTTCATATACATATGATGTAAACTTCATGTCAATAATAAATGTAAATACCTTTTTGGGGTGGAAGAAGGTATAACTTCCATGTCAATATTCTTTTTTTTTTTTTTCGCTACTTTTTTTGTTTTAAAGGGGAAAGGCTTAACCCCTTAATCCGAGCTAAGGATCTAGCTGCATGGACAAGAAAGATCTAGGTTTTCATAGACATGTATCATGCAACAATATGCTCCTACATATATACAACTACTTTCGTTATCTAAATGAACTACAAATCCTTCTATTTTTAACAAATCTCACTTAATCTATAAATGTAGAAATATGAATTATGTCTATTTTCCTAATATGGTTAAATAGAGTCCTTTATAAATTAATATTCTTCATTCCAGATTTTATCAATTAGTTTTATATGAATGCAAATAAAATACGTAAAACGAAATTTTAAGACAAAGAAAAATACGACCTAAAATCAATTTTATCTTCAATCTGCTTCATCTTCAATTTCCTCATCTTTATGCATCTTAATTTGTTCTTCAAAGAACTGTTAGAACTCAATCAGCAACAGCTAGACACACAAAATTATTAAATTTCATATTCAAATCTTCTCTTGGTTTTCCTGCAAAAGAAACCCACACTAAAGAAATTCATTCATACATAATTAATCATGCTCATCATCAAACATTACTCCATACATTTTATCATCTCTTTGTTTAAATAATTTAATTCTTTTGCCAACAATTAAGTTTTTAAGAGGCGTGCCATTTAATTCGCGTAAGGCATACGTTCCATTATCATAGGTTTTGACTACCACATAAGGTCCAAACCAACGTCTTTTTAGTTTTCTACGGGCATCATACTGAGAATCAAACGTACTATCATACAGTAAAACCCAATCATTAACATAAATCGGCTTTGGCCTTAACCTATGTGATTTATCAAAATACTTCTTGTTTTTCAATCGAGAATCTTTTAGTTTAACTATACCCTCTTCTAAACGTTCATTCCCTTGCTCTAACTGCTGGATTCGCAGAGCTAATAAATCTTCTGTCAACAAATTATCTTCCCATGGTAACGTAGTCCAAGTAAGAATTTGCGTATGCACAGGGAAAATTGGTTTCTGGCAATACATCAACTCTGTCGGCATATACCCCATCGCTCTAGTGCAGGTCATTCTATCGGCCCACAACGCAAATGGCAGATAAGTTGGCCAATTCTTAATTTCTCCATTACAAGCTTTGGAAATTGCTTTAATAATAGGAGAATGCCCTCGCTCAATCTTCCCATTAGCTTCAGGGTTGTAAGCAGTAGTAAGGGCTAAGCGAATTCCATGCCTAGCAAAGAATTCTCTAGCCTCCTGCGCATCTAACTCTCCCCTATCAGCCACTACCTTTTCTACATAACCAAATTGTGAAATGACATCCTCAAGAAGAAATTTGCATACATTCAAGGTTGTCTTAGATCTTAAAGCTCGGCCTTCTACATGATTCGTAAGATCTTCACGTGCCAAGACTATATATCTCATCTTATTGATACCTTTGGGCATGATAACTAAGTCTATAACCCATTTATAATGGATGCATGGTGGATAGGTAGGATGCAACGGATCCCTATGTTTGACTGAGGAATGAATCTGACATACGTCACATGAAGTAACATAATTTTTAACAGTAACATAAATCCCTGGCCACCAGTATCCTTCTCTAATTTTTTCATACGTAGCTACAAAACCTTTATGTCCTGCCCATAAAGTATCATGCATACTCTTCATGACTTGTAACTGAAGATCCTTAGTACCTAGTACTCATTGTGGCAATCTAATTTTTCCCCTCGCATGTCTCCAAATGAAACCATCTTTCAGAAAAAAGTTGTAAGCTCTTTTCCTAATATTCCGAAATCTATTTGAAGACCATGAAGGTGCCCTAACCAAAGTACTTAAATACTATCCAATATCCCGCCACTCTCCTTCGTATTCTTCAATATTAAACTGTTCATATGCGTATGTTTTAGAATCATAATTGATTGCATTTATTTCTAATTCTGTTTCTTCCTCATTATCAAATCTAGCGAGAAAGCATATCAGCCACAGGATTAGATTTACCTGCAATATGTATCAAAACAGGATTTATAAACTTGATGTATGAAATCCATCTAAGCATGGCAATGTCGGGTGATGAACAGTTTGTAATCATTCCAATCAGAGGTAGACAATCTGTCTCAACTATTACATTTGCACCTATAAAATATTCTTTATCGGATTTTAATGCCGTGACTAAACCCCATAGTTCTCGTTTAATTTGTGGATAATTTCTTTGCGTATCGTGTAAAATCTTTGCTCCAAATCTCACAGCATACCTATTGCCCTCTTCATCATCCTGACCAATAACCCATCCTATTCCTATAGGGCTCGTATCAACAGTTAAAATGATAGGCTTTTGATCAGTATAATCTACTCGCTTTAAAATAGGAGCTTCAAGAAGTAATTTCTTTAACTTTTTCATAGCTTTTGAGTGTTCTTCAGTCCAAAGAAACTTTCGATTCTTCCTTAGTAAAGCATAAAGACAGTTTGCAACATGTGCATAGTGTGGGATCCAGATGGCATAAAACACACAAGCACCAAGGAATCGTCTTACCTCACTAATATTACTACAAGTTTCAGAAATCTTGTTTATAGCGTCGACTTTAGGTGGATATGGCCTCCGACCGTAATGTCCACATAAATGCCCAACTATAAGTACCTCATTGACACCAAAAACAGATTTCTCAATGGAGAATGTGAGACCAACCTCTTCAAATCTCTGGAAAATCCTTTCACAGTCAGAGATATGATCTACTACAAACTTCCTGCAGCCAGAGGAATCTAAAGTTTCATCTTTCGCATTCTCAATACATCCTTTAATAGGAATGTCATCAATAAATGGCATGGCTATATTAGGAATGAAGTCATGTAATACTGAATTCATGGCGTTCATCATATGCGCTACTGAATTAGTAGCTCCTTGCGGCAAAGTGCACATGCGAACTAAGCCTAAAAGAGATTTCATGATCGTAATGTCTCTACTTTCAATAGCAAGCTGAAATTGATCGTAGCCAGAATACAAGTCTCCCATTGAGTAAATGGCATGACCAGCAAAGGCTTCAGCGAATTCTCCTACAATGGGCCCAGTACCTACATTCCTAATAGTAACCTTGTTAACAGGTTGTAAATCTTGAATGAACCGTAACTTGCCATTTTTCTTTGGAACAGTAAACCACCTATTTGAGTAGGGTGCAGACAATGGCTCTAAAATTCGCATGTGAATCTTTTCCTCAAGAAGCCGCATTAACTCTGGTAAATGGGCTTTCGGAACAGGTATGGGTCGAAGAATCCATGGAATGTGAGGCACTGTAAAGATGATCATTGGTGGTACAATTTTTGGGTCTGCACAACCTATCTCATGGGAATATAAAGAAAATGCCTTTCCATGCTTTCTAATCACTCTTTGAAATAGTTCACGTTCCTCGGGTAACAAAAAATTTTCATCATTTCCTATCTTGATTAGCTTTAAAGTTTCTTCTGTGAAGGTATGACCTATATTTGTGCGCTCTCTTAAATAAGGATCATTGGTAACTTTCCTAAACTTCTCTTCACTCTCTCGTGGTAATGATTGGGCAATCGGTTTAATTTTTTTATCAACGGTTTTGTATTTTGTATTTACTTTTGCTTCCTTTTCATTACTCATGGCAAATTTAATAATCAAATCATATTCTTCAATAGAATTTAAAAGTACAAATCTAAAATTTTCTTTTTCATGCAAAATATTTTGAAGTTCTTCAATCAATGAGTTTGAAGATAAAGTTTCAATTACGGTTTCAATGTGTTCATCAGATGAAATGAATCCTTTCTCTTTATAAAATTTTTCATAATGTTTTATAATTTTTTTAGGAATTTGTTTATAATGACTGAATTGCAAATATGATGAAGGGAAATATAAAGAAAAACTATCTAAAGTATCTACAGATGGGTGCGAGACATCAAACCAAGAACCACCGTTGTCTCGCTCAACAGTGGCATCTAGGCAAAATTTTGATCATAATAAGTTCCAAACTCACGAAGAGGCATATGATCTTCACGTATCTTTTCATGAGAACGGATGGGCGTCTTCCTAATTTGCTCCCTATTTCGTACATGGTTTGGGCTGACTATCATAACTTGGAGCGATTGTAGATCATCTTTAGATCTAATTCTTGCGTATGTTGAGCCGTCATCTATTACTTTAGTCTCCATTCTAGCTTCACATATGAATGGTTGACCTAAGATAATTTCATAAGAGCAGTTGTCCTGAATGAAAAAGTGGAATGTCTCAGAGATTCCACCTATCATTAGAGGTATGTTGGCACATGCTCCTAGGAGCGATCCACAACCATTGTCCGCGGTTCACATTATCCAGCCGTGATTTTTATCAATAGGCCATTTAAACTTATCATATAATCCTTTCGAAATCACATTGATTTCAGACCCAGAGTCAATTAGCGCTAAAGCAGAATATGATCTCTTCTGATCTCCTAAGTTAACTTTAATCTCCGGTGTGCCTCTTGCCCAAAAACTTTTTCTAAAATCACTCTCTGAGTTTTTTGTTTCGTCATCTGGTACAATCGGCCCTAAGAAATTTTTGTTCACATTACAGGTATTATCTTCTTCATCCTCTGAGTCTAAAGAAAGAGATTCATGAATCAAGTGAGTTACATCGGCAACATCTTGCATCTCTACCTCTTGTGACAGAGGGAATCTCTTCCTTTTAATTAGTTTAATAAAATTTTCCTTAAATTCAATTTTTGCTATTGAGAAGATTTGTTCTAAAGTCATTGTTACTGCACTTTTTAATAATATGTCATACAATATTTCTTTCGAATCAACTTTTTGTTCAAGTTCAGAAATAAGAATAGCTTTCGGTACTCGTTTTGGTTTCTTTTCTGGTTTCTCTTCAGGTTTTGTTTCAGTTCTAGGAATTTGCTCTACTTTGTCTGATGTTTGAATTGGCTCACTAAACATAGGTTGTTTACCCTCCCTAATTTCTTTTCTTCGCTCCTCATTTGTTTTAGAACTTTTGCCTTGTTCAAATTGAACTTTCTTAGGCTTCGGCTCATCTCTCATCTTACTTCTAGTCATTCGTCTACCTGAATCATTTATATCTTGCTCATCATCCCTCTTTCTTTTCTCTTCAACATTCGCAATATGCGAATATATCGAGAATTGATCGACAGGAGAGTTCCACGCAGTTTTCTGCATAATATCATCTCTCGCCTTTATCAAAGCTTCAATTGAGTAGTTCCTCGTTTCCCTTGTTTGTTCGGAATCAGAGTCACTATCAACATATTCTAGTTTAACAGCAGAAGCAGATTTCGAAGACTCAGAAAGGTTTTCATACAGCTTCTGCATCCCTCCCTTTCCCCAATTGGCAGCTAAGGGTAAATGTGTTCTATAGTCGCACAATCGCTTGTCAATATCAATTACAAGTCTTTTCTCTTTCGCATCTTTCAATGCTTCACATGTGTAAGTCAAATGATCTGTGGCATCGCACCAGATACATCTCCTCACATTGGCATTTCTCCTTTCATTGAAATTTCTTTGGTTAAATGCTTGAGGAATCGGTTGAGGAATTGGTTGGGGTACAACTGGAGGATTAGGAGGTATAAAAGGATGATTCGGAGCTACTAATGGGGGATTTGGAGCATTTACTGGTTGAGGATAAATAGTCGGATGAGCTTGCATTGCAGGTTTATCTTGAAGGTTTAAAGCATACACCACATTCTGCAAAGCCGCTACCTCTTTAGACATATTCTCGTGCATATGCATCATATTGTCCAACTTGTTAAACAAAATCTCAAATTGTAACTCGGTTGGTACTCTAGATGTGGATGTTGTAGGCTCAACTTTTGAATCTATATGTGTATCCCTAGTTGCCTGAATCGGAGGAAAACTGGAAGATGGTTGAGACATCGATTCATAAAGGAGTGTTTTACGTTGGATCATGTGAGCAACCGCCTCAACTACAGTTTTCACTACACCCCAGTCATCTGTAAGCCCATATTTCTTTCCCGGTTCTTCAAGCCTACGCTCAACCTCTACCCTTATATCTGGAGTCAAGATTTTAAGGAAATATAAAATGATATCTGGGGTAAGGGCAACTCTATCCTCTTCAAGTAATTGAGAGAATCTTTTCATAAATTCACTATGGAGTTGAGTTAACGAAATATGAGGCTTAGGTGAACTAATCCATTTCATAAATCCTTCTCTACTATGTTGACTATAGTCTTCTAAGTAGAATTCTTTATGCAGCTCTTTTCTAAACTCATCCCATTCCTTATTGTCATGTAGATCCATAATAGCTTTCACTATACCTATGGCAAGTCGTCCAAGATAGGATTTCCACTTTGTATCAGGCAAGCCGTGTAACTTGGCTAATTCCTCAAACGTGTCTAAATAATTTGTAACATTCATACCAGTAAATTTCCCTTTATCCTTTAATAACATTTCAACTACCTTTTGTCCTTGCGTCTCGTGCATCATAGTTTGAAATAGCTCGTCCATTTTTGAAGTTTGTTTTGACCTAGCTTGAACAATTCTAACTATATCCTGAACTTCTTTTGTTACTCTTTCCTTATGTTCAGCTACTAATTCTGAAATTCCGTTAGAGTCCAGTTTGTTAAGTTTATACTATGCCAATATGCTTCAAGTAAAGCTATGATTAACGCTTAACCTATGATTAACAAACAGTTGCCTTTAACCTATACCAATAATTTAACCTTAAATAAAATTTTGCACCCAAGAATGTAAGGGTAAAGAAATTATACCAACTGCTCGAAGATGAGGCTCAAAACAGTGCTTTCTGTGAAATTCAATACATTTATTGATTTGAATCAAAACCTAAATACATAGTTTGCTAAAAATGGGTGCAAACGTTTTGTGCTTCAATTGTTGATGAAAGGGGTGGCGCGACGAGGTTCTCCTTCTTGCCAATCTTCGTGGAGGCGCTCAGGTCACCAGACCAGCCCTCAACACCAAGAAGATTGCAAGCTCACATAAATGCCACAGCTTCCAGGGAAGAAGACGCAACTGCGCTGATGTAAAATCGTATGAATGTATATGCAATGCAAAACTTTATACCTGAGCTGCAACGCCGTTTTTCACGTCGGGTTCACCATTGTCGGGTCGTGAGAGATGCTCGGATGGTGGATCAAGTCATCCGCCTAAATCGTTCGGCACACGCAGGGTGTCTGTAGCGGACTCAGGCTTAAGGAAATAAGGGTTCTAATGACAAAACAATATAAATTACCTAATTCTATGACTGAAACTAAAGTTTCTTACCAAAAGTAAATAGTTTTAACTAGCTATGGACCGTAAGGACGGGCAGCCTCGTACATAGCAACAGCTTCCTGATATGAGATTGAAACTTCCATAATGGGTTCTTCTACTAAACTTTCAGGTAAGCTAGAGGGTTCTGGTCTGTCTAGAGTTGGCGGAACATTTTCAATATTTTCAATAGTACTGTGCTCAGACTCATGAACTAACTTAGAAGACATCAAGGAAGGTAATGGAAAATTAATGAAACAATATGATGCTAAACTGTTAGAATGAATTAATTGATATGCTAATGGTTCTAATCAATAAATCTAATACAACTGGAAGGCCTAAACAATTGGATAAATGTCTAGTCAATTGGATAGTTGACTAAATGAGAAATAAGATTTAAATGGATCTTTAGGCTGCCGCTTCACTTCAATTGTCTTCACTTCACTTTAATTGATTGTAATCTTCAATGTTTCTGCAAAATCATTCACGTATTAGTAATATTACAAAAAATCAATAAAACATAAAAGACATACTTCACATACATTAAAGCATACTCATGCTCATGGATTCTAACATACATTCTTGCACATGCTAACATTTAGCTTAGACATACTAACATGTTGATATGATGCAAATATAAACACATTTATGCTTATGCTTAAAAGAACCCATGTACTTACATCTAAACACACATTTTCATTCTAGCATATGCTAACGCATTGCTCAAACATACACTATCATGCATACACATATGCCCATGCATTAAAATCATATGCTATAACACTATGCTTACATGTTCAAGTACTCAACTATACATGCATACATACACACTTGCATCCACACAACCAAACATGGGAAGCTTCCACAAGGTCCAATATCTTCCGTCATAATAACCGCTCTCTTTTGAATTCTCTTTAGACACCTTTGCTTTATGATCAAACTCCAAGCAAGGAATCCAACCTTTACAAATAATATAATCTATGTGTTTAACGATTTGAGATCCATTCAAGGCAGAAACATATGATAGGGTCTCAAATTTACGATTAGTCTCAAGATTGACCATCTTCATGCAATGAACGCAAGTTCTGATAGAGATCATTTTTAAGAGGGGTCAGCTCGCAGCTTGTAGAATTAGCATTGAAAGACTTCCATGATGCAGAATCCACAACTATTCCAGGAGAAAAGGTTGTTTGCAGATGGAGTGCCAATTTTCTCTCTCTCTTTCTATGCACATCTAATCTCTTTCCATCTATGCGCCATAGCAGCCTGCACACATCTCTCAGATATGTCGTGCACCAGAGCAGAAATCAATCTCTCTCAATTTAACTCTTTCTAACTACCTCTCTCTACAGTCAGAACCTAGAATCTCTCTCTTTCTCATGTTTCGTCTCAGAAATTGCCACACTGCTTGCTTAGCCATAAGTCACCATCAGCCGCCAAATTTTCTATGCGCGCTCAGTAGCCATCAGCTCCCTCTCTCTACAATCGTTCTCTCTCTGAAGCTCTACAATCATTCTCTCTCTCTGAAGCGAAGATCTCTCTCTCTGTCCCAGTCAGCGTCGCCGCCAGGAAGCTCTTTCTCTGCCACGATTCTCTCTTCATCAGCACACCTGCCCTAACTACCAGCTTCGGGGCAAACCTCTACTATACTGTATATGATAATGCACGTTGGGTTTGTCAGAAGTTGCCACCAGAAATCTATTAATATCTCTCTACAACGTGTGCGCGCACCTGCTAGACCGCCGCCAAAACTTTCCTATACTTCATTTTCTCTCTCAGCGTCAATCAGCACGCTGTTAGAGCAGCTAAGGGAGAAAAAGAATATTAATTTCTTTTCTTTTTATCTCTCCTCTCTGACATACTATAGTCTCATCGCTACTCGCCGCTCCTGCTCATAGCATACCAAAAGTTCCTACAACTGTCAGCAGCAGTGAACAAAACCCGAGACCTATTTCTCTTGCTGGAAAGAGTGACACAAGCGTCTCTCTAATGCTAGCGATCTATGTGCGCAAAAGGCAGAGAGCAGAAGCCAGAAGGGGAGAAAAGAACATACAATTTCTCTCTAATCATAAGATTCAAAATGAAAAGAAGAGAAACAATCACTTTCTATGCTTACGAAAAAAAGAAGGGATCAACAAAATACCTGCAAAAATCATTAAAATCTTTGGAGCACTGCCCTCATATTTATACACACAGATTCATGTGTATACCACTCCTTTTTTAGAACTTTCTTTAATTCAAATCCATCCTTTTATCCTTTCACAAACACCACTCTTTACCCACATACTTTCTTCACTTTAGATGCATAATTTATCTATACCATTCTTTTAACTTGCACACATAATTACCACACTTTGTAACTACTTACTTTAACCACTTTAGTTACACACTCAACTCTCACCACACTTTAAACACTTTTCATATATATCACTCATTAATTATCCACTTCATTTTCATTTTAATTTAATTATCCTAATTTTCTTAATTTAATAATGCATTTAAATTAGGCTTAGGTTAAGCATTTAATATATTCAAACCTTAGTTTTTAATTTCATATACACTATTAGGGTAAATAATTAAATCAGATTTGAATTTGTAATTAATTAATGTTAAAGTTATAAATTAGTTTCATTAAATAATACTCATTCTATCCTTAAAACTAATGCTAATATTCATTTCCACTCATTTTGAATACTAAAAACCCTTGGAAACCCTTAAAACCCTTCTGAATCCTATCATTAACGCATTAGAATCTTTTGGAAATTAATTGAATGCCTAGTTAAACCCTAACATTAACCAGGAATTAATGCTACTAACTTAAATACATATAAATAAATGTAAACCTAGGGTCTTAAACCCATAAATCAATGTTTCTATGGCCTAAACACACATTATATGAGCAGTTTAGAATAAACCATAATTTGAACATGTATTCTTTATCATTTCTTGTACCTGCAAACACTTCAAAAGTAGTTAATTCAATCCAGAACAACTGATCAACAGTGAAAAAGCGGTTTAGAATTCACCAATTAAGTTGCTTTTATTTCCTCTGGTCATCAATTGGAAGATGCAAATCTTCCCGACATCCACCGCCACCAAACCTGCACATCGTCCTCGATGGGCCAACTTGCACATTGAGGGAAGCAGCATGTTCGATGATTATCCTGAAATTAAATCATAGAACAGCATCAAATTCTTTTATAAACATATTTTAAATTATCAAATTTTTAATCTTTCAACATGCACATGAAGTCTATTTAAATTATATTTGGCAATGAAAACATATTAAAGTATAAAGGTAAGCTAGTAACCTGTTCAGTCAACAAACATTAATTTACATTTCATCCATTTATAAACTATGTAAAGATTATAAAACAGAATTCATTTTCATTCATTCAAATGCAGGTTTCGTCATATATATGCATTCACATATGAACAATCAAGCATGCCAAAGAAATCTACTAAATCTATTGGACAGACAGCCGCCTTCTATGCCCAATTTTAATCACTAGATGTGTTTTTTCACAACTAGTTTCTTCATATACATATGATGTAAACTTCATGTCAATAATAAATGTAAATACCTTTTTGGGATGGAAGAAGGTATAACTTCCATGTCAATATTCTTTTTTTTTTTTTCGCTACTTTTTTTGTTTTAAAGGGAAAAGGCTTAACCCCTTAATCCGAGCTAAGGATCTAGCTGCATGGACAAGAAAGATCTAGGTTTTCATAGACATGTATCATGCAACAATATGCTCCTACATATATACAACTACTTTCGTTATCTAAATGAACTACAAATCCTTCTATTTTTAACAAATCTCACTTAATCTATAAATGTAGAAATATGAATTATGTCTATTTTCCTAATATGGTTAAATAGAGTCCTTTATAAATTAATATTCTTCATTCCAGATTTTATCAATTAGTTTTATATGAATGCAAATAAAATACGTAAAACAAAATTTTAAGACAAAGAAAAATACGACCTAAAATCAATTTTATCTTCAATCTGCTTCATCTTCAATTTGCTCATCTTTATGCATCTTAATTTGTTCTTCAAAGACCTGTTAGAACTCAACCAGCAACAGCTAGACACACAAAATTATTAAATTTCATATTCAAATCTTCTCTTGGTTTTCCTGCAAAAGAAACCCACACTAAAGAAATTCATTCATACATAATTAATCATGCTCATCATCAAACATTACTTCATACATTTCATCATCTCTTTGTTTAAATAATTTAATTCTTTTGCCAGCAATTAAGTTTTTAAGAGGCGTGCCATCTAATTCGCGTAAGGCATACGTTCCATTATCATAGGTTTTGACTACCACATAAGGTCCAAACCAACGTCTTTTTAGTTTTCTACGGGCATCATACTGAGAATCAAACGTACTATCATACAGTAAAACCCAATCATTAACATAAATCGGCTTTGGCCTTAACCTATGTGATTTATCAAAATACTTTTTGTTTTTCAATCGAGAATCTTTTAGTTTAACTATAGCCTCTTCTAAACGTTCATTCCCTTGCTCTAACTGTTGGATTCGCAGAGCTAATAAATCTTCTGTCGACAAATTATCTTCCCATGGTAACGTAGTCCAAGTAAGAATTTGCGTATGCACAGGGAAAATTGGTTTCTGGCAATACATCAACTCTGTCGGCATATACCCCGTCGTTCTAGTGCAGGTCATTCTATCGGCCCACAACGCAAATGGCAGATAAGTTGGCCAATTCTTAATTTCTCCATTACAAGCTTTGGAAATTGCTTTAATAATAGGAGAATGCCCTCGCTCAATCTTCCCATTAGCTTCAGGGTTGTAAGCAGTAGTAAGGGCTAAGCGAATTCCATGCCTAGCAAAGAATTCTCTAGCCTCCTGCGCATCTAACTCTCCCCTATCAGCCACTACCTTTTCTACATAACCAAATCGTGAAATGACATCCTCAAGAAGAAATTTGCATACATTCAAGGTTGTCTTAGATCTTAAAGCTCGGCCTTCTACATGATTCGTAAGATCTTCACGTGCCAAGACTATATATCTCATCTTATTGATACCTTTGGGCATGGTAACTAAGTCTATAACCCATTTATAATGGATGCATGGTGGATAGGTAGGATGCAACGGATCCCTATGTTTGACTGAGGAATGAATCTGACATACGTCACATGAAGTAACATAATTTTTAACAGTAACATAAATCCCTGGCCACCAGTATCCTTCTCTAATTTTTTCATACGTAGCTACAAAACCTTTATGTCCTGCCCATAAAGTATCATGCATGCTCTTCATGACTTGTAACTCAAGATCCTTAGTACCTAGTACTCGTTGTGGCAATCTAATTTTTCCCCTCGCATGTCTCCAAATGAAACCATCTTTCAGAAAAAAGTTGTAAGCTCTTTTCCTAATATTCCGAAATCTATTTGAAGACCATGAAGGTGCCCTAACCAAAGTACTTAAATACTTTCCAATATCCTGCCACACTCCTTCGTATTCTTCAATATTAAACTGTTCATATGCGTATGTTTTAGAATCATAATTGATTGCATTTATTTCTAATTTTGTTTCTTCCTCATTATCAAATCTAGCTCGAGAAAGCATATCAGCCACAGGATTAGATTTACCTGCAATATGTATCAAAACAGGATTTATAAACTTGATGTATGAAATCCATCTAAGCATGGCAATGTCGGGTGATGAACAGTTTGTAATCATTCCAATCAGAGGTAGACAATCTATCTCAACTATTACATTTGCACCTATAAAATATTCTTTATCGGATTTTAATGCCGTGACTAAACCCCATAGTTCTCGTTTAATTTGTGGATAATTTCTTTGCGTATCGTGTAAAATCTTTGCTCCAAATCTCACAGCATACCTATTGCCCTCTTCATCGTCCTGACCAATAACCCATCCTATTCCTATAGGGCTCGTATCAACAGTTAAAATGATAGGCTTTTGATCAGTATAATCTACTCGCTTTAAAATAGGAGCTTCAAGAAGTAATTTCTTTAACTTTTTCATAGCTTTTGAGTGTTCTTCAGTCCAAAGAAACTTTCTATTCTTCCTTAGTAAAGCATAAAGACAGTTTGCAACATGTGCATAGTGTGGGATCCAGATGGCATAAAACACACAAGCACCAAGGAATCGTCTTACCTCACTAATATTACTACAGGTTTCAGAAATCTTGTTTATAGCGTCGACTTTAGGTGGATATGGCCTCCGACCGTAATGTCCACATAAATGTCCAACTATAAGTACCTCATTGACACCAAAAACAGATTTCTCAATGGAGAATGTGAGACCAACCTCTTCAAATCTCTGGAAAATCCTTTCACAGTCAGAGATATGATCTACTACAAACTTCCTGCAGCCAGAGGAATCTAAAGTTTCATCTTTCGCATTCTCAATACATCCTTTAATAGGAATGTCATCAATAAATGGCATGGCTATATTAGGAATGAAGTCATGTAATACTGAATTCATGGCGTTCATCATATGCGCTACTGAATTAGTAGCTCCTTGCGGCAAAGTGCACATGCGAACTAAGCCTAAAGGAGTTTTCATGGTCGTAATGTCTCTACTTTCAATAGCAAGCTGAAATTGATCGTAGCCAGAATACAAGTCTCCCATTGAGTAAATGGCATGACCAGCAAAGGCTTCAGCGAATTCTCCTACAATGGGCCCAGTACCTACATTCCTAATAGTAACCTTGTTAACAGGTTGTAAATCTTGAATGAACCGTAACTTGCCATTTTTCTTTGGAACAGTAAACCACCTATTTGAGTAGGGTGCAGACGATGGCTCTAAAATTCGCATGTGAATCTTTTCCTTAAGAAGCCGCATTAACTCTGGTAAATGGGCTTTCGGAACAGGTATGGGTCGAAGAATCCATGGAATGTGAGGCACTGTAAAGATGATCATTGGTGGTACAATTTTTGGGTCTGCACAACCTATCTCATGGGAATATAAAGAAAATGCCTTTCCATGCTTTCTAATCACTCTTTGAAATAGTTCACGTTCCTCGGGTAACAAAAAATTTTCATCATTTCCTATCTTGATTAGCTTTAAAGTTTCTTCTGTGAAGGTATGACCTATATTTGTGCGCTCTCTTAAATAAGGATCATTGGTAACTTTCCTAAACTTCTCTTCACTCTCTCGTGGTAATGATTGGGCAATCGGTTTAATTTTTTTATCAACGGTTTTGTATTTTGTATTTACTTTTGCTTCCTTTTCATTACTCATGACAAATTTAATAATCAAATCATATTCTTCAATAGAATTTAAAAGTACAAATCTAAAATTTTCTTTTTCATGCAAAATATTTTGAAGTTCTTCAATCAATGAGTTTGAAGATAAAGTTTCAATTACAGTTTCAATGTGTTCATCAGATGAAATGAATCCTTTCTCTTTATAAAATTTTTCATAATGTTTTATAATTTTTTTAGGAATTTGTTTATAATGACTGAATTGCAAATATGATGAAGGGAAATATAAAGAAAAACTATCTAAAGTATCTACAGATGGGTGCGAGACATCAAACCAAGAACCACCGTTGTCTCGCTCAACAGTGGCATCTAGGCAAAATTTTGATCATAATAAGTTCCAAACTCACGAAGAGGCATATGATCTTCACGTATCTTTTCATGAGAACGGATGGGCATCTTCCTAATTTGCTCCCTATTTCGTACATGGTTTGGGCTGACTATCATAACTTGGAGCGATTGTAGATCATCTTTAGATCTAATTCTTGCGTACGCTGAGCCGTCATCTATTACTTTAGTCTCCATTCTGGCTTCACATATGAATGGTTGACCTAAGATAATTTCATAAGAGCAGTTGTCCTGAATGAAAAAGTGGAATGTCTCAGAGATTCCACCTATCATTAGAGGTATGTTGGCGCATGCTCCTAGGAGCGATCCACAACCATTGTCCGCGGTTCGCATTATCCAGCCGTGATTTTTATCAATAGGCCATTTAAACTTATCATATAATCCTTTCGAAATCACATTGATTTCAGACCCAGAGTCAATTAGGGCTAAAGCAGAATATGATCTCTTCTGATCTCCTAAGTTAACTTTAATCTCCGGTGTGCCTCTTGCCCAAAAACTTTTTCTAAAATCACTCTCTGAGTTTTTTGTTTCGTCATCTGGTACAATCTGCCCTAAGAAATTTTTGTTCACATTACAGGTATTATCTTCTTCATCCTCTGAGTCTAAAGAAAGAGATTCATGAATCAAGTGAGTTACATCGGCAACATCTTGCATCTCTACCTCTTGTGACAGAGGGAATCTCTTCCTTTTAATTAGTTTAATAAAATTTTCCTTAAATTCAATTTTTGCTATTGAGAAGATTTGTTCTAAAGTCATTGTTACTGCACTTTTTAATAAGATGTCATACAATATTTCTTTCGAATCAACTTTTTGTTCAAGTTCAGAAATAAGAATAGCTTTCGGTACTCGTTTTGGTTTCTTTTCTGGTTTCTCTTCAGGTTTTGTTTCAGTTCTAGGAATTTTCTCTACTTTGTCTGATGTTTGAATTGGCTCACTAAACACAGGTTGTTTACCCTCCCTCATTTCTTTTCTTCGCTCCTCATTTGTTTTAGAACTTTCGCCTTGTTCAAACTGAACTTTCTTAGGCTTCGGCTCATCTCTCATCTTACTTCTAGTCATTCGTCTACCTGAATCATTTATATCTTGCTCATCATCCCTCTTTCTTTTCTCTTCAACATTCGCAATATGCGAATATATCGAGAATTGATCGACAGGAGAGTTTCACGCAGTTTTCTGCATAATATCATCTCTCGCCTTTATCAAAGCTTCAATTGAGTAGTTCCTCGTTTCCCTTGTTTGTTCGGAATCAGAGTCACTATCAACATATTCTAGTTTAATAGCAGAAGCAGATTTCGAAGACTCAGAAAGGTTTTCATACAGCTTCTGCATCCCTCCCTTTCCCCAATTGGCAGCTAAGGGTAAATGTGTTCTATAGTCGCACAATCGCTTGTCAATATCAATTACAAGTCTTTTCTCTTTCGCATCTTTCAATGCTTCACATGTGTAAGTCAAATGATCTGTGGCATCGCACCAGATACATCTCCTCACATTGGCATTTCTCCTTTCATTGAAATTTCTTTGGTTAAATGCTTGAGGAATCGGTTGAGGAATTGGTTGGGGTACAACTGGAGGATTAGGAGGTATAAAAGGATGATTCGGAGCTACTAATGGGGGATTTGGAGCATTTACTGGTTGAGGATAAATAGTCGGATGAGCTTGCATTGCAGGTTTATCTTGAAGGTTTAAAGCATACACCACATTCTGCAAAGCCGCTACCTCTTTAGACATATTCTCGTGCATATGCATCATATTGTCCAACTTGTTAAACAAAATCTCAAATTGTAACTCGGTTGGTACTCTAGATGTGGATGTTGTAGGCTCAACTTTTGAATCTATATGTGTATCCCTAGTTGCCTGAATCAGAGGAAAACTGGAAGATGGTTGAGACATCGATTCATAAAGGAGTGTTTTACGTTGGATCATGTGAGCAACCGCCTCAACTACAGTTTTCACTACACCCCAGTCATCTGTAAGCCCATATTTCTTTCCCGGTTCTTCAAGCCTACGCTCAACCTCTACCCTTATATCTGGAGTCAAGATTTTAAGGAAATATAAAATGATATCTGGGGTAAGGGCAACTCTATCCTCTTCAAGTAATTGAGAGAATCTTTTCATAAATTCACTATGGAGTTGAGTTAACGAAATATGAGGCTTAGGTGAACTAATCCATTTCATAAATCCTTCTCTACTATGTTGACTATAGTCTTCTAAGTAGAATTCTTTATGCAGCTCTTTTCTAAACTCATCCCATTCCTTATTGTCATGTAGATCCATAATAGCTTTCACTGTACCTATGGCAAGTCGTCCAAGATAGGATTTCCACTTTGTATCAGGCAAGCCGTGTAACTTGGCTAATTCCTCAAACGTGTCTAAATAATTTGTAACATTCATACCAGTAAATTTCCCTTTATCCTTTAATAACGTTTCAACTACCTTTTGTCCTTGCGTCTCGTGCATCATAGTTTGAAATAGCTCGTCCATTTTTGAAGTTTGTTTTGACCTAGCTTGAACAATTCTAACTATATCCTGAACTTCTTTTGTTACTCTTTCCTTATGTTCAGCTACTAATTCTGAAATTCCGTTAGAGTCCAGTTTGTTAAGTTTATACTATGCCAATATGCTTCAAGTAAAGCTATGATTAACGCTTAACCTATGATTAACAAACAGTTGCCTTTAACCTATACCAATAATTTAACCTTAAATAAAATTTTGCACCCAAGAATGTAAGGGTAAAGAAATTATACCAACTGCTCGAAGATGAGGCTCAAAACAGTGCTTTCTGTGAAATTCAATACATTTATTGATTTGAATCAAAACCTAAATACATAGTTTGCTAAAAATGGGTGCAAACGTTTTGTGCTTCAATTGTTGATGAAAGGGGTGGCGCGACGAGGTTCTCCTTCTTGCCAATCTTTGTGGAGGCGCTCAGGTCACCAGACCAGCCCTCAACACCAAGAAGATTGCAAGCTCACGTAAATGCCACAGCTTCCAGGGATGAAGATGCAACTGCGCTGATGTAAAATCGTATGAATGTATATGCAATGCAAAACTTTATACCTGAGCTGCAACGCCGTTTTTCACGTCGGGTTCACCAATGTCGGGTCGTGAGAGATGCTCGGATGGTGGATCAAGTCATCCGCCTAAATCGTTCGGCACACGCAGGGTGTCTGTAGCGGACTCAGGCTTAAGGAAATGAGGGTTCTAATGACAAAACAATATAAATTACCTAATTCTATGACTGAAACTAAAGTTTCTTACCAAAAGTAAATAGTTTTAACTAGCTATGGACCGTAAGGACGGGCAGCCTCGTACATAGCAACAGCTTCCTGATATGAGATTGAAACTTCCATAATGGGTTCTTCTACTAAACTTTCAGGTAAGCTAGAGGGTTCTGGTCTGTCTAGAGTTGGCGGAACATTTTCAATATTTTCAATAGTACTGTGCTCAGACTCATGAACTAACTTAGAAGACATCAAGGAAGGTAATGGAAAATTAATGAAACAATATGATGCTAAACTGTTAGAATGAATTAATTGATATGCTAATGGTTCTAATCAATAAATCTAATACAACTGGAAGGCCTAAACAATTGGATAAATGTCTAGTCAATTGGATAGTTGACTAAATGAGAAATAAGATTTAAATGGATCTTTAGGCTGCCGCTGTCGTCGAGATTTGCTCTCCTCTCTCACTTGTGAAGGCCTACAAAAAACATATTTGGTGAAGGCAGCCGGAATTCCCCGAGAAGTCCAGGATGCATCAAGGATGTCAAAGGAAGGTCACATACAAAGTTTCAAAGAAATCAAGAAAGTCCATGGTAGCGGTCAAAGCTGGTCAAAGCTGGTCAAAGTTGGGAAATTAGGGCAAAAATTTCATTGTCACCAAATTAGATGAAAATCCATATACTTGTAAAGATTGTCAAAGGCAATCTATAGCCCAAATTTCAGCAGAAAATGGATTTTGTAGCACATTGATATGCTATGTTCATTTTGTAAAAATGTAATTTTTCTAGTTTGACCCTACAAATTCTTGTATAGAAATTTATGTTAGCCATATGGTTTGGCATGTATAAAGATCATACGTGGCTACATATTTGTACAAATTTTCAAGGCTATCAGAGCTTCCTAGACACCTTAATGCCACCTTGCAAGCTTCCAAATGTAGTCAAACTTGTACAAGGGAGATGCAGATGGGAGTTTTTTCTGCATATTCCTGAAGGAGATCTTTGGAAACATAGTCCTACGAAGTTTCATCTTCATCAAAGCCTATTTGGAGGGTCAAAGAGCACAAAGTCCAGTTTTCAAGGTCACCGCACTTTTCTAGAATAAGAAAATTGAAGGCTTGAATGTCTGCCACATGTCAAAATATGATTGAACCATGTTGTACGGTCAAGATGAGCTCATATTCAAGGGTGGAGATGCACTCAAGCATAAAGGAAGGAGGATCCACAAATTTTTTCCATAAAAGAAGACCTTTTTTACAATCAAAGATCAATAATGCAGCATTTCTCCAAAAATAGTGGCTTATCTTATCCGAATTGATGTCAGCACTGATCCGACGGTCCAGATCATCCTCAGATCCAATGGTGGAGAATGAGGGCGCCTAAATTTCACTCCTTTACACTAGATTTGATAGAAAGAGCAATTCCAAGCCATTGATTTGATTAATCAAATGGTTGTAATCGAAAGTAGTGATCCTAGAGTTGAGAGTTGATTTCTCTAGATCCAAGGGCCCAAATTCATTCAAAAAACTATATAAACCCCCCTCCAAACTCCTAGAGCATCATTGTTAGGCATCCATAGGGCTCATGCTAGCTTACGGTTTCCTTGAGACGATCACCCTCGGTTGAGCGAGTGAGGATCCAAGGTGAGCTAGTATGAGTATAGAACCTAGTTTCAAATTTAAGTTAGAATTCCAATCTAGGATAGGCTCTTGAAACCAGCATCTCTATCTTGACTCACCCTCGGTGGAGCGTGTGAGTGAGTTAGAGTTGATTTTAATGAGTCTTAGACTTCTTTAGTTAGACGTTACGAGCCTAGACAGACATAGGGTCACTGGAGTGGAACTCACCTTCTTACGTGTGACATTCGGTTGAACTGTCATGGTTTGAGGGTCGGAACCACCTTTGATCAGTAGACTGCTTAGCATGACGTACCACGACGATCTTTTACAAGTAACTTAATTCAAATTCTTTTAATTCATGTCACTTGTCACTTGTCTCGTCACCTCTCTGAGTCTCTTAAGTATTTTTACATGTCTTCTATTTCTTCTATGTGTGAGAAGGCTCCGCAGTATTGCGTTGAACCAGTGAGGATGTTTCTTTGAGCTTGTGAGTAAAATCCATCATCATAATTCACTTGCATGCATATAATCCATACATACCCATACATATTGATTAGTTTCTGAAAGTTTATAAGAAGCTCCAATATTGGACCATTCTTCCTTTCGAAACTGGTTTATGTGTAAGGGTTCCATCTATTCTCGTCATGCATACATATCATCCAAAGAAGACTATGCATATGGATTGGAATTAGGAAGTGTTTAAGAAGCTCCTTCAATGGACCATTCTTCCTTCCAAATTTCATTCGTATGTATGGTTCTCTTTCATTCTTATCATTCATGTTCATAAATCTAACTTGCACTCCTACAATCCTATTCCCATAATCATTTCAACATCTCTCTCTTCTCCATACTCAACATTAATTTCACTTTCATGTCCTTAAAGCTTCCAACATTCATTAGCTTCATACACCCTGTGTGTGCCACGACCGGACCCGATCCACCCGGATTGCGATCACCTCCACACCGCTTCACTTCAATTGTCTTCACTTCACTTTAATTGATTGTAATCTTCAATCTTTCTGCAAAATCATTCACGTATTAGTAATATTACAAAAAATCAATAAAACATAAAAGACATACTTCACATACATTAAAGCATACTCATGCTCATGGATTCTAACATACATTCTTGCACATGCTAACATTTAGCTTAGACATACTAACATGTTGATATGATGCAAATATAAACACATTTATGCTTATGCTTAAAAGAACCCATGTACTTACATCTAAACACACATTTTCATTCTAGCATATGCTAACGCATTGCTCAAACATACACTATCATGCATACACATATACCCATGCATTAAAATCATATGCTATAACACTATGCTTACATGTTCAAGTACTCAACTATACATGCATACATACACACTTGCATCCACACAACCAAACATGGGAAGCTTCCACAAGGTCCAATATCTTCCGTCATAATAACCACTCTTTTGAATTCTCTTTAGACACCTTTGCTTTATGATCAAACTCCAAGCAAGGAATCCAACCTTTACAAATAATATAATCTATGTGTTTAACGATTTGAGATCCATTCAAGGCAGAAACATATGATAGGGTCTCAAATTTACGATTAGTCTCAGGATTGACCATCTTCATGCAATGAACGCAAGTTCTGATAGAGATCATTTTTAAGAGGGGTCAGCTCGCAGCTTGTAGAATTAGCATTGAAAGACTTCCATGATGCAGAATCCACAACTATTTCAGAAGAAAAGGTTGTTTGCAGATGGAGTGCCAATTTTCTCTCTCTCTTTCTATGCACATCTAATCTCTTTCCATCTATGCGCCATAGCAGCCTGCACACATCTCTCAGATCTATCGTGCGCTAGAGCAAAAATCAATCTCTCTCAATTTAACTCTTTCTAACTACCTCTCTCTACAGTCAGAACCTAGAATCTCTCTTTTTCTCATGTTTCGTCTCAGAAATTGCCACACTGCTTGCTTAGCCATAAGTCACCATCAGCCGCCAAATTTACTATGCACGCTCAGTAGCCATCAGCTCCCTCTCTCTACAATCGTTCTCTCTCTAAAGCTCTACAATCGTTCTCTCTCTCTGAAGCGCAGATCTCTCTCTCTGTCCCAGTCAGCGTCGCCGCCAGGAAGCTCTTTCTCCGCCACGATTCTCTCTTCATCAGCACACCTGCCCTAAGTACCAGCTTCGGGGCAAACCTCTACTATACTGTATATGATAATGCACGTTGGGTTTGTCAGAAGTTGCCACCAGAAATCTATTAATATCTCTCTACAACGTGTGCGCGCACCTGCTAGACCGCCGCCAAAACTTTCCTATACTTCATTTTCTCTCTCAGCGTCAATCAGCACGCTGTTAGAGCAGCTGAGGGAGAAAAAGAATATTAATTTCTTTTCTTTTTATCTCTCCTCTCTGACATACTGTAGTCTCATCGCTACTCGCCGCTCCTGCTCATAGCACACCAAAAGTTCCTACAACTGTCAGCAGCATTGAACAAAACCCGAGACCTATTTCTCTTGCTGGAAAGAGTGACACAAGCGTCTCTCTAATGCTAGCGATCTATTAGCGCAAAAGGCAGAGAGCAGAAGCCAGAAGGGGAGAAAAGAACATACAATTTCTCTCTAATCATAAGATTCAGAATGAAAAGAAGAGAAACAATCACTTTCTATGCTTACGAAAAAAAGAAGGGATCAACAAAATACCTGCAAAAATCATTAAAATCTTTGGAGCACTGCCCTCATATTTATACACACAGATTCATGTGTATACCACTCCTTTTTTAGAACTTTCTTTAATTCAAATCCATCCTTTTATCCTTTCACAAACACCACTCTTTACCCACATACTTTCTTCACTTTAGATGCATAATTTATATATACCATTCTTTTAACTTGCACACATAATTACCACACTTTGTAACTACTTACTTTAACCACTTTAGTTACACACTCAACTCTCACCACACTTTAAACACTTTTCATATATATCACTCATTAATTATCCACTTCATTTTCATTTTAATTTAATTATCCTAATTTTCTTAATTTAATAATGCATTTAAATTAGGCTTAGGTTAAGCATTTAATATATTCAAACCTTAGTTTTTAATTTCACATATACTATTAGGGTAAATAATTAAATCAGATTTGAATTTGTAATTAATTAATGTTAAAGTTATAGATTAGTTTCATTAAATAATACTCATTCTATCCTTAAAACTAATGCTAATATTCATTTCCACTCATTTTGAATACTAAAAACCCTTGGAAACCCTTAAAACCCTTCTGAATCCTATCATTAACCCATTAGAATCTTTTGGAAATTAATTGAATGTCTAGTTAAACCCTAACATTAACCAGGAATTAATGCTACTAACTTAAATACATATAAATAAATGTAAACCTAGGGTCTTAAACCCATAAATCAATGTTTCTATGGCCTAAACACACATTATATGAGCAATTTAGAATAAACCATAATTTGAACATGTATTCTTTATCATTTCTTGTACCTGCAAACACTTCAAAAGTAGTTAATTCAATCCAGAACAACTGATCAACAGTGAAAAAGCGGTTTAGAATTCACCAATTAAGTTGCTTTTATTTCCTCTGGTCATCAACTGGAAGATGCAAATCTTCCCGACAACGTGCCTGGAGGTGGGATGACAAAGTACAGAGTTCTTTATTGTTTTCTTCTAATAACCTGTATTCCTGTTTAAGTTGGGCAGCGGCTTCGAGCATGGTGTTGAGTGCATGACTAAATGAGGTGGGTGCAGGGGTAAAGGTGGAAGATGCAAGGGGTCGGGAGATGGGAAAGGGGAAAGTGGATGTTGTGCCTAGAGTGTTTGGAAATGGCGACGTGAGTGAAATGACACGTGGTGATGTTGGAATAACAGTGGTGGTGGGTGATCCTGTGGATGGTGAGATGTCCATGGGATCGGACGTGAGAGTGTGTGATTCGTGCACTGTGAATACAGGAATGGTGGGTGGTGTGATAGTGGTGGCAGTGAATGTGGGGGAGTGGGGTTGGGAAAGGGACTTTTTATTATAATTATCCACCTGTTGGAGTATATTTACAAGGTTTGTCCAGAATGAGGGTTGTGTGACTTGGGTTGAGTGTGAGGCAGTTACTAGGGAAGTGGTGAATAGGGTTTGGGTGTGGGTGAATGGAAAAGGATGGGATAAGGTCTGGCTAGTGGCAAGTGGTTGTCCAAGGGCGGGGAGATAGGAAGGGTGACCTATTATGGTTTGTTCGGTGGCCGGATGACCGGTGTGAGGTTCAAAAATTTGGGTGGAAGTGCTGGATGTGGGTAAAGGGAAGGATGTGAAAACGGAGGTGTGTACAATGGTTTCATGATGGGTGGATATCGGTTGTTCAGAAGGGCTAGTGGAGAAGGGTTCTGAGGGTTGAATGGAAGGTGGCGGTGGAGATGGTACCTGTGTAATTACCTCTTGTTCGTCAGTGGGACTTGGGCTCGTCATGTGAACATCCTCTGAAATTATAGTAGGCAAGGCAGTAGAGACTTCCATTTGAATCATTTTCCCGCGTCGTGGCCGTGTATCAATCCTTCGTTGATCATAGATAGGGTTTTCCTGATAGACCATTGTCCTCAACGCTTCCCCGATCCCACATGTCTCTGCCAATAGATTCAATGATTCCACAAAATGTGAGTCGACATTCTCGGTTTGAAGCATCTGGTTCACTAGAGCTCTGTTCGCCTCCTCTGTCATCTTATGTCTTCTCTGTACCTGCATGATCATCTTGTATAGCCGTTTGAGTTGTGCCGTGTAAGCAGGGGCCTCCTCTTCACTGTCTTCTGGTTCATTTCTTTGTGCACCTTCTGAATTTGTGTGTTTGGGTCCTGAGGATGTTGTGCCACTTCTTCCCCATGTACTCTGCTTGTCTCGCCCATGGCTGTTCTCTTTGGACGGTTGCACCCGGATCAACATTGTCAGGGGAATCCTCACTGTCTGATAGGGGGACTGTCTGCAGGAATCTTTCAAAATCAAAGTTTGGATCCTCTGTGAAGGTGGCCATAGATGCAAACTCTGCATCGGTAGGTAGTGGAGGGGCGGATGGAGCGGATTGTACTACCTCCCCAGCTTGAACACCTTGAAGATGGATCGTGAAAGGTGCAACCTGAGCTTCTGGTCTGGGAGAGGCTTCAGTCGTGGCCTCTTGAGGGATCATTACCTGGGAGAGCGATCCACGCATTCGTTTTGCAGGCTGGCTCCCTGACTTCCGCCCTTTGAACAACTCCAGTTGTGCATACTTTAGGGCTCTGGCAACTGGCACATCATATGCGAGACATCTATAGATAATTCTTGTAAGCGCACAACAGCCATGTAGAGTAGGCTTCCTCACTCCCCGCTTGCCTGCCTCATACACTTGGTCCAAGATCCATACAAGCATCTTAATGGGAAAGCTTCCAGTCTCTGCTAGATATAGCCCATACCATATTTTCTTGTGAGGTTGGGTGAAATGGTCCTGAGCTGGGAATGCGAAATGTTGGAGGCACATCCGCAAAGGTATGGCGATGTTGGGGGTGAGGGCGCACATTTCTTTTAGCTTCTTGATTCTATTGCTTTTCATCGACTCAGGTATCAAGGGGTCGCGGTCAGAAGGTACATGCGTGCCATACATCTGAAGTGCTTCCCTGATTAAAGTAACATTCAATTCGAACTTCCTCATTTCCTCCAGATTTGACAAGGAGGGCACCCAGAATGTGCCTGAATGATCTTTATCCCCTGTCGGCTTCAGCGTGGCAATTAGGTAGTAGCACCTGAGGAAATCGGGTTTAGGCAGAGCTGCACTGAAATAGGTTTGTAATCCTGCTTTTTGCCAGATATCTTAAAGTGGAGCTGCATTTTGCAATGCTTCGAATTCTCGTGAGAAGAACTGGAAGGTCCACCACACTCCTCCACATTCCATCTTGGACTCCCAGATATGATCCGCGTCCCCCAAATCTCCTGGCATCTCATTGAACCAGTGAGAATGCCCCTTTACTCTTTCGGTTAGGCCATTTGGTGGATCTGGAATAGTATTCTCCGCACATTCACGAATTCTTCAGGCCGAGCTGTTGGTGGGGCCTCCACTGGCATGGCATCCCAATTGATTGGAGCACCAGAGCTTGCCTGAGAGCTTGTGCCTGCCGCTGTTGCCATGAGAGTAGGTTGCTTATCTGTTGGAAGAAGAAAGGCACATTAGTGTTGCATAGGAAACAAGCTGTAATGGTGTTCCCATCACAATACTAACATGACAATCCCGGAGGTCAGTGGTTAGTGGTGAAGTGTTTGTGATAGGTGTGAGTGGTGATTAGAGGTCAGTGTCATCCTAGATGCATACTTTGGTTATGCAATGGGCTCAGAATGCTCCTGTGTTAGAGTAGACGGATTTACAGAATTGGGTCAGGGGGTTTAATACACAGTTTAATTCTCCATACTTTGATAGAGGATTCGTAGCTCTTAGAGCTAAAGACAGGTGAAGATTTCTGGATGAGAGTGTGATGTATTTGAGACCTTTTGGGTAGCCATTTCCAGACATTCCTAGGGTTGATGGGAGTGGAGGCAGTGAGAGGTGTAGGTATCTTTTCGTTTTCTGAGTTGTTGGCCACGAGTGCTTGTGAAAGTTGCTTCATCCTAGTGTCTGAAGGTGAAGTAATTTGAGCTTGTAAGCAGGCCTTGGGCACCCATATCTGTCTAGCATTAGGGATGGCCCTCATTGACCGCTTAGGAACCCAAATAGAAATGGTATGCCTAGGGGTTATCCTAGGGGGCTTCTTCACTTTGTTCCTTGATGGTGAGGCTCGTTTCTTGTCTCCTTGAGAGTCTGCTATTAGGGTTGTGGGTTTTCCATCCTTGCATATCCAGATTTGCTTCGCGCCACGAGATGCTCCATGTTGCACGGGTTGGCGCTCCTGCCTCTTGATCAGCAGCCTCCTTCGTGTCGAGTGATGTTCGGTCTGCTTGTGTGGAATCTTCTTTGGATCAGTTAGGAACTCCTTATTGGTCCCTATACCTTCAGTAAGATTGACAATCCTCTGCACCATAGAAGTTTGTACAAGAACAACATTGTTATCTTCATGTGGATTCCTGGAGGGACCAGGAGTTGGTGCCTGTTCTATTGGTTTGAGTGCTTGATTTTCTAATTCAATCGTGAGACGGCTTTGGCCTACCCAAGCCTGAAGAAGTCCACTTCTTAGGTTGAGGTTGACTGTGTGATCATAGATCCAGTCTTGGCCTAAGACAAGAGGTTCGGTCAGATCCTCGTCTTCACACACTAGCACTTTTGCTGTCATGAGGACCTCTTGTATGTAGAGGGGAAGATCCACCTCTCCCATGCAAGGGGTTTCAACACCTCCTAATCCTATCAGATATGCTTCTAGGGGTTTTACCTCCAATTGCAACTGCTGGCAATAAGAAAGCCGAACTGCACTTGTGGCTGCTCCTGAATCAATTAATGCTCTCACGCTTGTGCTGCTGTCTCTTTGTCCTATTTCTAGGGTCACAAAAGGTCGTCGGTCCACTATCTTATGGGTACGTTCACCTGAAGTCTCACACATGGCCATGTGATAGCCTGGAGACTCTTGAGTGTCAGTCATAGGCTGATCCCTCCCTTGTCTCCTCAACTTCATTCGTCTGATACGCTCTAAGGCCTCTACCTGTGCTTCTTCTCGAATTCGTTTTTCCTCCTCTTTACGTTGCTTAGCAGTATTGAGTTGACTTAGCATTTCCTCCGTGAGGGGTTCCTGATACAGCTTGACTCTGCATCCGCTAATATAGTTTGGGAGAACATCACCCTCTAAAGTGGCTAGTTGTACTGCTCCACTCGTGGAGATCCTATTGATGATCATAGGTCCGTAGCCTCCCTTTTCTAGCTTCCTTGCGTGTTGTTTCAATGTGTAGACTAAAACTAGATCTCCTGCTTTCAAGCCCTTATCCTTCACATGGGCATCAAAGTATGCCTTCTGTCTCTTCTTAGCTGCATATATCCCTGCAGCTGCTCTCAGTCTTGTCTCTCCTAATCGTTCAAGGTCAAAAAGTCTCGAGGAGAGTTCATGACCCGTCCATTCGTGCTCTTGTGCTACTTTCAATGTAGGTATTAAGAAGTCCAACGGTAGCACTGCGTTTTGGCCAAATACCATCTGAAAGGGGGTGGCTTGGAGTACCGTTTTGTAGGCGACTCGGTATGCCCAAACAGCATGGTGTAGCTGTTTGTCCCAATCAGAGCGTTTATTGTTCACTAATTTTGTCAATACATTGCATAGGATTTTATTGGTGCTTTCGGCTTGCCCATTGGCTTGAGGGTGATAGGGGGCAGATTTCTTATGCACTACCAAGAATTCTTGGAGCAGATTTTCAATAACTTCATTCAAGAAGTGAGTGCCTCTATCACTAACTAGCTCTATTGGTAACCCATATCTAGTGAACACATTTTCGAATAAGAACTTAGCCGTCGTTTGAGCATCATTCTTCGTCGTGGCTTTTACTTCCACCCACTTTGTAAGGTAATATGTGGCTACAATAATGTATTCTGCATGGGAGTTTCTAGCTGGGGGGTTGATGGGACCTACAAAGTCTATACCCCACTTTGAAAATGCACGTCCTCCCATCATTGGCCTTAAAGGCATTTCATCTTTTCTTATCGGATGTTGGGCACGTTGGCATGTGTCACATTTCTTCACATAAGTATGTGCATCCATATGAAGAGTGGGCCACCAAAGTCCTGAGAATAGAATGGTCTTAATTACTCTGTCAGGCCCAAAGTGTCCACCTGCAGCACCGCTGTGTGCAGTTTCTAAGACTTTCAAATAGTCTGATTCATGAATGCACAGTCTTAGGTAACCATCCTTGCCTCTTCGATATAGGTTGTCTCCTACTAAGGCATAGTCTTGAGCCTCCTGCTCCATGCTCCGTTTTCTTGCAAGACTAGCCTGATTGGGTAATGTTCCCGATCTCATGAACTCGACCAATGGAGCACTCCAATCTGGGATTAATGACACGTGATAAAGAGTGGCATGTTCCACTGGGGGTCTCTTCTGGCACACTGGACAATTGTGGATCCACTCTTGTATTTCTTTGTCCATGCTAGGCCAATACACTCCTAAGTGTCTTAGATTCTGCAATGTTCGTTGTTTAGAGTAGTGATTTCCTAGCAATCCCTCATGGGCTTGTTGCAACCAACTAGTATGTTCATCGTCCTCGACACAACAAGCTAATACGCCCTCGGTATCTTGCTTGTACATACTTCCGGCCAATATATGATACTTTAGTGATTTTACAATTTCCTCTTTGCTTGTTTTCACATTCTTATTTGCAGCCCGAAGGTTAGGACTGGTACCAACTTATTTGCCCATTTAGGAACAACTTCTAAATTGAACAGATAAGCGTCGAGCAATTCATCAGATACTCCTTGCGGTGGCTCTCCTGAAGTGATGCGAGAAAGATGGTCTGCCCTAAGATGGGTTCTACCTTTCCTGACAACAACTTCAAAGTCGTATTCCATTAGTAAGAGGAACCATCTTACTAAGCGGCCTGTATTGCAAGGTTTATTGACCAAATATAGTAAAGCTTGATGATCAGTGAAAAACTTGAACTTATTGGCCAATAGATAGTGTCTAAACTTCTTCACAGCATATACCATACCTAGGCCTTCCCTCTCCGTTGTGGTATAATTTCGCTCAGCTGCATTTAATTGCCTACTAGCATATGCTATCGGCAAATCTAGATTTCCTTCACCTGTGGGTTGTGCTAGCACACATCCTATTGCATGATTGGAGGCGTCTACATGGACATGGAAGGGTTTGCTCCAATCCGGTGTAGTCAATATTGGTGTTGTGCACAAACGTCTTTTCAGCTCGTTGAAGGAATTCTCGCATTCTTCGTTCCACTCAAAATTTGTTAACAACCCATAAAGAGGTTTAGCTATGATGGCATACATGTGGATAAACCTACGGTAATATCCACAATGGCCCATAAAGGCTTGTACCTCTTTAACATTTCTTGGTCTTGGTAACTCTGCTATCGCTCTTACCTTGTCTTCATCTGTTGAAATTCCATTCTTAGAAACAATGTGACCTAGGATCTTACCTTGTCGTACCATGAACACACACTTCTCGGGGTTCAGACACACTCGGTAATCTCTACACTTGTTGAAGATTTGTCTGAGCTCAGGGATGTGGTAACTTCTTTCTTGGGAATGAGCGCATAAATCATCCACATATACTTCTAAGCTCTTCCGCAAGAACTCTTTGAAGACATGACACATGAGCCTTTGGAATGTTGCAGGTGCATTGGTGAGCCCAAAAGGCATCACACGAAATGCAAAGATTCCCCATTCTGTGGCAAATGCCGTTTTGTGTTGATCTTCGGGGGCAATGGCTACTTGGTTGTAACCTGAAAATCCATCAAGGAAGCTATAAACTTCCTTGCCTGCAACACGCTCCAATAGATGTTCGGTGATTGGAAGTGGATAACTATCTCTGATTGTAGCGGCATTAACTTTTTTAAGGTTAATGCACACTCGCAATTTCCCATTCTTCTTGGGCACCACTACAATGGGGGACACCCATTCAGTGTGCTCAATCTCATAGATGAATCCAGCTTCAATCAGCCTGTCAATTTCCTCCTTTATTTTGGCTGCATAATTGTCATTATATGTGTAGGGCTTTTGTTTGGTGGGCTTGGCATCAGCGGTCATCGGAAGCGTATGAGAGCAAATCTCTGGATCTACTCCTTTCAAGTCTCTATAGTGCCATGCGAACACATCCCTATATTCCCTTAATAGAGCTACAAGCTTTGCTTCTTCTTTTGCACTTAGGTCATCTCCAATGTACGTACATCGTTCTTCGTTCCCTTCAATGGTCACTACAATTTTTTTGGTCTTTTCTTTATTGTCATATGCTTCTCCTACAATGGCCTCTCTCTTAGGCATCCGCACCAAAATTTTTCGGTCTTCCACTTCATATTTCTTGAAATTTTCTGGTACTTCAAACAATGATTCTTCCTCCTCTTTCACTGCTTTTCTTTTCTTTTTCTTTTGGCCTCCTTCACTTCCTTTCTTTGAATTTATCGTTTTAATACTCGCGAGGGGTTCTTCTTCTTTTTGGGTTAACACTCCTATGTCTTCTAAGTAGTGTTCCTCTGAATCAAAGTAAGTATCCATCACAATGGATTCGAGATCCTCGTCATTCTCTTCTTCTTCTATGAACTCACTAGGATCACACTCTTCCAACAGGGGCTGACACATGAACACTGAAATATCATACCCCTCCTCATCACAGTGAGGTGTCCATTGTTCTTCATTGACTGCAATGTCCATGGTAGCTAAGATTTCTGCCCAACCATGAGGCTCAAATTCCTCATCTGGAAATATCATCGGTGTATAGGTTGGGTCTTTTATTGGTCTATCTCCTGGGGAAGTTCCTTCTTCTCTCGCTTTTAGGCGCTTTTCCTCTTCCTTTGCGACCTTGCACATCCACAAGTGAGTATCTTCATGCAGCCATGATGGATCAGGTGAACTTCCAGAATGCACGGAGATAGAATCTTCTTTCACCTTGTGGATAGGATTCCACTGTAGGGGTGGTACATCTCTGAAGGTGTAATCCTTCAAATTGACCTTGGTGGTGACCCCTAAGTGCTGTAAGTACAAGGAGTTGGTTCCCCAATCCTGTACTATTTGCAATTGTCGTAGGAAGGGTCTTCCTAGTATCATCTCGTAGACATTATTTTTCTCAAAGTCACATATAGCAAATGTATGTTCAAACTCTACACCACAAGTGGTTAGAGTTATCCCTTCAAGCAATCCTAGAGGTCTTTCAAAATGACCATCTGCCATTTGAAGTTTCATTCTCGTTGGTCGTAAGGTGGGTTTGCCCCATCGCTTCCACAAGGAGGTGGTCGCAATAGCAACACCAGCACCCGAGTCCACAATTGCTTTGGTTGTGTAACCTTGATAGGTGATCGGAAGATAGGTGTTACCTTCTTCACCTTCACTCATGTCTCCTATCTTGTCGAGAGGTATCTCTGGAACTTTTTGCTTAGAGCCTACTTTCGGTATATTGGATTCAAGTTCTGGAACCTGATCCTTCACATGACTCCAGAGCTCCGGTTTTGCCTTGAGGAGCTCCTCTACAGTGAGATGACATTGAACCTTAGTGTTCTTCACAACATCAGTGTTTCTTGGAATCACTGAGTCTTCATTTCTTACCAATATTGTGGGAGCTCTGATCCGGAGAGATTCAGATTCCCATGGGCCTGTGAAATGAGGCAACTCTTGTAAAGAATTTGATTCAAAATCTAATCTCTCATCCTCTTGTTGTTCTGTTTGATCTCCATAGATAGACGGAATGTCTTGGGGAAATTGATCACGAAGATCATCAATCTCAGGAATAGGAGGGGAATTACCCTTCTCCTTGGCCCATTTCTCTTCTTGTATTTCCCGCAAGAACTCTTGAGAGTACCGTTGAATTGAAGGAGGTATTCCAGCATCCGTGGAATTAGAACATAAGCTCCCATTGGTGGTGAGCTTCCTCTTTCAATAATTGGTTGAGCCTGTGGAGGTAAAGAAACTTGTGATTTGTTTACCAACTGCTCTAATCTTTCTAGTAAGCCTTGGAAATGCAAATCCGGCTTAACAGAGTTTGTCTGATTGAACTTTTGACTAGTCTCAAGTATAGCTTGAGCTTGTTCTACCATTTTTGTGCACATTTTCATCCGTTCAATCTCTAAATCTGCTCTAGGGTAACTCTTGTCTAGGTTTGCAGCTGTTGGCCCTTCTTGAAGTCGAGCCTGGTAGGCCTTGAACATCATGTCCAAGCCTTCAGGAGTGGGGTCAGCTAATATTGATCCTACTCGGGGTGGTGGGTGGGTTACGTGGGGTGTATTAGAGGGTGGAGGAATGGAGGGTGATGGGGATGGTAGCGGTGGGAAGGTGTGAGAGTGCGGTTGAGATGTGATCTCTATGATTTTTGCCTTGGTTTCTCTCAAGCTTTCTTCAAGTTCGTTTATCTTTTTTGCCCATTGCCTTTTCATTCTTTCACGACTATCCTTCCAGGCTCTAGTCCTCTTTTTTGTTATGCTCTCTGTTTCACTCACCTCGGGGCTCTTTTCCTGACCAACACCTTGGTTTTGTTGTAGTGCCTGGGCTCTTGTGATCACCTGCACAGGTGCAGTGGAAGTCACACTCCCTGTGGAGTCTACAACTAACCCAACAACATTGATAGGGGTGATTTTAGGCATGTTATTAGGGTTCTTTGGGCAATCTCGTAGGAGATGTTCTTTCCCGCAGTCTTGACAGAAACCCTGAATGGTTACTGGTTGAGGTTGTGTAGGGACAGGCAGTGGACAATCACGTATAAGGTGATCTCCCTGACATCTGAAGCATGGTCCTCTAGGAAATGGGGGTCGTACCTGCCTAAGTTGAGGTCTAGAGTTGGGGTTTGTGTACATGACATTAGCATACTCAGGTTCCCCACTATTTTCACTTGGGTCCTCATAATAGTATGGCTCGTTATGCTCGGGTGACTGCATGTAGTAAGCCTGTGGGCTATCAATATGTGTGGAGTCAAAACTATGGTCACTTGGATCACTGTCTGATAGCAATGGGGTGACTGGAACTATGGCTCTATTTGGATTTTCTTCAGCAGATGCATATTTCACTGGGATCGCATTGGTTGGAGCAGGGGGTTGCTGTACTAGGACTGGTTGAGGTCTCTGCTGCCCTTGATACGGTGGCTGATAAGTTTGCTGTGGTATGTTGTATTGTTGTGGTGGGTACTGATTCTGGTATCTACCCTGTTGTGGATATGGCTGAGGGTAATTTTGCCTAACAGTTTGTTTGTTATATGGGCAGTCTTGTGCAGTGTGGTTGGTGTACCTATGCTCTATGGTGCAGTACTGGCTACTAGGATTCGCCTAGGGTTGGGCCATAATGGGACATACACTTGCCATATGGTCACCGCCACAATTGTAACACCGCTTAACTGGGGCAAATCTCGGAATTTGTTTGCTAGAGACACCTAGTTTTCGGGCTACCTTCTCTGCAAGTTCCTCAATGGATGTGGATTGACCAGATGTCAGGTTACTAGAGCTATCAGAATCCTCATAGATTTTTGATAGTTCTAATTCCTCACCTAGATTGTCCTCAATGTCTATGCACATTCGCACGCACTCTTCTATCGTTCTGGGGTCCTTCAAATACACATATGACCTGAGCTTGGTGCTCAACAATCCATCCAAGAACAAGGCCACTTGTTTGGCTGGTGTGGGTAACTCCGGCATTGGACATCTCTCCAGGTACTGCCTAAATCTCCTTCCAGCTAGTCTGACCGTCTCTTGAGGTGTTTGTTTGAAGCTATGAATTAGTGAGGAGGTGTTATGCCTGATTCCACTCTTAGAAAACTCAACGATAAATGCCTCTAAGAGCTGGTCTATGTTTCTAAAATGCCTCTCGTTTAGTGGTTGAAACCACGTAAGGGCAGTGTTCCTAAGGGTTAGACCGAAAGCATTATATTGTGTGAATAGGTCCTCTACTTGTTCAGCTTTCAATACTTGCCAAAATTATGCCACATGGTCATAAGGGTCTCCCGTGCCATCGAAATAATTCTTCATGGACTTCACCAGTTGAGTTGGTCGCAGGGTCCTAGTGTGTTCTCTCGGCCTTGGCAAAGGAAAATCGTCAGTATTCCTTTGATTCCATGGGGTTCTATGTCTCTCAGGTTCCACTCTATTCCTTTCTGTTCCCGGTCTTTCTCTTCCCAGGGAGTTGGCAAAACTTACCTCAGGTTTGTCTCTACTTCTATCTCTTTGAGCTCCATGAGCTTGGGAGTTCCCAGCTCCTTGGTGACCAAAGGACACATTAGACCTTGGTTGGGGAAAAACAAATTCACCCTTCCATGTGTAGGCATGCCTGCCATGCTCAGTGACCACGAAGATTCTTTCTGATGCATTGTCTAGGTAGGTTACTTGGCCTGGGCTATCAGGGTCTTTAAACTCATAGATTGTGAGGGCACTCACTTCCTGGGGTTGAGCAGATTTGTATCTCCAAAAAGCCTCATCGGTTTCTCGGTTTAAAAGCAGATCTATGCTTTTATTATCCTGTGGAATCCACTCTGGAGTCATGATTCTGGTCAAGACAGATTTACCACGGGGAGTTCTTGGCTCTCTCTCTAAGTTCCCTTGCTCTATATCACCCATGTCGGTCTCCGCAATCACATTTCCAAACTCATCAGTTCTATCAGGAAGAGTGGTGACTACATATATAGTCCCCTCTTTATCTAGGTATGCTCCATTCTCAAACTTGACTACTGGGTGGTCTAATCCATGGGGTTGATCGGGGTTCTTAATCTGGACCAACGATCTTCTCAGGCCATCTTCATAGATACGAGCACCTAGACGATTAGTCCTGATGTATTCCAGTTGAGTCTTGTAAGGTCCTTTTGGCTTTTCTAGATAAGCCAACCCTGAACTGCCTACTGGTCTCTCCATGTGATAGGACATCTCAGAATCACTTGTTTCTGATCTGGGAGTGTATGGGTAATCACTCAACTGTTGGGCCCAAGACCTGGCAGTGTGATTGACACTAGCTTCAGAAGATCTGAGGCTTTGTCTGTCTCGGCCTAAGTGTCTGCCTGATCTAAGGTTCATATGCCTGATTTATCTAACCCCTTGGACCCAAGCACACTCTCGTTGCAGGTTAATTTTGCACCAATCACTTTGTTCTTTTGAGTTGAATATTATGTTTATGGTCTTGTCTGAAATCGCGTCGTCAGGAGTACTTAAGTGAATTTCCGCACTTGATAAGTGATCGACTCCAGTTTACCTTTTGTCCCTTAGAGTTTTCGCACTTAAGACCTACTTACTTCTTGTACTTGGTTGATTAATACTCTTGGACTTGATTCGTGCCTAACATTGCCCTAATTAATTACCACACCTAAGTCGTACTTAGCCTAGGCTAGGAATTGACAAAGGAGGGTTGAGAGATCTTCCAACCTCAATTAGCTGGTTGACCAAACTGCTACACAAGCCCAGGAAGCCTTCTCCCAAGCTTGGTACTCACCCTTGCTAGCTTGCTTTGGATTGCCTTGAGTGCACACAAAGTTCCTGCAAAAGCTCACCAATTAGTATAGCTCTATTACCACCAGTAATTGGAAGACACACATCAATATTTTCAGTCCCCCTGGAGTAACTCACTGTACCCCTTGAATCTGAGGACCACTTAGTTCCACCTAAAGGTCAACTTAAAAATGCATGTTCTAAAACTCCGCGTATGATTCTTACAAAAACCAGTCGAGGTCCACGTAGGATTCTCAACGAGCTTTCCAACGAGACCAAAATCTCATCAATCGGAGTTCGTATGGTCAAGTTATGACCATTCAGGCACTAAAGGGTCAAAACAGGCTCTCAGGGTTCAGGAGATCCCTCTCTGGTTTCTAGGCCTTTTGCCCACTTCCAAGGTTCTAAAGCTATACCAAGGTGCCTAAAATTAAGCTCAACTACCCTTCCAATCACTCAAAAATAACCCTAAATTTTCATGCCTTAAAGGCCGTGTATCGCGATAGGTCGGGTCGAGGTGTCGCGATAGGTCGAAGTGTCACGATAGGTCGAAGTGTCGCGATAGGTCGAAGTGTCCCGATAGGTGGGAAGTGTCGCGATAGGTGGGAAGTGTCGCGATAGCTCGTGAGGTGTCGCGATAGCTCGTGAGGTGTCGCGATAGCTCGTGAGGTGTCGCGATAGGTCGAAGTGTCGCGATAGGTGGGAAGTGTCGTGATAGCTCGTGAGGTGTCGTGATAGGTCGAGGTGTCGCGATAGGTCGTGAGGTGTCGCGATATGTCGTGAGGTGTCGCGATAGGTCGTGAGGTGTCGCGATAGGTCGAAGTGTCGCGATAGCTCGTGAGGTGTCGCGATACCTCGAGGTGTCGCGATAGCTCGGGATATGGTGAATTTTTCTGTTCTGTCTAGTGATCCTGGGAGCTCTAGGCCTGCGCAGTGTCCTGGTGCACTCAGAATCGTGATTGGGTGAAATTTTCGGAGTGTCGCGATAGCTCGAGCTCAACGCCTCGGGGACTGTGCAGACAGATTCTGTACCTGCTGAGCTTGCTGGAGATGATGATGGAGCTGCAACCTGCAAGAAACATGCAAAAACACACAAAACAAGAACACACATGCTCGCTCTCTCTCAAACTCGCACACAACAAATGAGGGAATGATAAGGAAGAGGGAATATGTAGTGGAGAAGGAGGTGAAGATGAAGATGGAGATGGAGAAAAATCAGAAATTTACCAACTACTTACCATTCCAACGCGTCCTCTCTACGTCTTACCATCACACGCTCGTCCTCAGAGCTCGATCCCCGGCAACGGCACCAAAATTTGGTGTAGCTCAGTGATGAGTAGCACCTCCTTTAATGTCAATCTGGGAAGACATGAGGATGGTATGAAGACCACGAGCAAGTGGAAGCACAAGTGCGTGAGTGAGAAGCACACAAGCATGCACACACATACACGCACATGCACACACACGGCAAGAACAAAGAGAGTAAGACAATGGAATCACTTCTATTGCAACAAAGTTCTCATACAAACTCAAAACTACAAGAAGCCAGCCCAAAAATGAGCTCTCTAGCTCTATTTATAGTTTTTGACTCGCTTTGGCCTTGTCCAGACCTAGTGTCCGGCCTAGTTAAAAATTAGGTTCCAGGGCTTATTTGAGGGCTCAAACGAGATCTAAAAATTATGAAAATTGGCAGGCAACTACTTCTAAGGCTCCTCAAGCTCGAGGACTCCTCGGCTTGTACAAAATGGAGCTACAAAAAGGTGAAAATGGTATTTACAGGGGTTTTTAGTGATGAGAATCACTTTTAAATGGTGTAATGGTTTTGAAAAAAATAAAGGGTTGCCTTAGTGCTAGATCTGCTTATATGCTCGTACTTGCTTCTTCTCGTATACTGTCAACACTCTCATAATGGCTTCTCCTCATAAGGGTGGAGTATTGAGCATATCTAACATCCCACAAGTTTAGTAGAGCTCCATAGGGTGGCTCTGTTGATGCAGTCATCAATTGATGTTTTTGGACAAAGGTTTGAAATCAAAGGATGAAGCAAACATCAAAGCTTGAAGTTAGTGCATGATCAGAGAATGAAGTCTTGTATATACATGTACACTAGACTTGTAATTAACTCACTTATGCCTTTGTTATAGTTAAGATTTTGTACATATATGCCTATATATACAAGTAGAAAGTTGGGGCATGTAAGAGAGATGATGAAAGACAAGTTGTAAGAGTCATTAGACACTTTATAAGTGAAGAGAATATTGATCATAGATTAGATGTAATGTTTTCCTTAATAGAAGAAAAAATGCGCCCGATATTTTGCTCAGTGCTCCTTCTGTGTTTATCATTTTGAAATGCTTTTGTACAAGTCTGAGTCTATAGTTAAGTAACCTCTGTACAAATTTTCATATCCTAATTGTGATCAGGTTGAGAGAATTAAGAGTGGGAACATTTACATGTGTAAATGTGAAGAAGAAGGTTGCAGCAGGCGTAAATTCGATGATAATGTTTTGGTCAATTCTCTTTCTACAGTGTAAAGTTTTGAGAAAGTAAGCACTCATTCTTTAATTTGGAAGGTAAGATACATATGGCTAAAAGCATTTGAATAAACGGGTTCTAGTTTAAGAGAACTATGCATTAGTAGTTGCAAGTGTCAAAGTCGATTGTACAGAAGTACATGTTTAGACATAGGTGAATTGTTTGGAGTAAATCTCAAGATTTACTAAACCTTTTGAGAACATATAACTTGGAGACGGTGCGGAAACACTAACCAACACCTCATACAAAGTTTCATTGAATACTTTACACATATGATCACTCAATGAGTGAATTAAGTGCAGTAGACTTTTTTGAATAGTCACTCTCTTACAAGTTAGTGCAAAGATTGATAATCTAGCACTAGTCTTCCAAAATTGGTTGACGTTTTGAGTTGTTCTTGATATAGAGGTGCTCTAACATCAAGCATAACTTCTTCTTTTGGAGATTAACAATCTCCATCAGTGGTATCAGAGCAAGAATCATCAAAATTGAAGAAAGGAGGATCCTCACTGTTGCAGTTATACAAAAATCAACCTTTGAAGATTCAAAAGGTGAAAGTTTGAAGTGCAGAAAAGGAAGCCTGAAGCTATCAAGAAGATCAAAAGGAACTACATTCGAAGTAAAGGTACACTTATTCCTCACAAAGCTTGAATAATTTAATACATAGGTGAAGAAAAGATGGGAGATTCTCTTCAAATAGAGAAATTGGATAGAGAAAACTATCCTACTTAGTCAATGAGGATGGAAGCTCATCTTATGAGCAAAGACCTGATAGGATATATCACAGGTGAAGAAGAAAAACCAGAATTCAGAGATCATAGTGTTCACACTAGGGATGAACTCTCATATTTGAAGACATGGATGAAGAAGGATGCTCAAGCTAGGAGCATTATCTACATTGGAGTCAATGATTACTTGCTACCTCTTATTGGAGGACTTGAAGGTGCAAGTGACATATGGAATGATTTTGAAGAACATTTGCAAAACACCACAAAGTCAAGGAAGGCATCTTTATGGGTAGAGTTTACCACATTCAAGAAGAAGGCTTCTCAATCGATTTCTGATTATGTAGCAAGGATGAAAGACATTGCAGATGTATTAGGAGAAGTTGATGAAGATATTGAAGAGGAAAAACTGGTAAGGCAAATTATCACATGTTTGAGAGGAGATGAGAAATGGAAGCCATTCATTTTATCCACTGAATTGTCACTAGTTTTCATTTCACTCTTGATTTGAATCAGTTGCTAGGACATATGCTAACCTTTGAGCAGGATGTCAAAGGTGATGTTGATAAAGGTACAGGTCAAGCAATGTACTCAAAGGACAAGAGGAATTTTAACAAAGGCAACAATTGAATGAAGAAGAAGGTACAACTAGCCAAGCTAACTTCCTAAGAGGAAGAGGTGGTGGCAAAGGAAGAGGAAAAGGAAGAAGCAATAAAGATGGTGACAAAGCTTGCTAGATTTGTGGTAAGACTAATCATTTAGCTCATGATTGTTGGCATACTAATCATAATGGTGGACGATATAATCAGAACTTTAATTCAAGAGGAAGAGGTAATAGAAATTAGAGATGTAATTTTAGAGGTAGAGGTAGTAGAGGTTTCTTTGGAAGAAATGCAAGCAGAGGCTTTCAAAGCCAATCCTACAATAATACCTACTACAACTATGCTTCGGATCAGAACGAGGATTCAACCTTAATTATGAATGCAACTTTTGAAAGACAAAGTGAAGATCAAAGAGTCTTCTACATAGACTCAGGGTGTAGCAATCACCTGAGTGGCAACATTGCGTTGATGACTTATTTGGAGAATAAAGTAAGTAATCATGTGGTTCAAACAAGTGTTAACACAAAGCATAATGTGAAGTCCATTGGATCAGTAAAGGCCAAGGATGGTAGCACTCTTCTGAGTAAGGTTTTGTATGTTCCTAGAATTCCAAAGAATCTGATAAGTGTAGGGAAAATTGTAGAGAAAGGTTATGAAGTAAGGTTCACTAATGATGGAGTTTTTAACGAAGACCCTAGAAATGGGTATAAACAAATTGTTTCAGGAAAGAAAGAAGGAAGAAAAGAATCACAGGTCAAAAATTGAAGAGACTAAGGTCAGATGGAGGGGGAGAGTATTTCTCTAATGAGTTCAGTGAATACTTGTGGAATGCAGGTATAAAAAGGGAAATTACTTGCAAGTACTCTCCTCAACATAATGGTGTAGCAGACAGGAGAAATAGAACTCTTGTTGAGTTTGCAAGGTCGATGATGAAGGAGAAAAATTGTCCCAATTATTTGTGGGTTGAGGCTATAAATACAGCCACATACATGGTTAATAGGGTACCATGTAAAGTTTTGCAGGGTATGACACCATATGAAGCTTGGTGGGGTAAGAGACCTACCTTAGATCATTGCAAAGTATTTGGATGTTTGGCTTATGCATATGTGCCATCTCAGTTGAGGCATAAATTGAAACCTAAAGCTGAAAAGTATGTATTCATTGGCTATGATGATAAGAAGAAGGGTTATAGGTTGTGGAGTCCATCCACAAAGCAATTCCTTATGTCAAAAGATGTTACATTTGATGAGCAAGGTACTTGGTATGCAGGTACAATTAATATTCATGCAGGTGATGAAGAAACTTTGAATCAGAAGAAAGGTAAATCAAAGGTTCAAATATTTGATGAAGAAGAGAACAATGAAGCACAAGTTGAAGTTGAAGAAATACCAAGGTTTGATCTAGAATGTGATGAACTAGAAACTTCAAGAAGTGGAGAACTCAGAAGTTCATCAAGGCATAAATGGCAACCTACAAGGTATAGTTATGATACTTCATTTTTTACCACTAAAGATTATGCTTATATGGTGAAAGCAGAAGAAGACCCTTCTACATATGAAGAGGCAAAAGGTAAGGAAAATTGGGAGAAAGCTATGCAAGAAGAGTATGATGCATTGATGGAAAATGAGACATGGGATTTGGTTCCTAAACCAAATAATCAGAAGATCATTGGATGCAAATGGGTCTACAAGACAAAGAGGTATGCAGATGGAAGTGTGTCTAGATATAAAGCTATACTTGTTGTGAAAGGGTATGCTCAGACATATGGTATAGATTATGATGAGACTTATAGTTGTGTGGCAAAGATGACAACTATAAGGACTCTCATAGCTATTGTTGCATGTAAAGGTTGGAAGATATGTCAATTAGATGTGAAGAATGCTTTTCTAAATGGTTACATTTCAAATGATGTTTTCATGGAGCAACCAGAAATGTTCAAGGATAAAAGGTATCCAGAGTATGTATGTAAGCTCAAGAGAGCTTTGTATGGTTTGAAGCAGGCCCCAAGGGCATGGAATTATAGACTTGTGAAGTTCTTGAAGGGGCTTGGTTTCCAAGTGTCTAAAGCAGATAGTAGCTTGCTTGTTAAAGCAAGTGATGATGGGTTCATTTACATGTGCATATATGTTGATGACATAATTCTTACAGGTACAAATGAGAAGAGCATACAAGGTCTTAAGAAGCAAATGGAGAAAGAATTCAAGATTAGTGACTTGGGAGATTTGTCATATTTATTGGGAATGGAGATTTCATATACCCAACATGGAGTATATGTAACTCAAGAAAGGTATTTAAAGAACTTGCTAATCAAGTTTAAAATGGAAGATTGCAGGGTAGCACCTACTCCAATGGAGGTGAATCACAAATTGAGTAGATATGGAGGAGAATAATTCAAGGACATGGAGCTATATCAAAGTCTGGTTGGTAGTTTAATCTATGCTACATAAACTAGGCCTGATTTGTCATATGTAGTTGGAGTCTTGTCTCAATTCATGCATTGTCCTAGGAAAGAACATTGGGTTGCAAGACAAAGGGTGTTAAGATACATGAAGGGTACACTCAAAGAGGGTTTGTATTATGGTTTCACATCAGATACAAACATCAAGATATATAGTGATACAGATTGGGCAGGTAATCCTGATGATAGGAGATCAACCTATGGATACTTATGTTATGTGAAAGATAAGCTAATTTCTTGGTGTTCTAAGAAGCAACATATAGTTGATTTGTCATCCATAGAAGCAGAGTATAAAGGGTTGGTTGAAGCTGCAAAAGAGGTCATATGGTTGAAGACTCTCATGAAGAGTTTTGACATCATTCAGAGTACACCCACTATTCATGGAGATAATATGAGTTCATTGTATTTAGGTGCTAATCTTGTATTTCATGCCACGACTAAACATATTGAGATTCAATGTCACTTTCTAAGAGAGAAGGTGATTGATAAAGAGATTGGAGTCATACATACTTCAACAAAATATCAGATTGCACACATGTTAACCAAAAGCTTGGATGGGCCAAAGCTACAAAGATTCAAAGACATGGCATGCATAAAGAAGAATTTTCAATAGATGATTGAGGGGGAGCTGTTGGTGCAGGACAACCATCAATTGATGTTTTTGGACAAAGTTTAGTCAAAGGATGAAACAAAGACCAATATATGAAGCTTAAAGTTAGTGCATGATCAGAGAATGAAGTCTTGTATATACATGTACACTAGACTTGTAATTAACTAACTTATACATTTGTTATGGTTAAGATTTTGTACATATATGCCTATATATACAAGTAGAAAGTCCAGGCATGTAAGAGAGATGATGAAAGACAAGTTTTAAGAGTCATTAGACACTTTAGAAGTGAAGAGAATATTGATCATAGATCATATCTAATGTTTTCCTGAATAGAAGAAAAATTGTGCTTGATATTTTGCTCAGTGCTCCTTCTATGTTCATCATTTTTGAAATGCTTTTGTACAAGTCTAAGTCTATAGTTGAGTGGCCTCTGTACAAATTTTCATATCCTAATTGTGATCAGGTTGAGAGAATTGAGAGTAGGAACATTTACATGTGTAAATGTGAAGAAGAGAAGACTGCAGCAAGTGCGAATTCGATGATAATATTTTGGTCAATTCTCTTTCTACGGTGTAAAGTTTTGAGCAACTAAGCACTCATTCTTTAAGTTGAAAGGTAAGCTACCTATGGCTAAAAGCATTTGAATAAATGGGCTCTACTTAAGGGAACTATGCATTAGAAGTTGCAGGTGTCAAAGTTGATTGTACAGAAGTATAGTTTTAGACATAGGTGAATTGTTTGGAGTAAATCTCAAGATTTACTAAACCTTTGGTGTGCAAACACCAGGTGACACCTCATACAAAGTTTCATTGAAGAATTTACACATTTGATCACTCAATGAGTGAATTAAGTGTAGCAGACTATTTTGAATAGTCACTATCTTCACAATTAGTGCAAAGATTGATAATATGGCATTAGTCTTCCAAAATTGGTTGAGGTTTTGAGTTGTTCTTGATATAAAGGTGCTCTAACATCAAGGATAACTTGTTCTTTTGGAGCTTAACAATCTCCATCAGGCTCTGTTCATCTTTTTGAGATACTATTATTTTCTTGCATCAAGGTATTTAGTTAATGGCCATGGTGGAAAGCAATGATGTATTTTGTATGTTGGTCATTGAGGATAGGTCTTATTGGTATTAATTGCCCATTGTGGGCATATATGATGCATCATGTATTGATAGTAAAAGTATTGTGGAATATTGTGTAGGGTGTTGAATAACATCCTACTACACTTGCAAATATAGTTGTTGAAGGTGATGCAGATGGTGTTGAAGATGGTAATCTTCAAATTCCTATTCCTACTAGAATTCTTGCTACAACCACTATAGAACGACTTTGCTGGGATGGTAGAGATGCTCAAGCACATGCACTCATAGCCTTGTGTTTCAAATGTGCCACTATTCCTCACATTTTCTCTTGAAAAATAGCAAAGGATGCTTGGGATACAATTACAACTTTATACTAGACAAGAAATGAGGCTCATATTTCTTACCTCCAAAAAAAATTGAAGTGTGAGAATATGAATGAAAGAGATTCTATGGATAATTTTTTGACAAAGATCAAAGATCTGAAGGAGTAGTTGATTTCTACTGATGAATTATTGCCAAATAGTTCACTTATGCAAAGTGTTCTTAACGGCCTTCCAGATTCATATCAGAGTTTTGCCTGTACTCTTCGATTGATGATGAAAGGCATTCCTAATGCCTTAACATTTGAGGATTTAGTTTGCATTTTGTTGCAAGACGATCAATCTAGATAGAACAGGTGCATTATGCATGTTATAGATCAAGCTTTCCTATCTAGTTAGAAGGGCAAGGGTAAATGGGGTTCATCTACTAGTAAGCAAAAATGTGCTAATGTTAGAGAGTCAAAGAAGGAAGGCAAAGATGAGAAGAAAACGAAAAACCATAAATAGTTTTGTAAATACTTCTCATGTCATAAAGAGTTTTCCAAAACTAGCTACAAAAGAGGCAAAGAAGAAAGAGGCTAGAGTGGTTTTTGCAAAGGCTTGTATGCCTAAAATAGAGTCTACTAGAGAAGAAAAAAAACTACAAATAGTTTTGTAAATACTCATCATGTCATAAAGAGCTATCCAAAACTGGTTGCAAAAGAGGCAAAGAAGAAAGAGGCTAGAATGGTTGTTGCAGAGGCTTGTATGCCTAAAACAGAGTCTACTAATCTAGTTCAAAATGAAGAATGGGCATTTACTATTGTATGCAACTATGACCCATTTTCTCATGAGCAGTGTATATCTATAGTAGACTCAAATGTTTGGTACTTTGATAGTTGGGCAACCAAACATATACCCTCACAACACAATTTCTTCAGTTGAGTTGAGTCTAACCCTACATGGAATACTTTCACATGTGCTAACAACTCCTCTTATTGTGTACTATGAGTTGGTAAGATCATTCTGAATACTACTAATGGTAGTTCTTTAACGTTGCCAGATGCTTTGTATATACTAGGGATCAAGAAAAATCTATTGTGAGTTTTAGCATTAGCCAAGATAGGCTTGGTTGTCAAATTTGTTAATAATAGATGTACAATTCATGACTTCTCAATGGTGATATTATTGCTTCTGGCATTTTATGTTGTTGGCTGTATAAGCTCATAGACTGTGGAAAATATGTGAGGCTATCTCAAATGCAAATCTTTGGCATGCACACTTTGGTCACCTCAATTTTGCTAGTTTGCTATGCATGCAAAATAATCTATCAAGATTATGGGGCTATCTCAAATGCAAAGCTTTAGCATGCACACTTTGGTCATCTCAATTTTGCTAGTTTGCTATGCATGCAAAAATATGAAATGGTGTTTTCTCTGCCCAAACTTGAGGCACCTTATAAACATGTTTATGAAGGTTTTATTTAGGGCCAAATGCAACATTCGTCCTTTGCAAAAGATGGTTTAATTCAAGCTACTCATACATTGCAGCTTGTTCATATTCATGTCTATGCTCCTATGCAAACACCTTCTTTTGGGAACCACCTTTAATTCATTAATTTTATTGATGATTCTCCAAGCATGCATGGGTGTATCCATTGAAAGAAAAGTTCAAAGTGTTTATGTGTTTCGAATAATTTTTTATAATGGTTGAAAATCTACCAGCATGTAAATTGGGCACCCTTTGTTTTGATCAAGGGGGGGATACATGTCTTCTGATTTTGATGCATTTTTGGTTGAGCACAGGATAAAACATCAGTGTACAATTCCATATACACCACAACAAAATGGAGTTTTTGAAAGAAAGAACAAGTCTATCATGGAGATGATGAGGTGTATGGTCAAAACTCAGGCTTTATCACATAGCTTCTGGCATCTCGGATTTGCAATTTTGAAGGAGATGCAAAGAATAGGGATGGTTGCTCATTTGTCTGCATTTTCAAAGTTGCAGGAACCTTGTGATGCTTGCATGATGGGCAAGCAACAATGAAAGGCATTTCCATGAGAGACCAACAATTGAGCTCAAGCTCCTCTAGAGTTGGTACATGTTGATCTCTATGGTAAAATGTCTACACCTTCTTTAGGAGGATCTTTCTACTTTTTTATGTTAGTCAACGATTATAGTAGAAAGATGTGGGATTATTTCATTCAAGAGAAGGCTGATGCTCTTGAAAAATTTTAAAACGTGGCATAAGTATGTGGAAAATGAATCAGGTAGGAAATTGGAAAAATTCAGAATAGATAGGGGAGGTGAATTCCTTTCAACAAAATTCAGTAACTACTATAAAGAGCACAGTGTGACAAGGCAACTTACCATAGCTCATGCATCTCAACAAAATGGCATTATTGAGCATAGGAACAGGACAGTAGTTGAAATGGATCATTGTATATTAAAGGCTCAAGACATGCTAGATTCATTCTGGAAAAAGCAGTCAATACAGTAGTCTACATCCTCAATTGAAGCTACACGAAAGCATTGAAGGGGATGACTCCTCAAGAAGCATGTTATAGTAAAAAGCCTTTTGCATTTCAAAATTTTTAGTTGTTTCTATTATGCAGATATTCATGATTCAGCAAGATCAAAGTTGGATTCAAAATGCAAAAAGTGTGTATTCCTAGGATATAGTGAAGAGTCTAAAGCATATGTGTTGTGGGATCCTAAGGCAAGGAAGATTTCTTTCAGTCGAGATGTGGTGTTTGATGAATGACCACACTTAGTAGAAGATAAAGGTAAATCTACTATCTCATCAAATGGAGAAATATCTCATCTTGTGCCTATCAAAAGATAGGTTAAAGTTGAGGAGAAGGAAACATCTGATGGTGAAATTTCTTGAGTAAAAAGCCAACCATTTGTAGCTGCACCACATAAGCCACTATCGAAGTGGGCACAACAACTCTTTAATGATTGGAATCCATGCTTAGATGTACCAGAATCATCCTCAAATGGATTATGTAGATCAAAGAGAATAGAGGAGCAAAGAAGAGCCTCAAAACACATTGTTAACATGGCTCTAATGGCAGATATCATGGGCTTGATAAAGCAACCTACTGCCATTGAAGAAGCCCTTGATGATCCAGGTTGGAGAGGGGCAATGCAGTCTAAGTATGATGGTATACTAAAAAATGATACATGGGATTTAGTCAACCTGTCACCAAAGAAGAAGGTAATAGGTACTAAATGGATTTGTAACACTAAGTATAAAGCAGACGACACATTAGAAAAGTATAAGGAAATATTGGTTGCACAGGGTTTTTCAAAAATTGAAGGTTTTGATGTTCAAGAAACCTTTGCCCAAATAGCACACATGGAAATTATTCAAGCAGTACTTGTAGTCGCTGCACAAAAGTCTTGGCCTATTTTTTAGATGGATATCGAATCTGCATTTTCTAATGGTCATATCAAGGAGGAGGTATATGTATCTCAACCACCAAGTTTTGAGATGCCCATTTTAGAAAATAAAGTTTGCATATTGAAGAAAGCTTTGTATGGACTTAAGCAAGCACCAAAGGCTTGGTACAAATGGATAGATATTTTTCTCAAAAATATGAGTTTTGAAAGAAGTACTTGTGATGCTAACCTGTATGTAATGAAAAGGGATAGCAAGCTAGTTATTATCATTGTATATGTAGATGATCTAATCATTACAGGATATCATCAAGAACTCATCAATCAAACATGAATTAGCTTGGGGATTGAGTTTGAAATGACAGACTTATGTCTACTCCATTTTTGTCTCAGAGCTGAAGTATGGCAAAGAAAGGATGGCATTTTCATCTCACAACAAAAGTATGCCAAAGAAATTGTTAAGGCATTTGGAATGATGGACCACAAACCAACTAGCACATCTATGGAGGTAAATCATAAGCTATCTATGGATTATAGCATGCTTGATGTAGATGCTAAGAAGTATAGGAAGCTCATTGGAAGTCTTATTTTTCTACGCAACACTAGACTAGACATCACTTATGTTGTTGGAGTATTAAACAAGTTTTCCAACCAACCTAAGGAGACTCCTAGAGTGTTCACACACATCACGACCAAAATATATCAACAAATTCCCCTTGGGAGTGATGCAAAGAATGAGGAACTGGCACTCATGTATAAGGAAGTGCCAAGCTATGTGGAATCAATCCACAAAAGGAAGTAAGCCCAAAGCTTTGCGGAAAGCTTCAAACTTCTCCCTAGGTAGAGCCTTTGTGAAAAGGTCTACAATGTTCTCCTATGTGGGCACATACACCAAACTGATCTCTCAACAAAGAACCTCTCCCTGACATAATGATAGTGCACCTCAATGTGCTTAGTGGGAGCATGCAACATAGGGTTCCTTGCAACTGTCGATGCACTGTGATTGTCAATGAAGATAGTGGTGGTAGAAGGTTGACCAACACCCAAATCATCCATAAGGCATTTGAGCCACATATACTCAACAATTGCTGTGAAAGCTGCACTATACTCAGCCTCAAAACTGGAAGTGGAGAAAGTAGGCTACTTTTTGCTCAACCAAGATACACATAAGCAACCAAGCATGAAGCAAAAGCCACTAGTGAAAACACAAGTGACATAGAAACCAATCCAATAAGGGTCACAAAAAGCATGTAAATTTGATGGTAGTGATCCCCCCTTGGGATAAAACAATTCAAGTAGTTGAGTACCAATCAAATAGTGAAAGATGTGCTTAACAGCCTGCCAATGCTTGACACCTAGGCAATGCATAAACTTGCTCATCCGTCAGACAACAAATTGAATATGTGGTCAAGTAATGCATAAGTAAATCAATCATCCAATAGTCTGCTAATAGAGAACGACATCAAATGCTTCTCCAGCATCATGAAGACTCAACCATAAGCTTGTCTCCATAGAAGTGGCAATGGGTTTACAATCTTCAAGGCCAAAACACTGCAATAATGTTTCAATATATTTTGTTTGACACAAAGCTATTCTGCCATCAATTTGCATAAATTGAATGCCCAAATAATTATGCAAATGCCCCAAATCTAACATCTCAAATGAGGCATGTAGATTAGGCTTAAAATCAGTAATATGCTTCTCATGAGGACAAGTGAACAGCATGTCATCAACATACACAACAATTATTAGAAGCACATCATTTGCATGCTTAACATATAAGGTTCTCTTAGTTGGACTATTCTCAAAACCATGTGCAATCAGATAGGCATGTATCTTTTCATACCAAGCACATGGTGCTTGCTTTAAATCATATAATGCCTTCTTCAACCTGCACACTTTCTTTTCATTCCCTTTCTACACAAAGCCATAGGGTTGAAAAACATACACTTCTTCATGCAAGTCACCATTCAAAAATGTAGTTTTAATGTCCAACTGATGTACATTCCAACCATGATGTGTTGCAAGTGCACAGATGCTACCAACAGTATTCATTCGGCATGTAGGACTAAAGGTATCATCAAAATCAATGCCTCTTTCCTAGCATAACCCTTTGCAACAAGCCTAGCCTTATACCTATCAACCATTCCATCAGGCTTATGTTTCAACTTGTATACCCACTTAGTGTCAATGGCCCTCTTGCTAGGAGGCAAGTCACATAAAGACCATGTACCATTCTTCATTATAGCATCATATTCAGATTGCATAGCAGCCATCTAATTTTCTAAATTTTGTGCTTCATCAAACAAAATAGGCTCATTCTCATCACAGAGACTAGAGGCAGCCATAGCACTGCAATCAGATGCAAAAGAAGCACTATGAGAGCTTGAACGAGTACAATATGATAAAGGTGCATCTAATTTGCTATCACGCAAAGTCTGCATCAGTCATTTTGGTGTAGTTTTTTGCCTCCTCAATAATTACTCTCTCATTAGCAAGTGCATCATGTAAATATGCATCAGAAATGGAATGATCTACATCATCACGGGAAACTTGTAAAGGTTGAGAAGTTGCCTCATTAGGACCAACACTAGACTCTCCACCTATAAAAAGAGGCAACAAAGTGTCATACATGTCCTTGGAGCTAACAAATATCTCCTTAGTACATGAAAGTAATGGCTGAATAACATCTTCCACAAAAACAACATCACGGATAACTAGAATGAATTAAGTCTATGGATGATATAGATGATAGCCTTTTCTTTCAAAACTGTACCCAACAAAAAAACATTTCACTACTTTCTCATCCAATGCATTGTTCATGCATTAGTGCATATGCCAAACAACAAAAAACATGCAGGTGAGCAACAGATGACTTGCAACCATGCCAAGCCTTATATGGAGTGATAGATTGCAATGCTTTAGTGGGACACCTATTAAGTACATATGTTGCACACATAATAGCCTCAAGTTAGAAACTATGTGGTAAAGCCTGACTCTTGACCATACACCTCACCATCTCCATGAGTGACATATTCTTCCGTTCAACAAATCCATTCTATTGAGGTGTATACGGCACTATAACTTGATGTTTTATCCCACGCTCATCCAAAATGCATTAAAGTCAAAAGACATATATTCCCCCCCTCGATAAGAACAGAGGGTGCCCATTTTACATTCTTACAGATTTTCAACCAAAACCAAAAACTGTTTGTGCACATAAACACTTCAGACTTTGCTTTCAATGGATATACCCATGCATGCCTAGAAACATCATGAATGAAAGTCACTAAGTAAAGATAGTTTCCAAAAGAGGGTCCCTGCATAGGACCACAGACATCACTATGAACAAGCTGCAATTTCCAAGTGGCTCAAAATGAACCATCTTTTGGGAATGTGAAACGCTACATTTTTCCCAAAATACATCCTTCACAGACAAGTTTTACAGGCACCTCATGTTTGGGCAAAGAGGACACCATTTCAGATTTTTGCAAGCATAGCAAACTAGCAAAATTTAGATGACCAAAGTGCACATGCCAAAGCTTTGCATCTGACAAAGCATGAGAATCATGTACTGCACATGCTGAATCATTCACATATTTTTCATAGTCAATGAGCTTATACAACCCACGACATAAAATGCCAAAAGTAATAATCACATTGCCATTTGACAGATCATGAACTGTATATTTGTCATCAACAAATTTCACAACCAAGCCAATCTTGGCTAAAGTTGAAATTGATAACAAATTCTTCTTGATCCGTAGCACAAATAAACCATCTGACAATGTAAAAGACCTACCATCAGCAGTACTCGGAATTATCTTACCAACTCCCATGATAGGATAAGAGGAGTTGTTGGCACATGTGACAGTATTCCCTATAGGGGCAAGCTTGAGTGAAGTGAAGACACTGCACTGCGAGGTAATACGTTTGGTTGCCCCACTATCAAAGTATCAAACAACTAAGTCTACTGCATACATACACTATTCATGAGAAGATGGGTCATAACTAAAAACAGTGGTAGATGCCCACTCTTCATTCTGCACAAGATTAGCAGACTCTGTTTTGGGTGTAGATGCCTTTGCAACAACCATTCCAGCCTCTTTCTTCCTTTCCTCCTTAGCAGCCAGTTTTGAACAACTCTTTATGACATGATCATTTCCTTTACAATATTTGCAAAACAATTTCTGCTTTTCTGTTTTCTTAGAACAGAGACTAACTCCTCAAATGATTAAGGCATTTGGATTGCCTTTCATCATCAAATGAAGAATAGAAGCAAAACTTTGATATGAATTAGGAAGACCATTCAAAACAGTTTGTACATGTGAACTGTTAGGCAAGACTTCATCATCAAAAATCAATTGTTCCTTCAAATCTTTGATCTTTGTTAGAAAACTGTCCATGGAATCTCCTACATTCATATGCTCACTCTCCAACTTTTTTCAAACGTAAGCAACACGAGCCTCATTCCTTGCCTGATATAAAGTGGTAAGTGTATCCCAAGCATCCTTAGTTATTGTATAAGAGCGAAAGTGAGGAATAATGGCATGTTTGATAGACAAGGCTATCAATGCATGTGCTTGAGCATCTCTGCCATCCCAACGAATTTGTTGTGCGATAGTGCAGCAAGAACCGCAACACAAATAGGAACATGAAGATTATCACCATCTTCAACACCGTCTGCATCATGTTTAGCAACTGTGTTTGCAAGTTTAATAGGATGTTTTTCAACTCCCTACACAATATTCCAGAGTCCCTTTGCAACCAATACATTACACATCATATAATCCCACAATGGGTAATTGGTAGCATCCAACTTATCCTCAATATCCAACATACGGAATACATCATTGCTTTCAGCCATGGCCACTGATTAAAATTCCCTGATGGAGAAAAATGATTGCATCTCAAAAAGCTAAACAGAAATACCCTGTCAAGTTCCACCAAACCTATAGCAAACTTGGAGATGCTTATACTGGCAAATCGAAACATGTATATATCTTTTGCACAATAAGACAACATTGCTTGCACAAGTAGTGTGATAACGCATTCAAAGGCTAAAACGAGCTCAGATCGTGATTTCAACACCACACAACAAAGTTGTTTTGATCTCCTAATCACCCTGAGTATGCTCACCAAATTTTGTGTGATTTTGAGATTGTGACAGGTGGGGTGTCAATGATGCCCTAGATGAAGCAGCGACCTACTCTCATACCAATTGTTGGAGTTTGAGGTCTGCGGAAGCACGCAAACAACACAAGGAAGAAGAAGAAGAAGCTTCGAGCACAACACACAATACTAAATGTATTACCACTAGAATGTACAAAAGATAAGTAACCCATTAGGGTAATATGCATATATACAAGCCGGGGAAAAAACCTCCTAAAGAGGGAAGAAAGTACCCTGGCAATCCTAGAGTGTTCACACACATCATTACCTAAATGTATCAACACTAATGCACATTTTCTAAGGTGCCCTTTATGAGGAGAAGCCAAGAGTGCATTACCCAATTGATGGGAATTCCAACTTGCATATTGGATGGTCAAATTGAACCATGTAAGGTATTGTAAGGAAAGGGAATTACTAGGGTCCCCAATTGTGCGTTCTAGGGCAACAGAGAGCAACCTTGATTGGGGGGGTCCAAGGGGGCAAGCAAGCGAGCGGGCCCCTTGGTTGGGGGCTCCCAAGGGGCCAACTGTCCCCCTAGTGAGGGTTCACGGGCGGCACCGAACACCATAGTAAAGGGAATATTCCATGGAATATTCTCTATCAAAGATAGAAATCATTTATATTTGTTAGGTTAGTTGAACCAACCTAAGCCATGTATGGCAACTATGGGGGTAGTGGCCGCCCATGCTCTACTACCCATGTATAACTGTCCATGAAAGGCCACCCATTATACTACATATACATGACCTTTGCACTACCCAAGATATTGAATCTAGCCAGCATACCACTACCTTGTAACTCCCTATCTAGAGTTATCTAGATCACCATTTAAGTTGTCCCTTGAGAGCACATGATTGGACAATGCCATCATCTTTCTACTTGTTTTTAGTATAAAATTATTGAGATTCTACTATTATCTGTTATCTTCTCTACTACTGGTCATGTGTTATATTGTGTAACTATTGTCTTACATATACAACCCTAGCAATAAGGGATTTATATTAAGTTGGAATGTTGTGTTTGATGAGAAGAAATAATGGTTTGAAGATGATTGGAGGAAGAACCATGTGATCTAGAGGAAGACTTTCCAAATCTCTCAAGCAAGAATACACACACTTAAAGCATCAAGTGACTTTGAACATGATCAAAAGTCTCCAAGAAGAGAAATCAACTCATTGAAATCCAAATACAAGGCTAAGGTCTAGGATTTAAGCATTGTAGCATAATCCTCTCAACAAACCATGAGAAGATCTCCTAGGGAGAAGAAGATGCCAGAGAGGTATGGCTATGATACATCGTTAGTTACTAAACACTCTATCTATTTAGCATAGGATTTAAACTTTGAGTAGCCCTCATCTTATGAGGAGGCAAAGAAGAAAGCAAAGTGGATGAATGACATGGAAGAAGAAATTGAAGCCTTGCAAGAGAATGATACTTGGGAGCTCAAATTTAGGTGTGAAGTCTTCCACTCCTCATGTCCTTGCAGACAACATAAGCTCCTTACATCTTGTAGCTAATCCAATTTACCATGCTAGGACCAAACACATTGAGGTCCATTAGCAGTATGTTAGGGAGAAGATCACAAGCAAGGAAATTGAACTTTCATATTTCATTCAACAACAATGTGCAAAAATGATGACCAAAGCATTGGATGGAATGAAGCTAAGCAGATTCAAAGCTATGATTGAACTTTAGGAAATATCTATGGATTGAAGACTCAAGCATCTTAGGCTTGGGGGGAGTTGTTGGTGCATGGAGAAAGCCTAAGCTCTTGTCCTTATGCATTAGGACTTGACAAGGAAATTAAGGCTCAAAGCTCACACATATGTTTGTATAAAGTGACTGATTTGTAAGCTATGGCATTAATTTTGACAAAAATAAATAATTAATTGGAGAGAATCTCATGGAGAAATAGGAAGGAAAATTCCATGATCTCATTTGAATTCAAAAATTCAAATCAACTCTTAAAAGTATGGATCACTTTTAGGAAGATCTAACCAACAGACATGAGTAAAAAGTGTATTTATATAATGGTCTTTTAGTTGTGAGTAAGAGAGTTGGTTTTCATAATTATTTCAGTGGTTAATGTACTTTCCTTAAATCTTTTAGAGTCCTATACTCTATCATTTTATCATATCTTAGTTAGCAATACATTTACAACTCCCTAGAATGCATATGTTCTAAATGATTGTTTCCAGGACAAGTAGTGAAGTACATATGCTCCACTTAGAATTTTTCTATTCCCATGGCATTATTGCTTCAGCTTAGTAATACCTTTAAAATGGATATGTGCTAACTCCAAATGAGAATCAACCATTCAAATACTGAAAACCATCTACTATCCTCTAACCTAGAACATTCATCTCAACAACCTACCAATTTCTTGATTGACATGGGAGCAACTACAAATGCAATTAGACTATCTTTACTTCTTGCCTTGAAGGCATAAATCAATCCCATTAAAGCATATCTAATAGACTTTAGAGTCATGTAAAGATAGTCTTGAAGGCATAAATCAGTCCCATTAAAGCATATCTAATAGACTTTAGAGTCATGTAAAATGGATATGTGCTAACTCCAAATGAGAATCAACCATTCAAATATTGAAAACCATCTGCTATCCTCTAACCTAGAACATTCATCTCAACAACCTACCAATTTCTTGATTGACATAGGAGCAATTACAAATGCAATCAGACTATCTTTACTTCTTGCGTTGAGTTGGTGAGGTTGCAGTTCTTATGCACTTAGGCAAATCATGCATGAATGTTAAATTTCTTGCTTCTGAGGACCAATACCTAATAGAATGATTTTTCATAGTGCAAGATTGGTTATTCAAACACTGATTTGGATCGAATGTAGCGAATGCCACACTTTCATTTTGCACTACAGGTAAGCAAGGTTGGTTAAGACTAGTAAGTTTTCCTCAAACTTATGTTAGCAATCTAGAGCATTGCAATCAAGTGAAGCATTTTAAGTTCCCTTGATGTCCACAATATATGTCGTAAAGACCACAACAGTGTACTTTTGAATATTGAAAAAGACCTCACTTAGATACTTTTTAGAGACATTGGCCTAGGACATGATCTCAAAATACTTAAAAAATATGGCTACACAAATATCTTATGGAAGCCCAAAGAAAGCACACACAAATATGGATCCCCAATATTATGAGAACTAGTCTCTATATTGATCAAATATCATCCACTGGATGTAATAAATCAAAGTCGATTTTCTAGCTTAGAAGGCCACAACGAATGAATATCTTGAGGGAAGTATGGATTCCAAGAACCATAGTCAATACACAATGTACATCTAATCACATGTTACCTTCCTTTATGCTATTGTTGGCCTCTTGATTGAAAAGTTTTCAAAGAAAGATGTTGAAGTTTGGAGTTTGCACATCCATGATGAGACCATAGGCTATGGTGGAAAATCTCCATTGCTTGTCACCTCTAATCCCATTGATAATCTGCCTCATGATTGCCTCTTCTTCAATCAGCTCTCCAATATATGTCAATTGATCAGCAACCTCCTTGACCTTTTTAACAAACTCAATGATGATTTGTTTTGTAGTCTTCTTCATCTAGTTGAACTCGTTCCAAAGATGGTTCTTCCTTGCCTTTGTACTAGCAAAAATAAAGTCTCTAGGGCATCCCAAGTCTCTTGAGATATCTTGTGCAAGATTACAACCACCACGTGCTAGAGAGATGACTCTCCTCCCAACCAAATTCCTCTATATATAGATAATAGCTCTTCCCAGGGGACTGCCTTCTTGGGCAGGTGGATACTAACCATCCACGTGTCAGCCATGTAACTACATGTGTGTCAAGTGTCCTAGTTAACCAGAGTTAACTAAAGTGGATGCTTCTAGAAGGTTCTAGAGCTCTTTGGGCAAAACTCTCCCCATGTACCCCATGGAAGTTGAACCCAAGACCTTCTCCTTCACACCCTTGAGACTTAACCACTAGGCTAAGTGGATCACTTGGTTACAAGAGTAAATGATCGTCCAGTAAGCCTAGACTCAAGATCTTTGGTCATACATATGGATTACCAAATGGTGTCCGATTTCAGATCCATGTGAACCGACTTGAAATATTTGGATGGTGATGTACCAGAGCGCACTCTCCTTCTCGAGAGCTCCATGACGATATCCTTGGAGTAGAAAACTGAGAATATGGGAGAAGAATAAAGAATGATAAAGAATACCCGAGTGTAAGTATACAAACTATACATCCCACCTGATGGGCATGTTACAAAGTATACAAGTGACTCTGTAAGATCAGGAATCAAGTAACCCCCATCAAGTGACAATAGTGTCGAAAGTTATCATTTGGTAGAGCTTTAGTCAAAGCATCTGCAACATTATCTTGAGTGTGAACCTTCTCAAGAATAATGCACTTATTGGTTAAGAAATCTCAAATGAAGTGATACCTCACCTCAATGTGCTTGGTGTTTGCATGATAGATCAGATTCTTAGCCAAAGCAATGGCACTCTGACTATCATTGAGCAAACGAGGTACATGCTGAGGTAAACCCATATCACAAGCAAGATGAGAAAGCCACAACACTTCCTTACATGCCTCACTTGTTGCAACATACTTTGTTTCTGTGGTGGAAATAGTTGTACATTCTTGAAGAAGAGATCTCCAAGAGATAGCACCTCTAGCAACATGAAAAATGTACCCTGATGTAGACTTGCGATTGTCCACACAACCAGCATAGTCAGAATCTGTGTAACCAATAATGGATGCTTCTACCTAAGCATAGACACTTGTCCTTAGTGCCACTCAGATATCTTAAAATCATCTTGACCGCTTCCCAATGTTTCTTGCCAGGATTAGACATATATATGCTCACAACTCCCACTGCAAATGCAATGCCTGGTCTCGTAGCTACCATAGCATACATGAGAACAGCAGACTGATAGGGAATTTTGGTCATGAATTCCTTTTCCTCATCTGATTTGGGGCAATCATCCTTGCTCAATTTCACATATGTGGGTAAATGTGTACTCAATGCCTTTCCACCCTGCACATTGAACCTGTGAAGTACTTTGGATATGTACTCACTTTGAGACAAGTATATGCATCTTTTACTCCTATCACGAGTAATATGCATGCCAAGGATATGTTTGGAATCCCCCAAATCCTTCATATCAAATGTCTAACTCAACTTCTTTTTGAGAATTGACAAATCATAAGAGTACTTCCCAGCAATCAACATATGATCGACATAAAGTATCAAGCATATCAAGCTACCATCTGAGCATCTCTTTGTGTAGAGACAATGATCCTCATTACTTCGAGAATAGCCTTGAGACTTCCTAAAATCATCAAAATTTTGGTACCATTGTCTAGGGGACTGTTTAAGTCCATAAAAGCTCTTCTTAAGCTTACAAACTTGACTTTCCTTGCCAGGAACTACATAACCCTCTGGTTGTTCCATATAGATCTCATCTGTAAGATCTCCATGCAAGAAAGCAGTTTTCACATCCCTTTTGACTAGCTCTAAGTCCTCCATTGCAACGAATCCAAGCAACATGCACAGGGTAGTCATCTTGACCACGGGAGAGAAGATTTCCTCGAAATCAACACCATGTTGTTGCTTAAAACCCTTTGCAACAAGTCGTGCTTTATACTTTGAAGAAGCACTATCTGATGTGAATTTCAGCTTATATACCCATTTACATGGTAAAGCTTTCCTACCCTTTGGCAAAGGTACTAAATCCCAAGTGCCATTCTTGTGAATAGAATCCAACTCACTGTTCATGGCATGCTCCCACTTGACATGATCCTCTGTCTGCATAGCCTCTTTGTAGCAAGAAGGCTCACCGACATCTGTTAGCATAACAAAATCTAAACCTGGAACATATCTATCAGGTGGATGTGAGACACATGTAGAATGTCTCAATGGTTGTTGAACAGGAACATGTGCAGACTGATCTGAATGGGCATTCTCTTGAACATCCCTATGTGCAGCATTTTTATGCATGCTAACCGGAGGACTAGTATCCTCAAACACCACTCTTCTCACTTCAACCTCCTTAATGGGTTGTTTATGCATCTTAGACTCATTGAAAATGACATCACTACTTCTGATCACTGATCATGTTTTAGGATCCCATAAGCGATATCCAAATTGTCCTTCTCAACCATATCCAAGCAAAATGCATTTCTTTGACTTATGGTCCAACTTTTATCTAAGATTCTTGGGTATATGAACGTATGCTTCACACCCAAAAACTCGAAGATGATCATAATATGGTGGCATCCCTGTCCATAATTCTTGTGCCACTTTCAGACCTTTGGCAGTACTCGGTGAAAGGTTAATCACATGAACTGCAGTCAATACTGCTTCTGCCCAAAAGCCTTGTGAGAGGTTTGCATGATGCAACATAGAGACTACTCAATCTTGAATAGTTCTATTCATTCTCTCAACTACACCATTCTATACTGGGGTATAAGGAGATGTAAACTCTCTACAAATCCCTCTAGACTAACAGAAAAGGTTGAATTCATGTGAGGTATACTCACCCCCATTATCTAAACGTAAAGCCTTAAGCTTAGTTCCTTTTTCAGTCTCAACTAAAGCAAGCCATTTTTTGAAAGTAGGGAATACCTCATCCTTCGATTTGATAGGATATACTCAGACTTTTCTAGCAGCATCATCTATGAAAGTGACAAAGTAAAGAGAACCACCTAAGGACCTAGTGGGCATAGGACCACACACATCTGTATGAATGAGATCTAAAGGCAGAATTGAAGAGTCAATGTGCATTCTATGCACATTTTTGGTTTGCTTTCCATATTGACAATGCTCACAAAATGAAAAATCAGAGAAAGATAACACAGGTAAGCAGCCAGAATGAGAAAGATTTTCCATTCCACTATGAGATATATGGCCCAAACAACCATGCCAAATACAAGCCATAGGTTGTTCAGTAACAGCTAACAAGTGTTCTTTCTATGATAAAAATAAAGGATAAAGTGAGCCAACTTTGCTTCCTTTTGCAATAACCATATTGCCCTTTGATATGCAAAAGGAAAGACCACCTTGTAACCAAGGTCATCAAGTTGACCAAGTGACATCAAACTGCATGACAATTGAGGTACATGGCATACATTATGCATAATAAATTTTGGACCATCAATGAACTGCACAACCACATCTCCAATCCCCACAACATCACACTGGTAAGAATCACCAAGTCTCACAGTACCAAGAGACTTTGCTGCATAATTAGATAACCATTCTCTATGTGGTGTTACATGGAAAGAAGCGCCAGAATATAGCAACCAGGTGTGGGAAAGAGAATTAGCCATAAGAGCCTCAGGTGACATAGTACTATCAAGTGTCAACACATCAGCATCATCAAAAATAGCATTATTTTCTTCAATCTTCACAGTCGAGGTAGATGGTGCATGTAACTGTTTAACATGCCCATCAACATTCTGTCCTTTACCTTTAGCATTCTTTAATGCATAATAGTCTTTCTTCATGTGTCCTTTCTTAGGACAATAATGGCATTCGATATCCATCTTCCTTGATTTACTTCTACTCTTATTCCGTTGACCATTCTTTTCCTTGTTCTTGCTTCTGCCACGTTGTTGATTCTTTCCTTGGTAAGAATCACGAACATTATATGCATCTCCACTTTGATTTCCAACCATAGACTTTCTACAAATCTCCTCACTCAAGAGTGCTCCACATATGTCATCATAGACGAGTTTACCACTAGGTGCACTATTGCTAATAGTTGTGCAAAATGTATCCCATGATGACAGCAAGGTGCATAATAGCAATACTGCTTTCATTTCATTATCCATGTCCATTTTTTTAGCCTCTAACTGAGAGAATATAGCATCAAACTCATTTAGATGAGGAGCAACACTATCTGTGTCCTTCATACGAAGTTCATATAATTTTCTCATCAGATAGACTTTATTTGATGCCGTGTCTTTTTCATATGCATTGCATAACTTCTTCCAAAGCTCCTCTGCACTTTCACAGTTTAATACTGTAAAGTAAACATTATCTGCCAGGTGCAAGCGAATGGTAGACCTGGCCATTTCATCTAACTCATCCCAATCATCTTCATCCATGTGAGTAGGCTTCTTTGAAATTCCCTTTATTGTCTTCCATTGCCTCCTTTGAATTAGCACATCTTTAATCTGATTCTTCCATAGAGCAAAGTTTGTGCCATCAAATTTTCGGATCTCAAAATGGTCTTTGCCCTCCAAGTTATAGCTCCTCCTTGGAACACTAGCACTAGACCCTGATCCACCAGATGTGCCTGAGACCTCTGATGCCATGATGGTAGAGAACTGAATGGAATGATAGTGGAGCTAGAAGAGTTCGAACACCAACGAATAAGTGTATCAAGGAGTAAATCGACCACTGTATAGTTGACAAAACCAAAAATTTGGAAAAATTTTGCCAGAGTATACTCTACAAAATGAGCATATGACCAGTGTCAAAATATCATAGAACTGCAAGTATTGACATGTTTGCCTGCATAGTGAATCATTGACTCCACTGCATATAATTAGTTACCCTATAGAAGCCAACTAGGCTTATCGAGCACCTATGAACAGCTATCATACATCTCCTATGGCAAGGTTGGGTAAGTCTTCCACCTGCATCACCAAAGAGACCCCAACATCTGGGTGTCTCCCAGTTAAGAAAACCTCACCACGACCCTCTTTATGAAATGTAAAAGGCTTTATGCAAAGAACGTAACTGTTATATCAATGACCACATGGACGTACATAAGTGGTATCCACAAAAGCATACATGATGTGTATGTGCTCAATAAATGCAGTAAAATGGCACTAAGAGGCTGAATGCATAGCCCAAAAACTAGCCAATAACACCTGCAAGTGTCTGTCAACTCTAATGTTTTTGGCTTAAAAAACTTGCATAAATTTGCAGCGGCTACTCCCACAAAAACTGAAATCTTTCAAGAAACCTGGAGTTTTACGAGTGTGGCTGCAAACCCGGCCCCAAATGTTGATATTTTATGTCAGAGAAGTACAAAGAACACTCTTCTTGATGTTCTTGGACCTGTATGAAGAGAACTATGTGCGGAAGTACTCCAAAATGGCTCCAAAAGTCACCCCAAAAATGCTTCAAAAATAGGCTCTGAAAGCAAAGAATGAAGCTTTCAGGGACCAAAACACGTTCAAGGTTATGTCAACCTTAGTCTTTCCCCTTCTTCAGACACCACAAGAGTGTAGCTTAGTGGCAAGAGATTTCCATCGTTAAGCGACCTCCAAGGGGAACAGTACTAGGATGGGTGACCTCACGGGAAGTACCGGGAACCTCTATATTCCTTGATCGTTGAGTTCCTCCCTCACGCACAACCAACAGCACCAATGGTGACTTCGGTGACTCGGATGACAAGGTATACCAAGGTCTATGCCTTGGTCGCCGCCTTATTTGTAACCCTTGGAGGAAGCCAGGGGGTGCTCGCTTCGCTCGCACAAAGGGAACAAAGCTTTTGCGTCAAACTTCTCTAATACTAGTGAAATATTTGGATGGTGATGCACCACAATGTGCTCTCCTTCTCGAGAGCTCCATGACAATATCCTCGGAGTAGAAAACTGAGCTCCTAATGCCACACACAGTACTCGATACAGAAGCTGCAAAATTATGCAGCAAAACATAGTATAGAGGGAGCACGAAGACAGACTTCTTAGGTCTTACAAATGCGGTCGAACTTACAGTCTGTGACTGACCAGGCCACTATATGTTTTAGTAAAGAACATATACAAAGAAGTGTCTAGTGGCCATTTGGCCTTTCACATGGACACTAACGGTAACATGACTGGACCCTTAGATCATAGACTTACTTTATTACATTCTTCCCCCCTTTGAAAATATTTTCATCCACAAAAATAGAGTTATATATCTACTATAGGCAACCATCAAGCCTCATGTTCTAAAACTGGAAGAACATGGTCATGTTCTAGAACTGGAAGAACATGTCTCATCTCCATGGTGGCATCCATGCCCAAATGATTCAAAAAATTATCTCGCTTTGCACTTTGATAAACTCCTCAAAGTACAAAGTAGTGAATGAATAATAAGGGTGGATCTAAAACATCCCTAGCCATTTCATTGTTTCTTTATGATACATAGCTATCACAAATTAGGAGTCCTGATTAGGAAAAGTAAGCCCTTCAAAAGTTATGTTCAATTTTCTTGCTCATTGGAATGGTAAGAAAATAGGACTGCTTGAAAATTTCCAAGATGACTCTTAGTTTAGGAGAAAAGTTAGAGAATCCTAATGGCAAGCCTAGACGTAGTCGTTAGCTTGTATTTATAAAATTGCATCCAAGTAAGTTGATAAAGTTTCCTTTGGAAGTTTTATATGATTCTATCCCCAGACGTGATAAGAATCTTAATAAAACCAAATGGAACTTAAATCAATTGAACTTTCAAGTTCAAAGGATAGTTGATATGTTCCAAATTTGAAAAAATCATGGAGCTTTTGAAGTTTTTTCTTTGATTTCATCTTGAAGAGTGATGAAAAATCAAAGAACTAAGTAAAGTCTGGCATCAATTGAACTTTAGTGTTCAACAGTTGGATGCTAAGTTCCATGACTACATTTGGATGCAAAGTTTTCAAAAAGCATGGAAACTTTATTAAGAACTTTTTTGAGGATGAGAAAAGTATGCTTGGTTTTGTTTAAGCTAAATAGAACTTAAAGAAGAAATTCAAGATTACAACCACCACTTGCTAGAGAGATGACTCCTCCCAACCAAATGCCTCTATATATAGCTCTTCCCAGTGGAATGCCTTCTTGGGCAAGTGGATACTAACCATCCATGTGTCATCCATGTAATTACATGTGCACCAAGTGTCCTAGTTAACCAAAGTTAACTCAAGTGGATGCTTCTAAAAGGTTCTAGAACTCTTTGGGCAAAACATTCTACCCATGTAGCCCATGGGGGTTGAACCCAAGACCTCCTTCTTCACACCCTTGAGACTTAGCCACTAGGCTAAGTGGATCACTTAGTTACAAGAGTAAATGACCTTCCATTAAGACTAGACTCAAGATCTTTGGTCATACATATGGATGACCAAACGGTGTCCGATTTCAAATCCGTCTCAACTGACCGGACCCTTAGATCATAGAATTACTTTATTACATCTTGCATCCTCTAATATGTGGTAATAGAAAATCAGAGATGGATTTGAGTATGTGTGAACTTTATTGAGCATCCCTTCAACACCAAAGTGTGAGCCTATCTGTTTCCTCTTGATTACATCCTCCTTTGGATGTTGGAATAGGCATTGCTTTATCACATGATACAATCCCATATAGATTTCTTCCTTGCAAATAAGCCTCCATTCTAATTTTCCAACCATCATAATTGTGTCTATCAAGCTTCTCAATCATTGATGGAAAGCCATCTCCCATCCTAAAGTTGCTCCAATACCATTGAAAGAACCTAGAGAAGCTTGGAGAGTTGAGTTGTCAAGTGGTGAAGTTGGTCTAGCAAATCAGCATAGGACCAGACCTAGCTCTTTGGATAGCTAAAGTAGACCTTGTATTATTGTGGTTAGTGCAATAAAACACAATAGGTACTTTGGAACATCAACAAGAACAAATTGATGCAAAACAGGTAACTTGCACCTTGATTAGCTCACAAAAACCTTCTAAAACTGGATGGAACCTGTGATTTCAAACATTGAGAGCAGTCATCAAAGTAACAATTGGAGATATTCCTCTTAAGGGAGTGTCATAAATAGGGTTAGATTGCTAAATTTCATAAAATCCCTAATTTATAACAACTAATGAAGGAGCAATCACCTTAAAACTGATTGGGTGTCATCTCAATTTCTCAGGGATGTGCAGAGACTAGCCTCGAGACTCAAAAAACTTAGATTTCTCTAAAATTAATGATCCAAATGACTTATCAATTTGTACACAAAAACTATACAGTTATACCTTTCCAATGAATGCTTAAATATTGGATATATAGCTCTATAGATAGAGAGCAACAATCTCTGCAAGTTAACTGAGTCTGAGGAAGAAGGACCAAAGAACAGAAATGGCACCAAGCAATGATCAAAAACTATATGTATTGCTTCAAATCAACACTCTAGTTAATATAAAAATATTTTGGAGTCTTTATATAGACTCTTGAGGAATGACCATGCCTTTTGTTCATGGATTTGAATTCAAAATCAGGCGGGTTTGGTGGTTTAGATTGATTGGAATCTTTTACTATAATCTAGAAAAAGAGAAAGTTGAAGTCATATCTAGTTTTTTATTGATTGATTGAGAATCAATCTCAACCACTTCTAACTTGTGGTGTTTAGGCCTTTTACTCTCTTCTTTTACAAAGGTAAATACCTTGAACCTTACAAAAAGATGATCATAAGTGATCAACCGATTAATAGAAAGAAAATATGTGCACATATGTGCTATTCTTCAAGGTACAGAAATATGGTAGATGGTGCCATACCATCCAAATGATGGATTTGATGTAGAACATATCCTCCCCAAGCATAATGCAAGCTTGATGTTCCAATAGCTCCCCCTCAAGCTAAAGTACACTTGATTCCATTCTTTAATAGGTTAAATACCTACCATAGCTTTGTATCTACAAAGCTTTATCCCATCAAGTGCCTTTGTCATCATGTATGCTATTTTCTTCTTAGTAGGAACAAATGAGATGTGAATTTCATTTTCAATAAGCTTCTCTCTTACAAAGTGGTAATGGACTTCTATGTGCTTTGTCCTTGCATGAAAAATTGGGTTTGTAGCTAGATACATGGAACTTACATTATCTCCAGGTAAGTGAGGTTTGGAACTTACAAGTCCCAAATCTGAGTACAACTCCTTGAGCCATATTGCTCCTTGAGTTGCAATAGTTAGATCTCTATATTCTGCTTCAGTTGAAGATAAAGAAATTTTTGGTTGCTTCTTTGAACGCCATGACACCAATTTTGAACGTGCAAATGCTAAGTATCCAGAGGTACTTCTTCTATCATCCTTTGCTCCTGCCCAGTCTGCATCTAAATAGATTTTGATATCCAAATCTCAAGATTAAGGATAGTAGATACCTTCATTAAGTGTCCCTTTAAGGTACTTGAGTACTCTCTTTGCAACATCCATGTGTGGCCTTCTAGGTGAGTGCATGAACTCACTAAGCACTCCCACACTATATCATATGTATGGTCTTTTGTGAGTAGCATATATAAAGGTACCAACTAAGCTTTGATACTCTTTAGGATCATCAATCTGCTCACCTTCATAAACACATAGATTATGGTTCAATTCCAAAGGTGAACTCACAATATTTTTGTTCTCCATTTTGAACTTGAGAAGTAGGACTTGAGAGTATCTTCTCTGAGTTAGATACATTCCTTCATCTGTATAAATCACTTGCATACCTAGGAAATATATGAGCTCACCTAACTCACTGATTTTGAACTCCTCTTGCTTATGTCTCTTGATCCTTTGAATGCCATTCAGATCATTACCTGTCGTAATAATATCATCTACATATATACATATATAATAACCTTGTTGTGATCCCTTTTGATGAATATTAGAGAAGGATCTGAGTTGCTAGGTTTGAACCCTTGATCTTGAAGGTAGGTAACCAACCTGTAATTCCAAGCTCTAGGAGCTTGTTTCAATCCATACAATGCTTTCTTAAGTCTACAAACATAAGATAAACTATTAGGGTTTTAAAACCTGGTGGTTGTGACATGTATACCTCTTCACTTATCCAACCATTTAGGAATGCATTTTTTACATCAAGTTGGGGGAGTCTCCAATTTCTTGCAGCAGCTACACTTATCAATGTTTTGATTTTAGTCATCTTTACAACTGGTGAGAATGTTTCCTCATAGTCTATACGGAGAGTTTGTGAGCATCCTTTGGCAATTAATCTTTTCTTCTACCTGCAAACTGATCCATCTAAGTTTCTCTTAGCTTTATATACCCATCTTCAACCAATTACCTTTTCATTGGGTGACATTGGAACCAAATCCCAAGTGTCCATCCTTCAATTTATTTATTTCTTATTTCATGGCCTTTTCTCAATTAGGGTTTCCCTTTGCCTCTTCATAGGTTGAGGCCTCCTTTGAAATTGATTCCTTTGCCAAGTAGATTGAATGCTTTGTAACAAATGTGGAATCATGCCCATACCTTTTTGGTTGTCTTTTCTCCCTTGTTGACCTTCTAGGTGCTTGAACAACCTATTACAGTACATCAAGTGATTCAGAAAGTGACATTGAAGTAATTGCCTCATCAAGTTCCAACGTAATGAAAAATCCCAATCTCGATATGCAAGTAGATTGGATGTCTAAGATTGAGGATGAATTCAAATTTTGACTCACCTTGATGCACACTAATACATTAGGAGTTTCCATCTATACATATGGTTACATGCAATCTATTGTTGGACTTTGAAAGGTCATGGATCTAGCTCTCTCGAACATCATCATAGTCAAATTAGGGATAGTTATTAGAGCATAAGATGAGAGCCTATTACATGGTTAGGGATAGACCTAAACAAATAACTCTATAGGGGGTAGAAGTCCCATAAAATATGAGCTCCAATCTATAGTCAAAACAATCTCAAAATAGAGTTGATCCTAATAATCTATCTTCATTAACTAGGACCATACATGGGAGCAAGCTAATTCATAATGGATTATCTCTAGAAGTTTACTTTGTGGTAGCCTCAAAAGAATCCCTTTGGGATTTACCATCACCTATTGGTAGAGGTCCTTACCATTTGGTTCTTCATGAGTATAGGTATGTAGATCCGCTTCTACTACCCATGTTCCGAGATGATAGGAACAAACCATTTTTTATGATTGAGGTAGATGGCCAACAACATTTTACACATCATGGCTAGTCAAGTTTTGTAAATGGTATTCCGAGATGGAAGTCATTTTGAATCAAGGTCCAAAGAATCCCAATCCCTTGACTTGAAGGGTTCCAATCAATCCTGAATTCACCATTGTAGCACCTACTTCAAGTGTTTCATCTATGAATACTACTATAATGACATAGACTACTCCTATCTCAATAGCTCAAGCAATGGTTGTCTCAACTCCTTTGACCATAGTCACATCTATGCCCTTGAATATGATTACCACATGGCAACATGTGCCCACTACATCTTTGAAGACAATTCCGTAAACAATGTCAATGCCAAGTATGCCACCACCACCCTAACCTACTATTCCTCCTACATTCCCACAACGGGCACCTCGTATGCCATATTTGACAAACCCATTAGGCCAAAAAGTTTCTATTGTGCCACAAGCCATTTTCATTTCTCAATGCTTGGCACACCATCCTCAAATGCCATAGTACGAACTCTAAGACTAGATTTCGATAGAAGGCTTATACCTTCCCAAGTGTCCAAGTGTATGCAAGAGTATTATGAGGGACAAGGTGAGCCTCAAGCACATGATTTTAAACTTAGAAAAGTCTTAAGGGTGAACAAGTTGATGGCTATTTCACACAATATGAATTTTTTGGACTCACCTTGAAAAAAATTGTTATCATTAGTGTCCATGTGAAAGGCCAAATGGCCATTGGAAACTTTTGTATATGTCCTTTAATAAAACATATAGTGGCATGGTCAGCCACAGATTGTAAGTTTGACTACATTTTGTAACACCTAGGATATGTGTGCTTGTGCTCTCTCTATACTATGTGTTTTCTATGTATTCTAAAGCCCTTAGCAGAGTACTATGTGCAGTGTCTAGAGCTTGCTTGTCTACTACAAGGGTATCATCTCGAAGCTCTCAAAAAAGAGAATCTACCATGGTGCATCACCATTGAAATACTTCATTGGTATCATAGCATTTTTTGACATAAAAGCTTTGTTGTTTTTGTGAGAGAACTTGCCCGTGCAACCAAGGGTTATGAATAAGGTGGAAACCAAGGCATAGACCTTTGCATACCTTGTCATTTGAGTCACCAAAGCCACCATTGGTGCCGTTGGCTATGCGCAAGGGAGGACTTGAACGATCAAGGAAGATGAAAGTTCCTTGTACTTCGTGCAAGGTCACCCATCCCAATATTGTTCCCCCTAGAGCTCACTTAATGGCAATCTCTTGCCACTAAGATAAACTCTTCTAGTGTTTAAAGAGGGGGAAAGACTAAGATTCACATTACCTTGAACATGTTTTAGGGCCTTCAAAGATTCATTCTTTTCTTTCAAAGCCTATTTTGAAGTATTTTTGGGGTGATTCTTAGAGCCATTTTGGAGTACTTTCACACATTGTTCTCTTTACACAGGTTCAAGAACATCAAGAAGGGTGTTCTTTGTACTTTGCTAACAACAAATATTCATCTTTAGGGTTGTGCTTTTAGCCAAACTAGTAAATCTATAGCTTTCTTGATAGCTTTTTAGTTGTGGTGGGAGCATCCACTACAAGTTTCTGTAGGTTTTTGAGCCTAAAGAACAGAGTTGATAGACACTTGCAAATGTTTTTGGCTAGTCTTTTAGCTATAAATTCAGCCTTTCAATGTCATTTTACTACACGTATTGAGCACATGCACACTATGTATGCTTCTATGTGGTCATTGATATAGTGGTTATGTTTTTTCATAAAGCCTTTGACATTGATAAAGAGGATCATGGTGAGGTTTTTTTCACTAGGAGACACCCAAATTCCAGGGTCTCTTCGGTGATGTAGGTGGAAGACTTACCCAGCCTCACCATAGGAGATGTATGCTAGTTGCTCATGTTGGAACATCAAGCTTGCACTATGCTTGAGGTGGATTTGATCTACATCAAAAACTATGGCTTGGATTACGTCAAAAAATATCCATTCATTCACCGTTGTAAAAGCCTAGATCTTTACACATGTAGAAGGATAGTGATGGTTGAGTTGCATTCAATCAATCAATCAATCAATCACCTAAAAGTAGATCAAAGTAGATCTTCACTTTTCCAAGATTGTAGGAAAGTGAATTGATTCCCTCCAACAACTCTTGCCACCTTCATTTGAATTCAAAATCCACTTGTAGAAGTCGTGGATCACTTCTAGAGTCTATATAAAGACTTCAAATCACTTGTACTATACATGGAAGCAATATACATACACTTGTGACCATCATTGTCTTGCTCCTTCATTTCTTTGCATCATCTTCTTCACCAATAGTAATCTTGCAGAGGTTGTTGCTCTCCTTGTAGAGTTCTAATTGGATGACAGATGGCTCATTGGAAAGATGTTAGTGTCTAGTTTATTCCTATAAATTTTTATAGCATTTTGTTCTATAGATTGGGAGAAATCACAGTTTTTTGATCTCAGGGTCAATCTCTATGTATTCTTGAAAAATAGAAGTACCACTATTGAGTGTTTGATTCATTCCAATAGCATAATTTGCTAATTCCTTATACTCTTGTGCATTATATACACTCAACCCTATGTGTATCACTCCCATCAAAGGATTTTGTCTAATTGTTATCAAGTTGGTCTCTATGAGCATTTGAAGTTCATTGTCTCTTCCATAGATAATAAATTTTTTTGAGCTAGTTGATGCACGAACCTATTTCTTTTGTATCGACTCTTTCTCCTTCATGCTCCAAAGTACATAGTGCATTTTATTGCACTTATCACATGCCTATAAGGTCTATTTTAGTCTCCATAAGCTCAAGGGTTGGTCTTGTGCTGGTTGGTTGGACCAAACTTCATCGCTTCGCAAGTCACTTTTCTACTACCTACAAGCTTCTCCAAGTTCTTTCAGCTCATAGGTGCTCGATAAGTCTAATTGGCTTCTTTTTGTTAACTAATTATATGCAGTGGAGTCAATGATTTGCTATGTAGGTTCACATGTCAGTACTTGAAGTTTTATGAGCTTTTGACATTGTTCATATGCTCGTTTGTAGAGGAGAATTTGGCAAAAAAAATCTAGATTTTTTGTTTTGTCAATTATATAGTGGTCAATTTACTCCTTGATACACTTATTGGTGTAGCACATATATTCACACACAATCCTTCTGATTGTTCATTTCTATTCATTAGTCCATTTTTCTAGGGAGGCTCTATTAAATTTTTCCTAAAATTTGACACTTAATCATCCTTTTTTGAGCCTTAGTGGTTTTTGGACTCTTCTAGCTCCATTATCATTCTAGTCAGTTCTCTATCATCATGGCATCAAAGATCTCAGGCATGTCTAGTGGATCAAGGTCTAGTGCTAGTGTTACCAAGAGGAGATACAACTTGCAAGGAAAATACCATTTCGAGATTTGAACATTTGATGGCAAAAACTTTGCTTCATGGAAGAATCAGATTAAAGATGTGTTGATTCAAAGGAGGCAATGGAAGCCACTAAATGGAATCCCAACTTTTGAAGAAGTTATGCAATACATATGAAAAAGAACGGCATCAAATAAAGTGTACCTAATGAGAAAGTTATATGAACTTTGCATGAAGGACACAAATAGTGTTGTTTCTCATCTAAATGAGTTTGATGCTATATTCTCGCAATTGCAGGCTTAGAAAATGAAGATGGATAATGAGATGAAAGCAATCTTGTTGTTATGCACCTTGTTATCATCATGGGATACATTTTTCAGAGCTATTAGTAATAGTGCACCTAGTGGTAAATTGGTCTATGATAACATATGTGGAGCACACTTTTTTATAAAATGCATCCATGTATGAAATCATGTGCATTACCAACACATTTTCTTTACTAAACCACACACTATACAAGAAGGTCCAAAACTTATAGTTACACTTGGGAGTGAGATTGAGGATTGAGTTGCACTAGTGTTAAATCCACCCAAAAAAGTGAATCGATAGTACAAGGTGAAGTAAAAAAAAATCACTATAGCCTCTTCTTCTTAGACAAGTGAAGCAAGAATCTTTGGTGAGGAAAAAGTGTGGATTCCAAGAAGCCTTATGGATGCTCAAATAAATCAACCACAAATTAGGATTCCTAAGACATTAGCTATACAATCGATAAGGAACACTCACAAGAAGTAGGATACTAGGAAATCAAATAATGAATCTAAACCAGCATGAAGAAAAGTTATTAAAAGAACATCAATCTTTGGATGCGCAAAGACAACCGATCAAGTATATATGGGAGAAAGAAGAATATCAATGCAAAAGTTCAAAAAAAGATGGATACATAAAGAAAGTGGTCCTAGTTGTAACACGTTATCAGAGCCCCCATGCACAACACAATAAAAATATGTTGTCTCCATGGAGCGACCAATCAATGGTATGAAGATTGTTTATGACAAGATGGAAGTACACACACCTAGAGCAAGAGATACAAGCACACACATAGGTACATGCATGCACACACATACTCATGAGTAGGCAAGAGGTGATGTGTTCGAAGAAGCTCTTGTATTGATCAAGATTAGAGTACAAAGAACACAAGAGGTCTAGTCTTAAATAAGTTAACCTTTGAAAATGAGAGCTCTTTAACTTTTATAGTTTTTACAAGAGCTTTGTTCACATTGTAGTATTTCGCCTAGTTTTAAAAATAGTGTCCATAAGCTACTTGGAGGTTGAAACTATGTCTAAAAATAATGAAATTTGGTGTGCTTATTCTATTTATTCCTTTGAAGCTCGAGTACTACTCGGATTTTACAATGTAGACTTGAAGTATGAGAAAATTCTTTTTTTGCTAAAAATAGGCAATTTTATAAAGAATTTGGGTAAAAAATGGGAAATGACCTATTATAAGGGAATTTGAGATGAGAAAAATTGGTATCCGCTTTCCTTATTCACTTCCATGCTTGTATTCCTTTTTTACCACATTATAATTTTCCTTAATCTAAGTGTTGATTACTTTGACTTTAGGCTTTTTGGCCAATTTTTTAGCTTCCTCCAACACTCCCCCCTCCTTGCTTTCTATCATCCTAGATAGATGTCTTGGTGGCATCCAAGATGATTATGGGCATCGATGCATAAAAGTCAAGTTTTGAATGTTGTCATCGTAGGATATTAATTTGCACTTGCAAGTCCTCTTAAATAGGTAGATTGCATCTTTTTGGAAACTTTTTTTGAATTTTTTGAATGTCTTTTATGTGCACCCTCAAAAACAAAAATAAATGATGTGCAAAAAGAAACAAAATAAATTGGGGTGGTTTTGAATTCGGATAATCTTTGCAATTGAAGAGAATTATGCCACTTCTCTTATAACTTATATGTTCTTATTTGTGAGGGTTACCTAAAAGAAAACATTAGGAAACCAAGTATTACAGGTGATGTGTATCCTTAGATTGCAAGGTTTCACTCTTGTGCATGAAATTTGAACAACCATGTCTCATACAAGGTCATGCAAAGTGGCCCTATATTAGATACATGCTATAAGTGGAATTGACCTGAATGGTAGAAGAGATAGGGTTGTGCATAAAGCACATGGTTCGTGCATGAAGAGGTTTCTTCTTCATGATAAAGAAACTTTTTATGTCTGAGTTCATGTATCATTTAACTTAAACTGCTAGATGGCCATTGTTAATAGTCAATATTGAAAAGAAAAAAACCATATATGTACATATATATGTGTATGCATTTTCTTTCAAAGCATATGCATGAAATACAAGAGTGTCAGATGCATGTGCATCATGAAGATCTAAAAAACAGTTCTTGTAAGTATTGTGCACACTTTCTAATGGTGAGTGGCTTCTTTTGATGAGTGTTGAGCCCATCAAAGTCATATTGGTCAAAGTCAGCTGTAGTCAAAGTCAAAAGGTCAAAGTCAAATTGGTCAAAGTCAACAAAGTCAAGGTCAAAGTCAACTAGTGCAAAGTCAAAGTACTAAGGTGCAGGTGTCAAGTGCACAGGTAGTGCACAATTAATTGTCCACAAAGGGTAAACTGGAGAAAGTGGGTTGCAGGTTGCAGAGGTATTTTCTCTAATTTCCCTAAGGTTCAAAGTGTTTGTAAAGTGTTTTGGAAGGTTCAGGTGAACCCTCCCTTATGTGCACATTTGAAGGATTAAAATGAAAATGTGAAGGTATGTGAAGCGGCAGAGCATACGCAGAAGTGAAAGTATGGCCCCCCATTAATTTTTTGTTCAAAGTGTTTTTAAAGTGTTTTGGAAGGTTCAGGTGAACCCTCCCTTATGTGCACATTTGAAGAATTAAAAGGAAAATGTGAAGGTATGTGAAGCGGTAGAGCGTATGCAGAATTGAAAGTATGTCCCCCCATTAATTTTTTGGTTTTAGTCTAAAGTCACCACAGGACAAAACAAGGAGTCGTTGGCTGCCACTTGTAAAGACAATCTTGGGACATCAAAGTGAGCACCAAGATACTCTTGCAGTTAGGAGCGTACGTGAATCGACACTCAAATCAAGGCAAGGACCATTCTAGAGTAAGCAAGAGTGAGCATAGTCTAAGTGGAGCAAGAGAGAGAAGTGCAAGAGACACACAGTGTGCGACGCAGAGAAGTGAAGTGCAAGGTGTGCATGAAGAGTGACCAAGGAAGTGTGCAGAGGAGTGCTAAGCTTGTCCCCCAAGGATCCCAAGGTCTTACTGAAGTGTGCGCACGCCGACAGAAGGTATCCATCCCTCCCCCTTAGTGGAAGCTTGGTGCAAGGTGTGCACAAGAGCAGGCTTGTGGAAGGTGGAGGTTTGGTGCAGAGGAGGCCGGCAGCAACAAGTCCCTTGGGTATTTGGTATTTTGTAATTGAGCACTCTGTGGTATTTTGCACAGAAGCATTAGTTGTATTGTGCTTCAACCTTGTATTTGTCTTACTGTAATCAATCGACAGAGGCTTCCAGTGTGTATTTTCTCTTTTGGTCTTCCCCTCTTCTCCTACAAACACTCAAATCCCTTCTTGTCTAAGAATCCCCCAACAATGAGTGACCAATGAAGAAATGACTATTAGTTTGGAAGAGGAGTCCCCTTTTGTTTATTTGACCCTAGGTTCTTAGGCTTCCTTGGAATCAGTGTAGATTGAGGCTAAAGGATAGATTTTGGAACCCATATATGATATTGGTTCTTATTTGTACTAATGACCTTGGGTATCCAAATCTTGGTCACTAAAGCTTGTGGATTCCTATGTCATGATCAGATTTCTCAAAGTGTTTTTTGACTAGGAGCCTCATTTTTTCTTGTGAACAGTAGAAGAATCCTCAAACTTTGCTACCAATTTTTTGGGCACCCAGATCTATGATTGAGATTTTTTTGTTTCTCCAAGAGGGTTGAGTAATCAATATTTTTTAGCCACTTGAGATTTTTCTTTTCTTAGGTTCTTTGGTGGCTTCTATAACTTCCTAGGTTTTCTCTTTTCTTTAGGTTGATTAATAGGTGGCATTTTCTATATATCTCGAGCATTAGAGATAGACTCAAGAATTTTGGGACTCTCTTTTTGTATCAAGCGATTTAGTGAGAAAGACATGAAGAGAGATATGACTGAGAAAGGCATGAAGAGAGATATGATTGAGAAAGACATGAAGAGAGATATGACTGAGAAAGACATGAAGAGAGATATGACTACATGTTTTCCTTCCCACTTAAGGATCAGCTTGCCCTTGGCTAGGTTTAGACATACTAAATTGTCCAATAGCCAATCTTGTCCAAGTATAACTTGTTCAATTACATCATCATCTTTGCATACTAAAAATTTTATTGATAATCTGCCCTTGTCCAAATGCATGGGAAGTGTAACTTCTCCAATACATCAAGTTTGAATACCTCCAAAGCCTATCAAGTAGGTTTCAATGGGTCATTTTAAGCTTCAAATTATGTATGAGACACATCCTGATCACATTAGATGTAGCACCTCTATGAATAAAGAATTCAACATATGCTTAGGAGAGTACCCTAAATGAGTAGCAATGCATGGTCTTGTATCTTTGATCGGCTTTGCATTTGAAAGTAGCTGACACATAACCATGGAAAAGGCTTTGGGTCAAATAAATGACTTCATGGAAATTTCCTTGTGCACATTAGAGTGCATGTTTTGATCTATATGCTTTAATAACAACCTTTTCTTATGTATATGCTCGAAGGATTCTTGTTGATCTTGGGCTTTGATACATTGTCCTTCTTCATGTCTATTAGGAGCCACTTATAATTGTCTCAAGGTTTCTATAGTGAGTGGTTTTTGGTAGGAATTAACTCTACAATCACTTATATATTTGGGGAAAGATATCACATTCAAGTGTGGCTAATTGGATGGCTCCACTAGGTGATATACAATGTATCATGTAGGGTCCATGACCTCATTTTTGCAGCTTCCTATCATGATATTTCAAAGTGTAAACAAGTACAAGGTGATCTTCTTGTAGATTCTTATCCTTTATTTGTGCATCAAAATACCCTGTTTGCCTCTTTTTATGACCACAGATGCATGTAGCATTCTTAAGGCATGTCTCTTGAATTGCATCAAGTTTATCTACCAAAGCAAATAGCTAATGAACAATCCATTCATATTCTCTTGCGAGTTTACGACTCGATACAAGGAAACTGATAAGCAAGATTGCATGTTTTCTGTATACATAATTTAAAGGGTTAGCTTCCAAGGCCATCTTGTAAGCAACAAGATAGGCCCAAATTGCATGGTCTAGTTGCTTATACCAGTTCAAGTTTCTTTAATTTAGAAATTGCATCAAAATTGTGCATAGCACTTTGTTGCAACTCTCACCTTAACTGTTTTCTTAGGAATGATATGGAGATATTTTGTGGACAATGAAAAGGACTTTCAATAAATACTCAATTACTTTATTGACAAAGTGAGTACCTTGGTCACTAATTATCTCAATGGGGAGGCCAAATTCGGTAAAAATTTGCTCGAATAAAAATGTTATAGTGGTTTAAGCATCAGCTTTAGTTCTAGAATGTGCCTCTATCCATTTGGTGAGATAACTTGTTGTTGCTTTAATGTACTCGGTGTAAGATCCTTTGGCAAGTGGTTTAATAGGAACAATAAAATTTATCCCCTCATTTAGCAAATACACATCTTGTTAATATTGGTCTTAAAGACATCTGATCTCGATTGAATGGATACTAAGCTGTTTGGCATTTATCACACCTACTCATGAGTATTTGAACATCCATGCATAAGGTGGGTCAACATAGACTAGCAAATAAACTCATTTGAAATATTTGATCTACCAAGAAATGTCCACAGATAGTGGTATAGTGTGTGGCTCTCAATAGTGGAAAATAATAATCTTCATGGACACATAGGCATAGGAAATTATCCTTACCTTGCTTGTATAGCATATTTCCAATAAGAGCATAGTCTCAACTCTCTTCTTGTCAGGCTCGTTGTTTTGTTATATTCTAAATCCATGAGGGGCATACAAAAACATAGTATAGAGTAGTGTGCTATGTGGATGGAATGACCTCTCAAGTAGAACAGGCATTTATATCATCATGTATTGTCCATTTGAGTTTGGCCATTATACAACATTTCTATGTATTTTGTGTAAAGTCCTTGATTTTGGAAGATTCCCACAAAAAGCGTCCATGTGAACTTTGCCTACTAGCATTATATGCTCATCCTCAACATGCAACATGAAAGGCCACCATTTATGTCACTATGATATAAGCAATCAACATTAATGTGCAAGTTCGTAGCTTTCATTACCTCCTCTTTAGTGAACTACACATAAGGATGGGCTAGACCAAAAAACAGAACAAGAACTACTAGATCAACCCATTTTGGTATTGTTTCAAGATTGAACAAGTATGTATTCCATGAGTAATCATTTATTGATTTGTGAGGGCCAACAATTTTTATACTTGATAAGTAATTGTCTCCAACATGAGTTCTACCCTCTTTGACTACCACTTTGAAATCATAATCCATTAGGAGAAGGAACCACCTTACTAACCTCCATGTAGCACAAGGTTATTGATTATGTATAGTAGAGATTGATGATCTACAAAGATTTTAAATGTGTGCCTATAAATTGTCACAAGTTCTTTACTACACGGACCATACCAAGTCCCTCTCTAAATAGCCTGTGGTATAATTTTCTTCGCTTGGGGTAAGTTGACAACTTGTATATGCAATTGTGAAGTGCAAATTTCCCTCATTTGTAGGTTGTACTAAAACGCATCCAATTGCATAATTGAGCCATCCATGTGAATATGGAATGGTTTTTTCCAATCTAGGTCCTTCAAGATAAGTATTGATATGAGAATTTTAAGTTCTTGGAACAAGTTGGTGTAGATCTGCTCGATTGATTCCCAAATGACATCAAGTGATGCAGATCAACTTTAAATATGTCATTTCCAAGTATGTTTACCCATCACACGTATGAAGACATGTCTCATGAAGCTATGAAGTCTAGAAATGTACTCAACAAGAATAGCATCCCACATACATGCACTTAAAGCCAAGAAATACACATCAAATGCACATAAAAACACTTACCATAGGTGGGCATGGGGTTGGGACACCTTAAGCAAACCATGGAAGCTCCAAATGAAAGAGAAGAGGTCAACAAGGAAGACGCACGAAATTCTATTCAAATAAATGAAGAATCCTTATTAAATTAGGGTTTTAATCTTTTATATTAAAATTCATGACCCTTTTCACATGTGTTTTTGGTAAATTAACTTAAACTTTTTGGTTCTATTGATCAATAGGTGCTCAAAATAAATCCAAAAAATAATAGAAAATTTCCCAAAGAGTGAGAGATCACTAGCAAAGCTCAAGGAATCATTGGCAAGTAACCTCTTTAAAAAAGTTCAAAATGTACATGAAATGAACTAAAATCTATGTAGATATATGTGTTACTTGGTACCTCTTGATCCATACTCTCTTTTCTCTAAAATCATCTTATTGCTTGGCTATGTCCCAAGAGATATGGCATGCACTTCATGGCCCAAATATTTTGGTGGGCCTCTTCTAGCCTTCCATCTTTCCTTCAAGTATTTTCTTCACATCTGCCTCTTTTACTTACTTTGGCCAACAACTCCCCCTCGTAGTCCTTATCATCATCAACAAGCTTGTGATGGATCTTGGCTTGGTCTATAGATGGTCAACCTTATCTTTAATTTCTAGATCATGCTTCTAGTTATTTCTAGTCAACTACATAACATGGTTTTGCCATGAGAAAGCTCTTCTGCCCCATTTAATTTGTATTAAATTGGAGGCGGCTATGTCCATTTAGATGGCATTAAAACTACAAGAATGATTGTGAGGTAATTTACAAATACACTCAAAATGCTTTTCAAAAAAGCTAGAGTGGAATGCCTCTTTGAATGTAGCAATGTGATGGCTAATGCACAATGAGGCATTTTAATGCAGGGTTTGGGTAAAATAAAAAAGGAGCAAAGTAATGCTATGAAGAAACCCTTGCAATTTGATGTCGAGCATAGGATCTGCGGGGAATGTAGTGAGGCATACTTCAATAGTTCATAAGATTTTAACCAACATTTGATAAGTTCGATCAGGTAGGCTCCATGCATCATCCTCCTTAAAATCTATTGTAGTACACATATATTCAAGAGTTATTGCATTCTTCTTCAAAGATCCCATCTATGGATAGTTGAGCCAATATTTGGTGGTGCATTATTGCACTCACATGATGCCATACCCAGGCCATGAGCATCTACGTAGAAATGAAGCAAAACTAGATTATATTTTACATATTCTGGGACTTGATTGAATGTCAGCATAGCATCCAATGTTTTTTTTGTAGGCTATACCTCTAGAGGAGATTAACTTATTGAATCTGTTCTCTTGTGATATTCCCAACATCTTCCTCTTCTAATTTACATTCCTAATTTGCTTCAATCCATATTCTTTCTTTTATGCATGCTTGAGCCCTTGATTAGATGTGTCCATATGTTAGAGGGAATTTTGATATTGTCTTGATGGTGGATCTTGCCCATTCACCTTGAAAGGTATGGATCAATGCACTTTAGTTCAAAATCATTCCACAACTCCTGCATTAGATAAATCCTTTCTTCCTGTACGTTGTCGATGGCACGAGTCTCTATATCTTCATGTATATTATCATCTATTTCTATGGGCTGAGAAATGATGGTGGATCCATGATCTACTTTTTCATTGTCCAAAGCCTCAATAGGAACTTCAATGCCTAATCTTTGATGCATGATGTTCTTCATTATCTTTTTGGGGTTTTGGTAGGATGATCGGTTGATCTTGTGCTTTTGGCTATGTGACAAGCAAATTAGATGGTTTGTACATTGTCTTGAGGTAGTTGATCTCTACCTTTTGACTTGCTAGTTGTGCTCATAATGTGTTACTTTATTCTTGGAGTGCTACTAATGATGGATTTTTGGTAGAAGGGAGGCATAGGAAGGTTGTGTCTTTGAATAACTTAGCCCTCAATTCATCTCTTCAATGCTTGGCTTTCTTCGAATTAGCATAAATCTTGTGATATTCATCCTTGGTAATAGCTAATCATTGTTTATTTGCATGTAGATGGATTTTGAGTTTGTCGATAGTACCTTTAGACAACTTACTTTCTTTGTGTAGTGTCTCCTAGAGATTTTGAGTCTTTTGTTGGCTTCTTTCCAAGTTTAATAACTATGCTTGAAAGTTTTGCTTTTCCTATTGTGACGTGGACATTTGTGCTTGAGCTCTTTGATGTTGGAGCTAATCTTTAGTAAACTCTTCAAAGCTTCCTGGCACTCCCCTTCTAGTTGCTCATCTTCAAATTATGTTTCTTGTGTCATGCCAAATTCCTATGCTTGTTGTTGTTCTTTTACTTATGCTTGAATTTCTTGGGAACTTCTTGCTTCTATGTGAGGTTGTGCTTTCTTCATAATTGTAACTTGACCAATAGTCGCTCCACAAGGTTGGGCATCCATGCGACTTGTTGAAATGATATATGGTTGCTACAAAAATTATTTGGAATTTGAAATTGGCAAGATAGATGCTTGAATTCATGAAGATGGAACTTTGATCATATTCGAATTATGTGGAATTGAGAATGATAGTAATGATGAGGGAAAAATAGAAAAAGTTGAATATGATATGTGTGTTTGAAATGAAAAGGGTGGTGGCACATATGGTTCAATGAATGATGATTGAGATTATGAGTGATTCCCAATTATTGAAGAGAAAAAAGAATCATATAGTGATTCTAGTGCATGTGTGATGGTTGAGTGACATGGTATTAATGTGTGTGTGCTTAGGGGTGGATTAGTGTATGTGGAATTTGGATCTAAGCTAAGACTTTTATCAATATTTTGCTTTCTTTTATCCTTGGAGTATGGTTGTGAAGGAACCAGTGGGATGGATATTGTGGAGTGGGCTGAACTGGGTGCAACAAGAGTGGAGTCCACTTCAAGTGCAATGGGAGTAAGTGCAATTGTGGTGGGAATGGGAATAGTAGTGTCAATGGTGGAGGTGATGGTGGTTTCCTCATCAATGGCACATGTGATGTGCTCGCCCACCCAAGGCTTTCTCCAAGACTTACGATAGGGGAAAGGCTTATGATTAAGGCAGTGACCAAGGCATAGACCTTGGTGTACCTTGTCATCTGAGTCATTGAAGTCACCGTTGGCATTGTTGGCTACATGTGAGGGAGGACCTCAACGATCAAGGAAGAGGGAGGTTCTCAGTACTTCCCAGGAGGCCACCCATCCCAATAGTGTTCCCCCCAAAGCTCGCTTACAATCTCTTACCGCTAAGCTACACTCTTGTGGTGTTTGAATAAGGGGGAGGACTAAGTTTCACATTACCTTGAATATGTTTTGGGCCCTTAAGGCTTCATTTTTTGCTTTCAAAGCCTGTTTTGAAGCATTTTTTGGGATGAACCTTAGAGCCATTTTGGAGTACTTTCACACGTAGTTCTCTTCACACATGTTCAAGAACATCAAGAATAGTGCTCTTTGCACTTCTCAGACAATGAATATTCATCTTTGGGATTGTGTTTTTAGCCACACTAGCAAATATATAGGTTTTTGAAAGGTTTTGAGTTGTGGTGGGAGCACCCATCACAAGTTTATGCAAGTTTTTGAGCCTAGAGAACAGAGTTGATAGACACTTGTAGGTGTTGTTGGCTAGTGTTTGGCTTGTGAATTCAGCCTTTGAGTGCCATTTTACTGCATATATTTAGCACATACACACTATGTATGCTTCTATGGATACCGCTTATGTATGCATGTATGTTCATTCATATAGCAGCTACATCTTTGCATAAAGCCTTTGACATTGATAAAGAGGGTCCTAGTGAGGTTTTGTTAACTTTAAGACACACAGATGTTGGGGTCTCTTTGGTGATCAAGGTGGAAGACTTACCCAACCTCACCATAGGAGATGTATGCTAGTTGTTCATAGGTGCTTGATAAGCCAAACTTTCGCTTAACTGATTATATGCAGTGGAGTCAGTGATTCACCGTGCAGCTTTACATGTCAATACTTGCAATTTTATGATATTTTACACTTTTCATATGCTCATTTTGCAGAGGAGACTCATGCAAACTTTTTCTAGAGTTTTGGTGTTGTCAACTATAGTGGTTGATTTACTCCTTGATACACTTATTGGTGTGAGCACATCTATCTCACCTAATCCTTTTGATTGATCATTATTGTTCATTAATCCATTTTTCTAGGGAGACTGTTGATTTTTTCCCATAACCTGACACTTGGTCATCCTTTTTTTAGCCTTAGTGGTGTTTAGACTCTTCTAGCTCCATTATTCTTCTATTTAGTTCTCTATCATCATGGCATCTGAGATCTCAGGCACACCTAGTGGATCAGGGTCTAGTGCTAATGTTCCCAAGAGGAGCTACAACTTGTAGGAAAAGACTATTTTTAGATCCAAAAATTTGATGGCACAAACTTTTCTCTATGGAAGAATCAAATTAAAGATGTGCTGATTCAAAGGAGGAAATGGAAGCTAGTAAATGGAATCTCAAAGAAGCTTACTGACATAGATGACGATGAATGGGATGAGTTGGATGAAATAGCTATGTCAACCATTAGATTATCCTCCATGGAAATATACTCTCTAATTTTATTGACATGAAACACTGGATGGACTCTGCAATCTGGAGGAAGCTCTAATCGGTATGCAACATCACGAAGATTTTTAACTATCTTCCAAGGTGCATAGAACCTTGATGAAATCTTAGTACAGTTCCCTATGGATAGTGAAGTAGATCTAGCTGGCACTTGATTAAAAAATCTATCTCCTTCCTCAAAGACTCTAGGAGATCTCTTCCTTTCAGCATATTCCTTTGCCCTGTTAGCTACTTGCTTCATCTTGGCTTTAGCTATTTCTATATTTGCTTGGAGATTCGCTAAGAACTCCAAAGCACTAGGACATTTCTTCGGCATTCCTATGGTACTGGGAGCAGTGGGATTCATGCCATAGTTCATCTCAAAAGGAGACGTTCTTCTCACCTTATGAGGTCTATTGTTATAAGAAAACTCTATTAGTGGCAAGTAACTATTCTAATTTGTCTGCCTCTCAAACACATATGCCCTCAACATGTCCTCTAGAATTTGGTTGACCCTCTCGATCTAACCATCACCACAACTCATTTTCAATGACACTTTCAGTTTGTCAAATACAAACTTCTAGAAGTTTCTTATGAATCTGACATCTCTATCTCAAACTATGGATGTCGATAACCCATGCAATCTAAAGACATGTTGGATAAACAACTCTGCTACTTGTGGAGCTTCTTTCATCTCTGCATGGGTATGCAATGAGCCATCTTGCTTAATCTATCTACCACAACTAGGATAGTATCCCGCTTCCTTTGGGTCCATGGTAACCCCACTATGAAGTCCATGGATACATTGTCCCAGTTGTGCTCTTGAATGTGTAAAGGATGTAAAAGACCTAGTTTCTTTATCCTTTTTACTTTGTTGACTTGACACATAAGGCATTGTTGAACATATGTGTGGATGTCTATGGCTAATCAAGGCCACCAAAATGTTCTTCTAACAAGCCGAATTGTCTTTCCAACACCAGGATGCCCTACGCAAGGAAAATCATGGTTATCATGCATGACTTTTCTTCTCAAATCATGGGAATTTGGTATGCAAACCTTTCGTTCCGTTCAACTATTCCATTCTCCTTTGAGAAATTAGAATGCGGACTTGACTTGTTTGCTTTACTAGGGTAAGAAATAGCTAGAACTGCCTTGTCTCCTATGATAGAGTCATCACTAATGGTTCTAATGATTTGTAACAAATGTGGATCTTCCAATTGTGCTTCCTTTATATCATGAAGCAATGAGCTTTCTAGAACTGTAAAGCTCATTTAATACACTATTCGTGATAATGCATCAGTTACTATATTTTCCTTGCCTCTTCTATACAAGATTTCCATGTGAAGCTCCTACATGAGCTCAGCCCAACAAGCTTTTCTGCCTCAAAGATCTAGCTGACTACAAAAATAATTGAGTGTATGGTGATCTATGTATACCTTCAAAGTCTGCACCATAAAGATAGTGTCTCCAAACTTTAAGAGCATGCACCATTGCATACAACTCCTATTCATGCACTGGGCAATTTTGTTGTGTACTCAACTTTTTGCTTTCAAAATCTATTGGCTTGCCATCTTGGCTCAAGACCGCCCCTATGGCTATGGCACTAGCATCTTTCTCCAACTCAAATGGTTTCTAGAGATCTACCAATTTGAGTATATGAGCATCTAAAACAACTTGTTTAAGAGTATCAAAACTTTCTTGTTGCTCTTGCTTCCATGCAAATGATATTTTGTCTTGAAGCAAGTTCGTCATAGGTGTTATTATCGATGAATAAGAAGAAATGGATTTCTAATAGAAACCAAAAAGTCCTAAAAATGATCATAGCTTACCCTCATCCTGAGGAGTATCCCAAGCTAGAATAAATGTGACCTTCTTGGGATCCATATGAATCCCATTGGCCAATCCCACATGCCCTAAATACTCTATCTTTGGAAGGAACAATTGAGTCTTATCTAGATTTACGAACAACTAATTTTCTTTTAATTTATTTAATAATAATCTCGAATGACTTTCATGCTCATGTACAGACCTACTATACACTAACAAGTCATCAAACAAAATCCACAACACACTTCCCAATGAATGGTCGTAAAATATCATTCATTAAAATCCTGAAAGCAGTAGGTGCATTAGTCAAACCAAACGGCATAAATAAATACTCATAATACCCAAAATGGGTCCTGAAAGCTGTTTTATATACATCTTGGTACTTTACTCTAATCTGATGGTATCCACTTTTCAAATCTATTTTACTGTATACAATGGCTCCACCTAGAGCATCTAAAAGATCATCTATCCTAGGCATGGGATATATGTGCTTGATGGTAATCTTATTGAGTGCTCTATTGTCGATGCACATCCTATAAGATCCATCTTTCTTCTTAACGAGAAGAACTAATGCTGCAAAGGGTGAATAACTAGGTCTGATGAGCCCTTTCTGCAAGTACTCATCCACAACCTTGTAGACTTCATTCTCCTCCTGTAGCTCATTCAAAATGGTGGTCAAGGGATCGGATTCGCTCATGGTACGAGTTCGATTCTATGCTAAATGTTCCTACAAGGAGGTAAACCCGAAGGTAATTATTTCAAAAATAACTCTTGGAATTCTGCTCTTACTTTATCTGAAAGAACTTGAGCATTCCAACTAGAGTTTCCATGACTGCATGAATCCATCACTACACATGATAAATAGACAAAATAAAGAAAGTAAACATACTTACAATTGATCTTGAGCAACTTGGTAATGGTTACCAATCACGTCTCTTGGAGATTTGTCTCTCCATAGATCATTAGTCTCCTACCCTCATGCTCAAACTGATAAACATGTGAAGCAAAGTCTATTATTGGTCATCTCCTAGTATGCCATTTTTTGCTTCGGATTACATCAAAACATGTCAATCGTGCTATCTCAAAATCCAATCTGTCCTCATAGGACTGGATCTAAATGGGTAATCCTACCGCTCATCAGTCCCCTCAGATAACTCTACTATGTAGGCAAACTCTACCTGCACAATCTCTAAGTGTAACCTCCTAACTAGTCGGGAACTAATATCATTCTGTGTAGACCCAGTGTCAAAGAGTACTTTAATAGTTTGTCCTACCATGAATCGTCTCATGACAATGAGCTCTATGTTAGGGAACTGGTATCCTTTTTGTGCCACTAATGAAAACACAACATCTATCATAGTAGGTGAAAGAAGTTGGAGAAACTTGGGAGGCTTGGAGAGTTGAGTTGTCAAGTGGTGAAGTTGGTCCAGCAAATCAGCATAGGACTATACCTAGCTCTTAGGATCCCACACCCGTGTATCATGCTTGTGTCCAAATTAATGAGAATCAGAATCAAGATCATATGGTAGAGTTACATTTTGTTTTTCATCATCATACCAAGACCCGTGTTCTTCAAACACATCTCTACTTGTAGTGAATTGCTAAGTTGAAGGATTATAGAACCAATAATCCAACTTAGTTGAGCCATACCCAATAAACACTACCCGTGTTTCCCTTTCATCTAGCTTACCTCTTATTTGTGATGGTACATGAACATAATCTAAACAACAAAACACATTGCAATCTCCAAGACTAGGTTTTCTTCCCTACCATGGTTCATAAGGAGTCATACCTTGAAGTCATTTGGATGGTAGTCTATTGACAAGGTACACAACAATTGCAATAGCCTCTACCCATAAATAATGTGGCAACCTCTTCACTTCAACCATTGTTCTGGCTAATCCAACGAATGTCTTGTTTCTCCCCTCTACACGTCCATTCAGTTGAGGAGAGCACCTGGTTGTCACTTTCCTTTTGATACCTTTATCCTGCAAGAACTCATCAAACTCTTTGGAGAAGTATTCTCCCCCCAATCAGATCTCAGCTTCTTGAGTGATCTACCTATATGATTCTCCACATGTGCTAGATACTTTTTGAAGCAATCAAATACTTCATTCTTACTGTTGATAAAGTATAGAATGTTCCATCTACTATGATCATCAATAAATGACCTTGATCCTCCCAATGAAGGTTCTTGGCTTGGCCCCCATACATCTGTATGTACTAAGTCCAATAAGTTGTTGTGGATGTATCCTTTGTGGTTGAATGGTTGTCTTTGTGATTTCCCAATCTGAAATGCATCACATCGGTTGATCATGTGTTGCTTTAATATGTTTGGCAATCCAAGAAAACTTTGATCCCTGCATATATCTTTCAAGGTTCTTTCATTCACATGAGCTAGCCTCTTATGTCACACTTCAAGATCAATTAGGATTTGAGACCCAAAGTTGAATAGAGCTATGTTCTTCGCAATTGGTGAGAATGTTTCCTCATAGTCTATACCATCATTTTGTGAGCATCCTTTGGTAAATAATCATGCCTTGTACCTACAAATTGATCCATCTGAGTTTCTTTTAGCTTTATATACCCATCTCCAACCAATTACCTTTTGATTGGGTGACATTGGAACCGAATCCCAACTGTTCATGTCCTTCAATGCATCTATTTCTTGTTTCATGGCCTTTTCCCAATTAGGTTTTTCCTTTACCTCTTCATAGGTTTGAGTCCTCCTCTGAAATTGAGTTATTTTTCAAGTAGATTGAATGCTTTGTAAGAAATGTGGAATCATATCCATATCTTTTGAGTTGTCTTTTCTCTCTTCTTGATCTTCTAGGTGCTTGCTTAGAGTATTCTCCACACTCTTGCATCTTTGGTTTGCCTATTGACTTCCATAGCTTGTAATCCTTTTCCTTTTCACTTTGGTCATCATCTGTATCACTTCTTGGATCTTGGTCCTGTGTATCATGCTTACTTCCTAATTGATGAGAATAAGAATCAAGATCATATGGTATAGTTATGTTTTGTTTGTTTTCATCATACCAAGACCTATGTTCTTCAAACACAACATTTCTGATTGTTGTGAATTTCTTGGTTGAAGGATTATAGAACATGTAACCCATATGAGTTGATTCATACTCAATAAACACTACCTTTGTTGCCCTTTCATCTAGCTTACCTCTTATTTGTAATGGTACATGAACATGAGCTAAACAACCAAACACCTTGCAATGTCCAAGACTAGGTTTTCTTCCATACCATGCTTCATTATGAGTCATATCTTGAATTGATTTGGATGGTAGTCTATTGACAAGGTACATACTAGTTGAAATAGCCTCTACCCATAGATAATGTGGCAACCTCTTCTCTTCAAGCATTATTCTGACTAATCCAACCAATGTCTTGTTTCTCGTGCCTACAATTCCATTCATTTGAGGAGAGTACCTAGTAGTCACTTCCCTTTTGATACCTGTATGATCTACCTATATGATTCTCCACATGTGCTAGATACGTTTTGAAGCAATCAAACACTTCATTCTTACTCTTGATAAAGTACAAAATATTTTGTCTACTATGGTCATCAATAAATGAGACATAATACCTTGATCCTACCAATGAAGGCTTGGCTTGCCCCCCATACATCTCTATGTACTAAGTCGAATAAGTTGTTGTGGATGTAGCCTTTGTGGATGAATGGTTTTCTTTGCCTTTCCAATCTAACATGCAGCACATCTATTGATCATGTGTTTCTTTGATATGTTTGGAGATCCAAGAACACTTTGATCCTTGCATATATCTTTCAAGCTTCTTTCATTCACATGAGCTAGCCTCTTATGCCACACTTCAAGCTCACTTAGAGTTTGAGACCCAAATTTGAATAAAGCTATGTTTTTGGTTTCTCCTACTTCAAAAGTAAAGAGCCTAGCATGCTTCTTACCTCTGCCTATCTTCTTGAAGCCTTGACATGGATCTTCCACAAAATCTCCATGTTGGGTTAACCTAACTTGCAAGCATTTCTCAACCATTTGGCGTGCAGTTGTTAGGTTTTTTGTAATACTGGGAACATAGAGTAACTTGCTCATAGTATTTGTCTTGCCATTGGAAGCTTTAACATTACCAATCTTTTGCACACTATGCTTCGTGTCATCCCTTTTTTGAACTTCATGTCTATGCTTTGGACTTTCCAAGTCAGATAAGAGATGAAGTAATGGCACCAGGCAATGATAAAAAAGTATATGTATTGCTTCAAATTAGGACTCTACTGAATGTACAAATGCTCTAGAATCTTTATATAGACTCTTGAGGATATGACCATGCCTTTTCTTCATAGATTTGAATTTAAAATCAAGAAGCTTTGGTAGTTTAGATTGATTAGAATCTTCTCCTACAATCTAGGAAAAGAGAAAGTTGAAGTTATATCTACTTTTTTATTAATTGATCATGAGATTCAATCCCAACTACTTCTAATTCGTGGATTTTAGGCCTTTTACACTTTCCTTTTACAAAGGTGAATATCTTGAACCTTACAAAAAAATGATCACAAGTGATCAACCAACTAATACAAAGAAAATATGTGCACATAAGCGCTATTCTTCAAGGTACATAAATATGGTACATGGTGCCATATCATGCAAATAATGGATTTGATGTAGAACATATCCTCCTCAAGCATTATGCAAACTTGTTGTTCCAATAGCTCCCCCTCAAGGTAAAGTACACTTGAGTCTTCATTCTCTAATAGGTTGAATACCTACCATAGCTTCGAATCTACAAAGCTTTATCCCATCAAGTGCCTTTACTCAGTAGGAACAAATGAAATGTCAGTTTCCTTAGCCATAAGCTTATCTCTTACAAAGTGGTAATGGTTTGAATGCCATTCAGATCATCACCTCTCATAATAATATCATCTACATATACACATTGATAGATAACCTTATTGTGATCCCTTTTGATGAATAGAGAAGGATCTAAGTCGCTAGGTTTGATCCCTTGATCTTGAAGGTATGTAACCAACCTATAATTCCAAGCTCTAGGAGCTTGTTCCAATCCATAGAATGCTTTTTTAAGTCTGCAAACATAAGATGTATAATTAGGATTTGTCAAAACTTGGTGGTTGTCACATGTATACCTCTTCACTTATCCAATCATTTAAGAATGCATTTTTTACATCAAGTTGGAGGAGTCTCCAATTTCTTGCAACAGCGACATTTATCAATGTTCTGATTGTAGTTATCTTTGCAACTGGTGAGAATGCTTCCTCATAGTCTATACCATGAGTTTATGAGCATCCTTTGGCAACTAATCATCCCTTTTTACCTACAAACTCATCCATTTGATTTTCTTTTAACTTTATATACCCATCTGCAACAATTACCTTTTGATTGGGTGACATTGGAACCAAATCCCAAGTGTCCATCTCCGTAAATGCATATATTTCTTCCAATTAGTGTTTCCCTTTGTCTCTTCATAGGTTTGAGAGCTCCTCTAAAATTGAGATCTTCATATCCATACCTTTTTGGTTGTCTTATCTCACTTGTTGACCTTCCAGGTGCTTGCTTAGAGCATTCTCCACACTCTTGCATCTTTGCTTTGCCTCTTAACTTCCATAGCTTGTAATCCTTTTCCTTTTCGTCTTCGTCATCATCTGTATCACTTCTTGGATCCTCTACTTGTATATCATGCTTGCTTCCTAATTAATGAGAATGAGAATCATCATTATATGGTAGATTTACGTTTTGTTTGTCTTCATCATACCAAGACCTGTGTTCTTCAAACACAACATCTCTACTTGTAGTGAATTGCTTTGTTGAAGGATTATAGAACCTATAACCAATCTCAATTGAGTCATACCGAATAAACACTTCCTTTGTTGCCCTTTCATCTAGCTTACTTCTTATTTGTGATGGTACATGAACATAAGCTAAACAACCAAACACCTTGCAATGTCCAAGGCTAGGTTTTATTCCATACCATGTTTCATAAGGAGTCATACCTTGAGGTGATTTGGATGGTAGTCTATTGAGAAGGTACACAATAGTTGAAATAGCCTCTGCCCATAGATAATGTGGTGACCTCTTTTCTTCAAGCATTGTTGTGGTTGATCCAACCATTGTCTTGTTTCTCCTCTCTGCAATTCCATTCAATTGATGAGAGTACTTGGTAGTACCTTTATCCTGCAAAAACTCATCAAACTCTTTGGAGAAGTATTATCCCCCTTCATCAAATCTAAGCTTCTTCAGTGATCTACCTGTATGATTCTCCACATGTGCTAGATACTTTTTGAAGCAGTCAAACACTTCATTCTTACTCTTGATAAAGTACATAATAGCCCATCTACTATGCTCATCAATAAATGAGACATAATACCTTGATCCTGCCAATGAAGGTTCTTGGCTTGGCCTCCATATGTCTATATGTATTAAGTCCAATAAGTTGTTGTGGATGTGACCTTTGTGGTTGAATGGTTGTCTTTGTGCCTTCCCATTCTGACATGCATCACATATGTTGATCATGTGTTGCTTTCATATGTTTTCCAATCCAAGAACATTTTGATCCTTGCATATCTCTTTCAAGGTTCTTTCATTCATATGAGCTAGCCTCTTATGCCACATTTCAAGCTCACTTAGGGTTTGAGACCCAAAGTTAAATAGAGCTATGTTTTTTGTTTCTCTTGCTTCAAAAGTAAAGAGCCTACAATGCTTCTCACCTTTGGCTATCTTCTTGAAGCCTTGACATGGATCTTCCACAAAAGCTCCATGTTGGGTGAACCTAACTTGCAAGCCTTTCTCAACTATTTGGCCTACACTTATTAGGTATTTTGTAATAGTGGGAACATAGAGTACCTTGCTCATAATATTTGGCCTTCCATTGGAAGCTTTGACATTACCAATCTTCTCCATACTATTCTTTGTGCCATCCCCTGTTTGAAATTCATGTCTATGCTTTGGACGTTCCAAGTAAGATAAGAGAGCTATGTTGCTTGCAACATGATTTGAACGTCCTATGTAGAATAAATGATCATCTTCTTTACCTTTCTTATGGCTTAGATTTGTCAAGAGCAATAAGTCTTCATGTTGTTGATCTTAAGAATAATTGTTCTAGTCCCTTTTGTTATGACCTCTATTGTTATTGTTGAAGTTGTGTCCACCTCTACCGCTATTGCTTCCATATCCACCTCTTCGACTTCCTTTCCGGGTCTTCCCATTGAACCATCAATTCAGAGTGGTGTAGTTGGTCTTATCACAAATCGCACAAGGTTAAACATTTTGTTCTTTGGTCTTGTCATGCTTTGGTCCTTTCTTCTTCCCTTTCCACTTGCTCTTGCCTTTAAAGTTGGCTTGGGAACTCTCCTCTTCATCTTCTTCCTTCTTCTTGCCTTTCAGCTTCTTGTCCTTCTTATCTATATATAGAGCACTAGTTGAATAACCATGATAGGAGTTACCTTCCTTTATGCTATTATTGGCCTCTTGATTGAAGAGTTGTCCAAGAAAGATGTTGAAGTCTCGAGTTTGCACATTCATGATGAGATCATAGGCTGTGGTGAAAGATTTCCATTGCTTGTCACCTCTAATCCCATTGAGAATTTTCCTCATGATGGCCTCTTCTTCAATCAGCTCTCCAATGGATGCCAATTGATCAACAACCTCCTTGACCTTTGTAAAAAACTCGGTGATGGTTTGTTTTGGAGTCTTCTTCATCTTGTTGAACTCATTCCAAAGATGGTTCTTCCTCTCCTTTGTACTAGTAGAAAAGAAAGTCTCTAGGGCATCCTCAGTCTCTTGATATGTCTTGAATCCTCTAATATGTGGTAATAGAAAATCACAGATAGAGTTGAGTATGTATGACCTTGCTTGAGCATCCCTTGCACACCAAAGTGTGAGCCTATCCATTTCCTCTTCAGTAGGTCGTCCTTTGGATCTTGGAATAGGCATTGCTTCATCACTAGATACAATCCCATATATATTTCTTCCTTTCAAATAATCCTCCATTCTAATTTTCCAAGCAACATAATGGTGTCTATCAAGATTCTCAATCATTGATGGAAAGACATCTCCCATCTCAAGGTTGCTCTAATACCACTGAAAGAAGTTGGAGAAGCTTGGAGAGGCTTGGAGAGTTGAGTTGTCAAGTGGTGAAGTTGGTCTAGCAAACCAGCACAGCACCAGCCCTAGATCTTTGGATATGTAAATTAGACCTTTTAGGCTTTTGGTTAGTGCAATAAAACCCAATAGATACTTTGGAACATCAACAAGAACAAGTTGATGCAAAACAGATAACTTGTGTTATGTTATGACTTCAAGCACTGAGAGTAGCCAACAAGTAACAATTGGAAAAATTCCTCTTAAGATAGTTTCATACATAGGTTTGGCCTTCTAAAATGTATAAAAGCCCTAATTTATCACAACTAGTGAAGGATCAATCAGCTTATCACTGATTGGGTGTCATCCTGTTTTTTAGGGATGTGAAAAGAATGACCTTGAGATTTGAAAACTTAGATTTCTCTCAAAGTAATGAATTAAACGACTTGAAAAAATATGTATATAAACTATAGAAGTTTTACCTTTCCAATGAATGCTTTAGAATTGGATTCCGAGCTTTGTAGAGAGAGCAACAATCTCTGCAAGTTGAGTGAGTATGAGGAAGGAGCAGAGAACAGAAATGGCATCAAGCAATGATCAAAGAGTATATGTATTGCTTCAAATCAACACTCTAATTAATGTAAAAATGTTATGGAGTCTTTATATAGGCTCTTGAGGATATGACCATGCCTTTTCTTCATGGATTTGAATTCGAAATCAGGCAAATTTGGTAGTTTAGATTGATTGGAATCATTTCCTACAATCTAGGAAAAGAGAAAGTTGAAGTCATATCTACATTTTGATTGATTGATTGAGAATCAATCCCAACTACTTCTTACTCCTAGCTTTTAGGCCTTTTACTCTTTCCTTTTACAAAGGTAAATACCTTGAACCTTACAAAAAAATGATTATAAGTGATCAACAAATCAATACAAATGTGCACATGAGTGCTATTCTTCAAGGTACATAAATATGGTAGATGGTGACATACCATCCAAATGATGGATTTGATGTAGAACATATCCTCCTCAAGCATAATGCAAGCTTGTTGTTCCAATAGTAGGAACCTTCTTTTTGACTGTCATGCCCTCTATGGGAGATGATATTTGGGATGGGGAATCACCAAAATCCTCATCTCCATCACTCCCTCCATGTGTAGGATTGATGACTATGGAGCTGCTATTTTCTTCTTCTTAGGGCAGTCCTTGAAGAGGTACTCCTAGACATCTAGAACGCAATCCTTCCTTCATTGCCTTATCTTTTTTTTGCGGGTAAGGATAGAATTGTTGTATGCCCTCTTAGCGAGAGGAGACACTTTCCTTTTTCCTCTTGAAATTGTCCTGACCATGTGCATCTGCTTAGTCTCTTTGTGAGGTTGTGCATTGATCAAGCTAGGAGTGAAGGAGGAAGAGGGTCGACTCATATTAGTCCATGAGGATCTCTAACCCTAGGATCCTATGCCCGTGTGGCCATCTTCATAGACTAGGGCCATCTCCATGGCATGTGCCAAGGAGTGACACCTATCCTTCCTCACTAAAGGTCAGATAGTTTCTCTGAGTCCCAAGATAAACTTGTGGACCTGAGAAACTCTGGGATAGAGTGAGGTACTTTGAGAAGTACTTCTCTATACTTATCTAAGTACGCTTGAACGGTTTGGTTTTTCTAACTCATGAAAAACCAAGTGTTTAGTGCTTTAGACCTCTTGTCAGGTGGTACAAAGTTATTGTAGAACAAGAATTTAAATTGCTCGCAAGTTGTGGGATCTTTCATACCTTGCTCTATCTTAGGCCACCACTTGTGGGCGATGTCCATGAGATTATATGTGGCCTACTAAATTTTATGCCTGTCATCCGCGATATGGCATAAACAGAAGCATTGCTCCCACTTGCAGAGCCACTACTCAACAACATCAATAGTCCTAGCACTAATCGAGCCGTGATATTTAGGCGGCTTAAGCATCGGGCCTCTCTAACTAGTACGGTCTCTCTAGGAATCTCTAAAGTTTGATGCTCACTTGCAACATCTAACTTCATCCCTGGCAATTCGATTTCAGGCACAACTTCCTCTTTCTTGGAGCCACACATGTGCTCCAAGATGTCATGAAGTGCGCTCTCTAAGTGTGCTATCCTAGCACTCATGGTCTCTATAGGATGTGAGGTATTTTCAGCCATGAATCTATAAGTCCTAACTAGTGAAGAAGGCCATGATTCCATTCTAGGATAAAGTGAAGGTCTCTTTTTATGTTTTATAGTTTTATGTTTTTTAATTTCTTTTTTTTTTAAGTTTGTGTGTTTTATGTACGCTTAGGCTAACAAAGTGGTAGAAAAAATGAACTAATCACAAGACTTTGCATAAATAAATGGCAGAAAAAGAAACTTTTACTATGCTTTGCTTACGTTTCATGCATATGCATGCTCAATTTTAAAGATTTTGATAGCATTTCGACAAGAAAATAGAAATCGGAAAAAAATAACTAAGTGCACTACATGCACTTTCCAAACCAAATGGTGCTAACAAGCACAATATATACACAATGAAACCAAAGGGCACTACATGCCCTTATAGAAAACTCGTGTTGTGGCACGATATAATCAATAAGAATGCTGAAAATTCTTATAACTTCTTGGTTGTAACTGCAAGTCAAGCACTGACATACTACTTTCATGCAAAACGCAAAGCTGAACATATGCTACATATGCTATGAATTATGCTTGTTGTACATGCAGAACGATGCATGAAAAGAGCAAGAATGCATATAAATTGACAATAAAACTTATCTTGGAGTCCAAAACTCTAATGAATCATATGCTACATATGCTATGCATTATGCTTGTTCTACATGCAGAACGATGCATGAAAAGAGCAAGAATGCATATAAATTGACAATAAAACTTATCTTGGAGTCCAAAACTTTGATGTGCAAGTGTGTGCAGGTGTTGGAGATGGTCAACACACACACATACTCCTCTTGAGTCTCCAAGAGTATCTCGACGGTTATTGCATCGAAAAGGTACTCATACAGGGATCTTCATTATTGAACATCCAAATTTGGAGCTCTATACATGTCTGAAGATGGGTTCATTTGACGAGTTATAAGCACTCAATGGATAGATCTCTCAGCAAGAAATCCATAGAAAGTTAAATCACTCAATTTGGATACCAAAATGAGTGAGATATGGCCATTTGAGTGGGGCTAGATAGTCATAAAAGCTATGGTAGAAAACCTTTGGAGATGGTATGAAGAAAAGAAATTCAAAGTCCTTCCTCTCAATGGTCTTTAAAACATAACAACAAGTATAGTTTTTTTTAATCCCATATGTGCTACTCTGAGCGCCCAAAGCAGATATCTATATCTAAGAAGTTGCTTAGATTCTTCAACTCAAAAAGAGAGGTGAGTGTGAGCCTCTCTCTCTCTCTCTCTCTCTCTCTGGGGCTGAGCACAGTGTGTAGGCGCTTATTGGCCATCCATGTGGGTGGTTGGGGGGCCGCCTGCGTGTGTTGGCCACCGAGCCCTGGTTGGGGGAGGGGGGGTTCAAGGCTCCCACCTCTCTCCGATGTGATCCACAGAACTCATATGAATTTTTTCCAAAAAGAGGATAAAAAATTGTCTTGTTACCAAATGTAATGGCCAAAAACTCTCTTGAAGCTTAGAAAATGAAGGCTTTTGAATGATGTGTGTGGCACTCTCCTCCCATCCAATATATCCTCTTGCATCCAAAATAGTAATGCACTGGAATGGTCTAGTGCCGCCATGTGGCCATCATGCAACACACATCCCCATTACCATTGAATACCTTAGCATATCCCCCAAGCTTGGGACCTTGGCTATGGTTGGCCCTTGTCCCACACACACGTGGAGTGATATCTGTAGACCAATGTCTAACAATGGGGGTTATTTGATTCATGATCTTACACAGTTACTTGTATATTATGTAACATGCCCATCAGATGGGAGGTATAGTCTATATACTTATACTTAAGTATTCTTTATCATTCTTTATTTTTCTCCCATAATCACTTTGGCCATATTGGCCTTTAGTGGGAGATTGTTATTGTTAGTGTCCATGTGAAAGGCCAAATGGCCATAAGATACTTTTGTATATGTTCTTTAATAAAACGTATAGTGGCCTTGGCAGCCATAGACTGTAAGTTCGATCACATTTTGTAACACATAAGAAATCTGTGTTCATGCTCTCTATGTACTGTGTTTTTTTGTGTAGTTTGTAGGCCTTGTGCGGAGTACTGTGTGTGGCATCTCGGAGCTCGATTTTCAACTATGAGGGTATCATCATGGAGCTCTTGAGGACTCAATTTTCAACTATGAGGGTATCATCATGGAGCTCTTGAGAAGGAGAGTCCATTGTGGTGCATCACCATCGAAATATTTCAGATGCTAATGACAATCTTCAATGGTATGATTGTTCATTTTATCCTATATGTCCCACCATTGAGAGTTACTATGCTATGGACGAGGTTCATCCTTGGTTTTGTCTTGGACAAAAGCTACTAGAATGATCATCACCATAGTTGTGATAGTATCTACTCTCTTTCAACAACAATGACTCATATCCATGCATGCAAGCCTACATGAGTTAGTTTCCAGACAAAGTTCTTTCAAGTGGGATAGTTCCAAGGGATCTGCGAAGACACTTGGGCAAGTTTCTTTGGAGAACCTTGACTTCATTTGTGGAATCAACCTTTGAAGGAGAATATCTTTTGATCCTTTTTGAAGTCATAGGGGATGGCGCTTCATAAGCTTTGGACAAGAGGAAACAAACTTTGCCTATTTGCTTTGTGCAAGGTTGGGTTCAAGATCTTGTATTGAAGTTCACTTCATATGGCATTTTGTATTTCTAACGTGGGGCTTCAAAGTTCAACTAAATCGAGATTCAAGAGAAAGACTACGACTAAGCCAAAGGTAGGAGTCACAAGATGTTAAGACTATTGACAACAAAGAGTGATCCTCTTTCCGAAGCAAAGAGTATGGGGCTAGATGCAACCTAGACCTTCTACACCTCAACAAGCACTACATTGTCACACTCCTCAACTTAATCACTCATCAAAAGAGTAGTGTCGCATGAGCAACACAACAAGTAGCTTATGTGAACCAATGTACATCCAAGTAAGTCCCTTTCTTTTGCTTAGAGCATTAGTATGAGACGTAATGTTTTCTCCTCTTTATTTATTGAAAAACTTTTACTACGCATCATCATAGGTTGCTTGCTCATCATGCCACAATTCTTTTGTGTTGTCAAGGACACCGCTCAAGCATGGGAAGGAACACCTAAGAGGGTCACTCCCTTTCCTTTTTATCATCTACGCACTTAGATTCTCCCCTAAACACAAACCTCAAAGCTCGAGCAATAAGCTACTAGCACGAGTAGTTCAATTTGTGAGGATGCAAATTCTTCCCAGTGGGAGTGAATGTTGTGATATGTGGGCGAGCACCTCTAGGGGTGATGGCCACAATAGAGAGTCTTCCTCCATTGCTTGATCTTAAACTTCCCCCATGTCTCAGATGTGCTCATGACCTCGTGGCGATGATGCACTATGAAGCATAAGTGTTGAACATTGTTTCCTTGAATTCGATGTCGGCTCTTTGTCGGCTCCTCAAGTCAAGTAGATGCCCGGTAAGGGGAATGCTTCTCTAACCTCTCCACTAGTGATTGAGTATCGGATATGGCCTCCTCTCCATGAGGATTAGACCTGTGACCCAAAATGATGGAAAATGATGAACCTAGCTGCTCACCATAAAGGCTACGTTTTGAACGGCTTTTTGATTGACACCTTAATCGCTTCTCAAGACGGACCGTGGATCGGTGCTAGATATCTTTTGATGCTTCGGCATATCTCAAAAAACCTCATCTCATTTAAAATGCTTCCATTTACCTTCTCAAGGTCGATTCGGAAAACATCAGAATCAATTCATAACACACCCGCTATATATATATATATATATACATATACACTCATGAGAATATGTTGAAGAGGACAATGGAACTTGCAAGGTTGGAAAAACCATGGAATGTAGCAGCACGTACTCAAGCCAAGGGAGCAGCGGGCACGACAATAGTGGTTGCGCATTTGGCATAAGGATAGTCGCCCAAAAAATTGTTCGCCAATTGGCGTGGTTTAGCGGATGTGTCTTATACTCCTACGCAGATGGCCAGGGTTCAATTCCCGCCCCGGGCTGGATGCCTTAGAGTTCTCCAAGATGGTGACTCTACCTTATGAGGTCGGGTGTGTGTCTTTCCAAATTCATTGTACTCAAAAAAAAAAAAAAAAAAAGAAAAAAAAAAAAAATTGTTCGCCTATGCATCGCATATGTTTGCAGTCAACTGATTTTGCCTGGTGGTTTTCTCGCCCAAGTTGCCGAGGTGATCGACTGATTTTGCTCGCGCAAGTAGCCAAGATGGTTGACTGATTGCTCGTCCAAGTATGCTGCAGATCAACCAAAATTGCTCGCCCATATATTGGGTAGGAGGTCGCTCTGCTAGAAGCAGTCGCCACTGTTCTTGGATTGTAAGATCCAGATTGTGCATGTCAACATGTCACCAGAGGTCGCTCTTGCCCACTTGCAAAGAGGTCTTCATGAGAAGGTTAGAGATAGTGGAAATTGTCAGCTTGGAG